>OX940808.1:32996260-33463166 GCA_954870605.1 Acer campestre | reverse complement strand
TTAAGGGCAGCAGGATCATTTTACCCTTTGACCATGTCAAAAATGATACTTTTAATGGAAATTGTCACAAAAGGATTATAAATGAAAATTTTACAAACTAGTGAACTAAAATAGAATTACGTTAAACTAGAGGGACTAAAAGAGGATTATCCCTTTTCAGATTAAGGGCAAATTTCGTGTCTAAATACTAATCCCATGGTTGGATGGGCAGACTGGACTTTTAAGGCTAGTGTGCTCGAAGGTTTAAGTTTGAGTGTAAGACCAAGTTTAAAGAATGAAAAAAAAAAAATCAAAAGTATTATATTAAAAAAAAAGTGGTGATATTTACATCCATCTAAAACTATATCTACACCAAAACAAACAATTTTTATCAAAAGTCTAACACATTGCCCCTAAATAAAAAGGGAGAATTGTAAATAGCTCTTTGACGTCTAATCAAATACCAAATCAAACCCTCTAGTTTGAATAATCAGCAAAAAAGTCCTTAGCATTAGTTGACTTTATTTAAATATAATGAAATATGATTATTTAAGTGATTTTATATATAATTGAACTAAACAAAATAATGAAAAAATATATATATACTAAAAATATGTTAGAAAAAATAAAAAATAAATTTAATAAAAAATTAAGTATTTCAAATTATACTGTAATAGAGCAATAAAATCATTTAAAAAAAATAAAAAATAAAAATATTTTAAAATATAAAAAAAATAATGGATGAGATTCTCAAAGACACATATCCATCTTATTAATGTGCATGTCTTCTCCATTGTTTTTGTTTCTTGTATCAAAAATTAGTTGGTTTTTAATATTTTTATTTTTTAATTTATAGATTTAATTTTTTTTATTTTTTATTTATGATATAATGTTGTTAAGAAATTGATGTTATTATTGTAGTGGTAAAAAATATATACATGGCCCAATTGATAGGCCCATAATTTAACGGTCCAAAATAAGCCTTAAACACATAAGAACTAAATCTTATCCGGCCCAAAGCGGCCCAACTAAATGCCCCAAGATCAAACCTAGTCCATCAGACCATTGAAAACGGGTCAAAGAATAATTTAAGATAGTAATAAAGTTAGGTGTTGCACAAATCCCAAACACTTGACTAGGCCATTATCGTTCAATTCACGTAAATCAAAACGGACAATTGAATGCCCGTGATCCACGCTCTAATTAAGAGTCCCAAGTGATGAAGGCCCTGGAACTTCATTATAAAAAAAAAATAAAAAATAAAAAATAAAAAACCCTTTCTCAGAGAAAGGGTCTTGATTTTTCCTCTCTAACTCACCCGAAAACTCTCTCAATTCATCTCTACAATGCATTTATTTTTGGCCCTCACCTCCGCATTAATTACTGATCCATCATCCGATTTCGATCGATCCAGTTGCCTACAAAAGTCAATCAACCCAACCCACGGTCGACCGGTGTTGAGCAAAGGAACTCATCAAGGAGTCGATCCACTAAACTCTTTGACGTCCAATATCAATCCAATATTCACCCGATCCACAGGGAATTGATCCACCACCCAAATCCAATACGCAGAGTCGATTATATGAAATCGACCCATAGCTCGACCCAAAATATCCAGCAAAACGGTGCCCGTGATCCACGCTCTAATTAAGAGTCCCAAGTGATGAAGGCCCTGGAACTTCATTATAAAAAAAAAATAAAAAATAAAAAATAAAAAACCCTTTCTCAGAGAAAGGGTCTTGATTTTTCCTCTCTAACTCACCCGAAAACTCTCTCAATTCATCTCTACAATGCATTTATTTTTGGCCCTCACCTCCGCATTAATTACTGATCCATCATCCGATTTCGATCGATCCAGTTGCCTACAAAAGTCAATCAACCCAACCCACGGTCGACCGGTGTTGAGCAAAGGAACTCATCAAGGAGTCGATCCACTAAACTCTTTGACGTCCAATATCAATCCAATATTCACCCGATCCACAGGGAATTGATCCACCACCCAAATCCAATACGCAGAGTCGATTATATGAAATCGACCCATAGCTCGACCCAAAATATCCAGCAAAACGGTTTGTTATTTCTACTCTCCCCTGTCTCATTTATCGAACATAATACCGACTTGAGCGTTGGAGAGTCCCCCCATGGGAACACCCCTCCTATGGTTCGCCATCGTTCTCTTTTCTTTTGTTCTACAGGTTGTCAATACCCACCTCGATGATCAAAATTAATTGTAGATCCGATCAACTACAATTATTATTATTATATTTCCCCTTTTTTTATTTAGTTTATATAAATGATTTAAATTGTCATATTTGATTTAAATAAATTCAATAAATGGTTAACTATTGGTAAGGGTTTTTTGTTGCTAATTATTCAAACTATAGGGTTTGATTTGGCATTTGAACAAACTTTAGGGGCTTATTTATAATTCTCCCTAAATATTATAAATGTAGCCCAACTATCATATTGATACAAGATATATTATTTTGATTGAAATATTAACTATTTATTTATTAAACTTAAATAGTGATTATTATTACATTATAACTATTAGAAAGTAGTTTTAAAGACAATAGTCCATTTAATTTAATTAAAAGTAAGTTATAAAAATGAAATTAAATAAAGAAAGCAAGGAAGCTTGTTGGGAGCCTCCGCACATGCTTTTCATTTTCATTTTATTTTCATGTGGGGTATCCATCCTTATAAACTATTACATTTTAAAATGTTTACTATGGTATAAAAAGGGGATTACAGTTTGGTCCTTATCTTTTAAGGAAATGTCACTTTTTTGCCCGACTTATGCCTATTAGGGTCTTTGGTCCTAATGTTTTTAGAAATACATCAAAAGAGTCCCTTTGACAAAAAAGTTTACCATCAACATTAATAGAAGTGTCAAAAAGGCGGTTTTACTCCTAAGAAATGTGGAAAGACGGAAATGCCCCTTTAACGATTACTCTTAAACTCAATGATTGAACATTCAACCTTGTGATTAAAAGCAACAAGTTTTAACCAGCTGAGCTACACCAACTCATTGTTGGAGGTTTGTTGATTTAAATATATATATATATATAATTTGTTTAAAATAATTTGAATATGTTTATATAATTTAAAATAAACTCATATACAATATATGTATACAGTTTTATATTGTTAGTTCGTCCTGATATAAAATATATCAGAACAAAGAATGTAGACCATTAGATTTATATACTTTGACTCAAAGTGTATGCACTTGTCAAAACTTCTCTATAATCTGTGGTCCACATTCTTCGCCCTGATATATTTTATATCAGGACGAACTGACAGTAGAAAAACTGTATATATATATTGAAATAAACTCATAATTAATAATAATATATCAAAACAGAATTATGAAAAAGAAAAAGAAAATAAGAAAACAAAAGGAAAAAATATTCAAAAAAAAAAAAAAAAAAAAGGAAATTTGTTCTTGGAGTAATTGCTCAAACATCCCCCGAGTTTAGGCATAATTACACACATATGGATTTTTTTACCAAATATTACACAAATATCCCCTACCATCAGTTGACTTCCACCAAAACTAACTGTTGACCAGATTTTTAGTATGAAAAGTCCAAAATACCCTTAGTTACTGTAAGGATTCCCATTATTGATTGGCTTATTTCGTGGACAAACCACATATTGGGGTTTGAATTGTAAGGGTAGATTAAGTGTTTGATGATCAAGCTCAAAGGCCCTTTTCAAGACCTCAAGGTGATGAGCACTCCAAAGGTATATTTTCTTGTGCTTATTTTTCTTTAAAGAGATTTAGAAGCACACACACACTTAGTATACTTGCATATGTGTGCATTCTCTTCACATGTCACTTTCACACTAGCACTTTGATTATTATATCTTATTGTGTGTTTATGTGTCTTATAATTCGTTTCCCAAATGTGTTCGGAAACGTCCACACGTGCACAATAATGTGCTTGGTTTTACGCGAAGACCGCTCACGGAGAATGCCCTTGGCTTCTCCTTGGTTTCACCATTTTTGGTGAATCGGCGGTTAAGATCGGCGGCCTGACCATCAAATCGAAACCGCCGATCAGACCTGATGCATTTAATATCTCGAGTCTGATTCTGCGGTTTGATCGGCGGTTACGAAACCGCCGAATGAAACCGTCGATGCTCCCCTATTTCTCTCGGGACCAATTCTGCGGTTATGATCTGTGGCTTGGCCGCCGAATGAAATCGCCGATCATGCGTTTTCAGGGGCAATTTTATCTTTTCACATGCCCTGTTCTTGATGCCTATAAATATCACACTTTCTCTATTCTCTAAGCAAGTTCTCTGACTCTACAGAACCCTAAGCTTCAAAGAGAGATATTTGAGAGAAAATCAAATCAAGAACTCATTTTTATACACTCAAACCACATACATGTGCATCAAAGATCATCTAAGCATTTTCTAGCATAGTTAGTTTGCTTAGTTGAATGGGTTTTGCTCAACACACATCCTTTGGTATGTTTTTCACTAATCTCATCTAAGTTTAGTGTTTTATTTATCAAAGAAATCTCTTATATCATTTGTATGCTCTTAGAATATATTCTAGATACAAAATAGAGATTGTTGTGTTGACATGATTGAGTGTTGTATTTTGATAGCAACATCTAGGTTATTGAATCTATGATTTGCTAAGCTTTATGACATGTCATTTAGCTATTGATATCTAGGATTGCATTTATTGCCATATAATCATCCTAGATAAGCATATAGAGTTGCCTAGCTCTCATTGCATTTGTTGAGTATTTATATATATTCACATAAGTTGTAATCTCTTCATTGAGAAGTAAGTCTTGCGTGTAGCTTCCAGGATTAGGTTGCTTAGATCGCAAGCAAGTGAAGTCTTGTGTGATAGATCGGGATTAGGTCGGACACCGGGATTAGGTGGTCACACAAGCAAATTGGACTAGGTTCACTTATACCGGGATTAGGTAGGTGTGTGATTATATACCGGGAGTAGGTTGTAATCGTTAAACACATTTAGTGGATTCGAGGTTCGAGTGTGGTGCACTATACAGCCCATGGTTTTTCCCGTGAGGGTTTCCACGTAAATATCAAGTGTCATTTATAATTCCGCACCATATTACACTTGTTATTGTATTGACTAGATCGGGGTATTTTCATAATATTGACTATACGTGAAAATTGGGTAAAATTGTTAAAATCTATTTACCCCCACTAGATTAATATATTTAAAACACACTGTGTTAATTTGTGAACTTTCAGTTACTTATTTATACTTTATTTTGTTCCTCTTAAAATAAAATAAATTATCTAAAAATGCAAATAAAAAATTTTTAATTATATTTTTTTTCAAACCAATTTTAAAAGACAAAAATATATATAACAAAAAATTTAGACTTTAAAAAAAATTAGAAAAAGAATAAAAGAAAATTTTTCAGAAAGGAAATGGGGAACATATTTCAAATATGTCATTGCTGGGACTTGGATTCACAATTATGGAAAACAAAACTAGATTTTAAGTTTAACATTAAAATACAATCATTATTGACGATTTATAAACCGACAAACCACAATTATATTCAATTTTCAATCATCAATAGGATCCCATTCAAGCCACAAGATTTTTAGTAATAAATGGGATTCCGCAATTATATTCAAATTTCAATCATCAATAATGATTGTATTTTAAGAGTGAGTCTCTCATAAATGATCCCTTATTTTAATTTCGGTAAGGACCGCCATGAAATCATATCGATGTGAATGAATTTTGATCATAATTTTTTTTATGGATGATAAGTTCATCAAAATCTACATATAAATAGTTTAGAGAATTTTCCAAGAACTAAAACTATTTTTCTTGAATTTCCTATATTTCGCCCATTTTTCCAATGCCTTCATATTTAAAATAATCAGGATAAATAGTTCTAGTACTTGGAAAATTTTTAAATTTTATTCATAGGTAAATTTCAATGAACTTATCATCTACAAAAAAAATTAGATCGAAATTCATTCAAATCGATATGATTTTATGGTGGTCCTTACCGAAATTAAAATAAGAGATCCCTTATGAGAGACTCACTCTGTATTTTAATGTCAAAAACTTAAAATCTAGTTTTGTTTTACATGATTATGGATCTAAGTCTCAATAATGACGTATTTGAGATATGTTCTCCATTTCTTTTCTTAAAAAATTTCCTTTATTCCATTTTCTAATTTTTTTTTTTTTAATGTCTAAATTTTTTGTTTTATATATTTTTGTCTTTTAATTTTTTTTTTTTTGAAAATATATATAATTAAAAGTTTTTTATTTGCATTTATATAATTAATTTTATTTTAAGGGGAACCAAATAAAGTATAATTAAGTAACTAAGGGTATTTTGAACTTTTAATACTAAAAATAGGGTCAACAGTTAGTTTGAATGGAAGTCAACTGACGGTAGGGGATGTTTATGTAATATTTAGTAAAAAATCCATATGTGTGTAATTAGGCCTAAACTCAGGGGACGTTTTTGCAATTACTCCTTTTTTCTTTCTTTCTTTCTTTTTCGTTTTTTCGTTTTTTTGTTTTTTGTCCATTTCAATTTATGAGCTTTGATTTTCTAGGTTTTTTTTTTATCAAATTAAAAAAAAAAAAAAGGAATATATATATTTTTTTTGAATTTTTTCCTTTTGTTTTCTTTTTCTCTTTTTCTTTGTCATAAATTTGTTTTCATATATTATTAAATATGAGTTTACTTATATATATATATATATATATATGAGTTTATTTTAAATTACATAAACAAAGTCAACAAACCTCCAACAATGAGTTGGAGTAGATCAGCTGGTTAAAGCCTATTACTTTTAATCACAAGTAGAGGTGGCACAAAAACCGAAACTGAAACCGAATTGAACCGCACTGAACCAAACCGAAAAAGGGTGTTTGGTTCAGTTCATAGTTTTCATTCGGTTCATACAGATTTGAAATTTGAAAACCAAATTGAATTCAGTTCGGTTTTGATTTTGAACATACAAAACCAAACCGAACCGAATAAATCGAATTGTAGTAATAAATTATTTTGTAAGGTTCAATTTTATTATGGACTATTAGTTGATGATTTTTTATTTTAGACTACATTATGTACTACATTTTTTAACTTCAATTTTATAAAAGTTATGAAGATTTTATATTTTGATTGAGTATGTAGACAGAATATAATTGAAAATTTAGATTTTGATTGAAAATTGGGTCTTATTTTGTTTAAATTTTTTTTTTCTTAAAAAAGTTTAAGCCGGAATGCCAAAAAACAACTTAAAAGGCCCAAAAAATAAAAAAATAATAAAATAAAATAAAATAAAAAAAGCTTTTTAAGAAAAACCTTCAAAGCTTATTAGACTCAAAACCAAATTGAATCGAGATAAAGGTGTTCGGTTCAATTCGGTTTTCAGTTTCAAAACGGTTTAAACCGATTCATATTTTAGAAACCGAATATATATCGGTTCAATATGGTTTTGGTCAAAACTGAACCGAACCGATCTATGCCCACCCCTAATCACAAGGTTGAAAGTTCAATCCCTAATTTAGGCATTTTTAATTTCCTAATATTAAATAGGGTTTAAGAGTAATTGTTAGATGAGCATTTCAGTCTTTTCGCATCCTTAGGGGTAAAACTGTCTTTTTGACACTTCCATTACTAAAAGTACCATTTTACCCATTGACCAGTTAACTTTGATTAACCACTGACTGATAGAGGGACCTTTTTGATACATTTCCAAAAAAGATGAGGACTAAAGACCCTAATACACATAAGTAGGGTAAAAAAGTGACGTTTCCTTAAAGATAAAGACCAAACTGTAATTCTCCCGTGTAAAAATAATAAGGGGTATACATACGGTTTTTCAGAGATATAAACATCAATGCTCTGGAAGAAGAAGAAGAAGAAGAAGAAGAAGAAGAAGAAGAAGAAGAAGAAGAAGAATAAAAAAATATATAAAAAATATATATATATATATACATACTAAAGATCAGCAGACTATCCCGTGTGGGCAAGCCCACTTTGGGTTGTTATCATGAATGGGCTTAGTTTTGAATGGCTGATGACAGACTTGGCCCAGCCCAAAGTCTGAACGTTGAAAACTCAACTAACTTCCAAAACAAAATTCAGACTTGGCGGTTGCACAACTCACAGTCAACAGTCAACACCACTCGCTTTTCTCAATTCTCATTCCATTTTCCCGGAAAATTCAACCTCCAAAAACCCTAGAAATCACCCCACCCACCAACCAAAAACATCTCACATTTCCAAAAAAATGGAAAATTCAAGCCAAGAATCCCACCTGAGATCCGAAAACTCCGTCACATATGAGTCCCCATACCAGCTCTACGCCATGGCTCTCTCCTCCGCCTCCGCCTCCCGCCACCAACGCATCGCACTCGGCAGCTTCATCGAAGATTTCAACAACCGGGTCGATATCGTCTCATTTGATCCGGAAACTCTCTCAATCAAAACCCACCCTTCTCTCTCCTTTGACCATCCGTACCCACCCACCAAGCTCATGTTCCAACCCACCTCCCTCCGCAAGTCCTCCGACCTCCTCGCCTCCTCCGGTGACTTCCTTCGCCTCTGGGAGGTCCGTGACTCTTCCGTCGAGCCTCTCACCGTCCTCAACAACAGCAAGAGCAGTGAGTTCTGCGCTCCGTTGACCTCCTTCGACTGGAACGAAATCGAACCCAAGAGACTCGGTACCTCCAGCATCGACACCACCTGCACCATCTGGGATATCGAAAGAGGCGTCGTCGAAACCCAGTTGATCGCTCACGATAAGGAGGTCTACGACATTTGCTGGGGCGAAGCCAGGGTTTTCGCTTCAGTTTCCGCTGATGGGTCCGTCAGGATTTTCGATTTGAGAGACAAGGAACACTCCACAATCATCTACGAAAGCCCTCAACCCGACACGCCCTTGCTTCGATTGGCCTGGAACAAGCAGGATTTGAGGTACATGGCGACAGTTCTGATGGACAGTAACAAAGTTGTGATTTTGGATATAAGATCGCCAACTATGCCTGTTGCGGAGCTAGAGAGACATAAAGCCGGTGTCAATGCCATTGCTTGGGCTCCTCAGAGTTGCAGGCACATATGCTCCGTTGGGGACGACACACAAGCTCTCATTTGGGAGTTGCCGCCAGTGGCTGGACCCAATGGGATTGATCCCATGTCTATGTACTCTGCTGGCTCTGAGATTAACCAGCTTCAGTGGTCTGCTGCTCAGCCTGATTGGATTGCCATCGCGTTTTCGAACAAAATGCAGCTTTTGAAAGTTTAAGGCTTGATGATTGTGGGATCATTCTACTTAAAGTATGTTTTGTTCTCTATTTCTTGTACTTTTGTGTGGGGTTTTTGTATTTATTTATTTAGATAATTGATTTCTTAGGGGTCTATTGTGCGAACTAGTTCCACTTAGTTTTGTACTAGGAAGTGGAAATGCTTGTAATTTGCTCTAATACATTGATATAAATGTCGTGCATAAAATCTCTATTACAACATGTTCATTCTGTATTAAACTAAATTATCATGTTATCTACGCCCTAACAAGTTATTGTTAGGGTTGATGATACTATCGTATGGATTATAGAATACCAGTTAACTTAACAACAACCAAACAAACAAATAAATGCCATAGCAAATAAAAAAACATAAAGATGTAAACAAAAATTCTCTTCTCAAGAAAAACAACCTCAGGTATTACAGTAACCACCAACATAAATCCTCTCAAATTCTTTAGAATGAGATAGACCCGGATCCCAGAAGCTCATTGTTTTTGACGGATTGGAAAACTGAGATCTTACGAATGAGGAAAGACAAATTTCTTTTTTTCTTTTCTCTATTGTCTTCTACAAAAGGTTAGTAGGTTCTAGCAAAAGAAATCATTTGTTTCCTCTGCTAAATGTAGAATTGTTCATAAATATATGTTCGGTTTTCTAATGAGGGAGAGCTAGATGAGATACATCACCGTTGATGATGAAGGTAGTTCCCAAGCAAGTGAAGTTTTGCTTTGAAAAAATAGTTAGCATGGCCTTTTGGTAGTGGACTCATAGAGTACCTCCCTCTTGGATTGGATGGGGAACTTGTTGGGCTTATAAGCCACAAGAATGAGCCAGTGTAAAAGGGAAACTTTAATCACTTTGGAAGCTATTATAACAGTAAATTATGATATAAAAGCATGTGTACTAGCACATGGGTGAGTAAAAACCAAGAGAAAAGGTGGCTGAAGCAACTTGAGAATTAGAGAGAGTGTGCACTAGCTAAGATATAGAAAAGAAGAAAAATAAATTTTTGGGTGCCTTTAATCTTTTGTACAATCTCCATTCATGAATCCACCAAAAGCAAGAAGTTCCAGGGATTCAGTTTTACCTCATTCTATAGAAATTTTTGAGGATTTTATTGTGGTGATATTGTTCTACACTTTCTCTCTTGTTAGTGGTTATTATAATACCCCATGTTGTTTTTCATGAAGTAGTATTTTCTTGTACCAATTATTTGGTGATTATAATGAGGGTATATTTCGAAAGTAGACATGTGGATGTAGGCTTTACGCCAAACCACGTAAAACTTTGTGTTGTTTTATTTGCTGCAATATTTATTTGATTAGTTGTGGTTTTGGTTAAATATTAGGTTATTTGGTATATTATAATCCATACCGTAGCATGATCGATCCTAAAAGTTATAAATGCTTTGAACCGTATGATTAAAGTTAAATGGACTCAGATTTCATTTTCAAATTGATTGATGAGAAGTATCATTGTGGTAAAAGATCCTTCTTGTTCTTGTCATTGTTTTCCTTTTCCTCTCTTGTGCATTTTGAATCATAATTTGGTTACAGTTTAGCTTCTAGTTTCTGTGGACACCTATGGGATGGGGATTAGTTTGTTAGGGTTGGGGTCGGGGGATAGAGTATGACAAGTAAACCTGCAATGGGTTCTATTTATGTTTATTTTTCATGTTAATGTGGTGATCTCAACTCTTGCGTAGGATAGTTCTATTTATAAATATAGTTTAAATAGCTAAGCCCTTCCCCGACCTACTTAAAGGGGGATTTAAGTGGGGATAGGGTCTCAAAAAATGAACGAGGCACAATGTTGGGAGAGCCACCCTGTTGCCATTTCTACAAGGTTTAATACATGTTCCTTGTATCTTTTGATAATTGTCGATTTTAGGCTTTATCATCATTTTAAACCAGCTTCTAATTAATTCTTGCAATGTCTTCTCTGATATGATTGCCTTATGGTTAAGTTGCTTTGTTCAATAACATCGTACATCTCAACCTTTTTCTATCTAAGACAAATTAAATGTTGTTCATTTAGCAATGCATTTATCATAAAATTTGTTTGTTTACTTAAAACCCTTGTGCTTCCATTTTTGCAGATCCCCTGATTGTAAAGAAGATGCAAAAGTTATGGTAGCTGTACTCTAAAACAGTTATTGTAACTTGGAAAAGCAGTGTACTGGTTAAATGGAAAGTGCCCTTCATTCACCGGTGAGGGATGGTTTTGTTATTTGATTGAGGTCTGCTTGTGTTGTATTACATATCTTGATCACCATCTGCAGTCTTTTTGTATACTTATGAACCTTTCAAGGTTAACTTCTTTGAAGTAGTAATTAGTACAGTTTTAGAATATGGTCTAATTCCATGTGACCAACCTTTTCTTTTTCCAACTCTCCCAATCTCAAGTTCCATTGGGTCTATAGTTTCTACCATGGTGTCGGTGAGTCTGTGTTGTACTATCAATGGTGTAGGAGAATAGTTAGGTGAATTAACATCATTTGGTTCAATGGAACATATCTTCTGGCTGGTGGGTACAAAAACTTTCATCACTTGAGGTCAGCATATATTTTGGTAACAGTTTTGCAACTGAAAGTGATGGTGATCAAGTTACAAACGTTTGTTGGATATTTTTTGCTTTGTGTTTAGTATCTCATTGACATGAGGAGAGGAGAGAATGTGATAACCAGGAAATTTAGCTCAGGTTTATCTAGAAACAAGTCCAATGATATGAAAATTTACAATTGCCTTTTTAAATCATTTGTTCTGTTTCATCCTCTTCTATACGTGGAGATTATTACCAGTAGCAACTATGGTTTTCTCCGTAAACTTGAAAGTCAAGTCGGAGAGACTTTAGTTGAATAACATTTTAGCAGGTAGTTCTTGTTTATTCAACAGCAGAGAGAGAATTTGATAGTACGAGTTTGGAAACATTTTTTGCTTATTAAACTGAGACGTCGTTGGATAGTTTTCAATTTGATATACCATTTTACCATATCTCAATACGGTTGAAACCAAAGTTGTAGGGTTAGGCAGTTCAGAGTTCCTGATTAGTGAGGTTATTATTTGTTCATCATATCGGTACCCTCTGGAGGAGCTTTGCAGGAAAGTGGAATTTTTGCAAGTTTGCTACTGATGAGTTGTATCTTAAATACAAAGTATATAAGACCTTAGGGGTAGTCTCACGAGGCAACCGCCTAGGTCCCCAATTGTAAAGGACCTCGAATTTTAAAATTTCAGTTAAAAAATAAATAAATTTATTGTGATTTCATGAATATAAGGCTGGAGATCCACATACGTTTTTTAAACAAAAACAGCCCATAATTATAATTAAAGGTCCACCATTACATGATTTACCTTTTACAGATGTTTTTTTTTTTTTTTTTTTTTTTTTTTTTCTTTTTAATAAAAGGCACACCGGTCAATATAAGAAATAATAAAGGCCTATAATTATTACAACAGATAACAACACATTAAATCCTTTTATCAGATATTTGAAAAACAAATTGAAATCAAATTTAGGGTTCTTGAGAAGAAAATTTTAGATTTGAAATCTCAAAAATTGCATAATTCGTTTGTGGAAAAGTTGAATTCATTGTCCTGTTGAATCTAACACTTATTTATCTATTTAAATTAAATATTTATAAATATATTTAAATATTAAATTAAACAACAATATTTTCTCAAAAAATAGAAGAATTTGTTTTTTTAAAAAGGAAAAGAATGGGGTGGAGATCCAATTTGGCTTTAAACCACATCACCCACCGAATCTCTAAGCAGTGGGGGACAAGCCTTATGTTTTTGGTGAGAATTTCTTATTCTAAATTGAGTTGATTATTACAGATATCCGTATCCATAAATAATTTTACAATATCCCTAGTTGAGTTTGGGTGCCATCTTAAAATTCTAAGGCACCACAATTTATAGGCATAACCATTTTCTCCCTTCAACAGTAAATTCACCAGACCACTTGACTTGGTCATTTAATTTTGAGAATTTTTTGATCTTCTAAGTATAACTTCTTCCATTTAGCCTCTTAACCATGGTCAGAATTTCTTTTTGAGCATCAGGTTGAATAACAAAAACTTCAGCCCCAAATGTACAGCAATCATTAACAAGGTACCCTTTTGAAAGATTATTAAATTTCTCAAGAGAAAGAAATTTTCCAAACCGTCGTTCAGTTTTCAGCTTATGAAAATACGTTACCGCGCTAGCATCTGCATATACGTTAACAATAATAATAATATCGTAAATAATTGTTAGTATGGGATCATGATTGTGTTTTTTGTAATGAAGAAATAAAATGAGTACTGTGCATACATATACATATATATACATATATATATATATGTTTGTCACGTACCTTGGATAGTCAAGAACAAGTTTGTATTCTGATTAAGAACAGACAATTTAAAGTTGACGGGAATTCTCCAATTATTGGTACAAAAAGAATTAGGTTTGTCTATTGCCAAGTAAAGGGAAATAAGACCATCTCCATCATTGTCACTCTTTCCATTCGGGTAAAGAATCAATTTCCTATCACCTATTAAAACACCAATAATTATATGAGTGTTTGAAAAAAGAAAAGAAAAGAAAAGAAAGAAAAAATGACGAGAGTGCTTTATTTTAAGGTACCATTTGTAGCCACCGGCAGAAAAACGGCCCGATTCAAAATTATCTCCTCGTGCATTAGCCGGATGAAGATTTCTTTCCTCTCTCAAAATTACTGACAACAGTTAAGCATATGAAGATGTATACAATAACACAAATTATTCTTTATTGTTATCATTTATCAATGACTGAAATGCATATCAAATTCATATGAATAGTATCAACATTTAATCATGATATGCAAATGCAAGAAAGTCTAAATTAAGAATAGAAAAATTAAATACCGTTTGAGTTAGGCATTGCAGGATTACTGAATTTGAATTGTGAAAGGAATGAAGAAATTCAAGTTGGTTCTTGATGATGGATATTAAGACTATATATATTTAAAGAGATCAAATAGAAGACTTCAAGGTCAATTTGGGTATTACAATTAAAGTACAAATGGCGACAAGTCATGCCGTGTTTAATATTCCTCAACAACTACATAAGAATATATGTAAACGGTTTTACGTTCAAACTCCGGATATTTTATATTTACTTAAATGAATAAGAAATGACCAATGTGAATCGACTTAAAAGCTACCTAACCATGTAATGATTGTAAACGATGAACCAAGATCCAGTAGTAGAGGTGACCACGGTTCGGTTAAACCGTCGGTTTTGTCCGCGGTTTAACCGGAATCGGATTGGCCAAACCGGAACCGGAACCGGAACCGAAACCGTCGGTTTGGAAACCGGTAAAAAACCGGTGGTTCCGGTTCCGGTTTCGGTTTGGGAGTCCTCCAAACCGTCCGAAACCGGTGGTTTTTGGCCAAAAACCGGCGGTTAAAACCGCCGGTTTATTAAAAAAAAAAAAACACAACCAATCAGACGCTGCCACGTGGTAGAGTCTTTAAAAAAAAATTACCGTTAACTTTTTAAAATATTAAAAAAAAAAAAAACCAATCAGACGCTGCCACGTGGAAGCGTCTTTTAAGAAAAATTACCGTTAACTTTGTTAAATATTAAATAAATAAAAAAAAAGAACCAATCAGACGCTGCCACGTGGCAGCGTTTGATTTAAACAATTTGACCGTTCTGACAGTTATAAAAAAAAATAAAAAAAAAATTCCACCAATCACACGCTGCCATGTGGCAGCGTGTAAAAAAAATTTACCTGTTCTAAATTTCTGACTGACTGGGCAACGGCCAAATTTTTTTTCTTTTTGCACCCCTCTATTTCTTTTATTTCAATATTCACCCCTCTCTACTATAATATAAATATCCCCCCATATTTCATTATTCTTCACACCACTCTCATTCTCTCAACTTCTCTCAACTCCTCTCAATCTCAATTCTCAAATTCTCAATTCTCTCTACAATTTTATTTAATTCTCATTCATATATAAATTATTTCTTATATTTTTTACTATCTACTATTTTTTCAATTATCAAATTGATTTACAATATTTATTTCAACAATATAATTTTTTCTATATATATATTTTTCCAACAATATAATTTTTTCTCTCATATATATTTATATATATATATATTTTTCCAACAATATAATTTTATATATATATATATATATTTTTCCAACAATATAATTTTTTCTCTCATATATATATATATATATTTTTTCCAACAATATAATTTTTTATATATATATATATTTTTCCAACAATATAATTTTTTCTCTCATATATATATATATTTTCAAAAATATATTTTTTTCAATCATATTTTTTTTTTACTCTATATTTTATTATTTATATTTATTTTTTATAATAAATATTTAAACATATTTTTTACTTGCTTACTCTATATTTTTTACTCATATTTTTCAATGGCAAGTGGGGGAGATAGTTCAAGAAATAAGGACAAAGGAAAGGCTCCAATGGGAAACTTGTTGGAAGATATTGGTCAAGCCGTCAGTTACGACGATTTGAATTTTCACCAATTCCTTCAAGATCGATTTGGATCCGATCCCCCTTCTGCTCATAATTCACCTCTAACAATTCCCGAGTTCAACGAATTCGACCCCGCTCAAAATACCACCCCTGAAAATCTATCTAATTCTAACCCCACAGCCTCTTCGGATGCTTTTTTTGCAGGTGAAGCTGAAGAA
Organism: Acer campestre; assembly: GCA_954870605.1. Taxonomy (NCBI): domain Eukaryota; kingdom Viridiplantae; phylum Streptophyta; class Magnoliopsida; order Sapindales; family Sapindaceae; genus Acer; species Acer campestre. Next base: position 33,447,178 of record OX940808.1, on the reverse strand, counting down.
GAAAAGCCAATGAAGTCCGAACTCTTCAAAGTGCATATGAAGAAAACCAAGGTAGATAATGGTTTCCAAATCCAGTGCAATCACTGCGGCAGAAAATATAAGGTTGGAAAAAACTTCGGATATGGCACGTTATGGTCCCATATCAAAAAAACTCACCCATCTGAATTCACAGCTGTTGACGGTGATTTTTGGTGGTCACCGAGTCAATGATTTACCTTATGAATTGTTATGATTTATGAACTTGGATGATTGAAAATAAGAGAAATAAACTAGAAATCACAAGCAATTACGTGGTAAAACTCCAAGGGTTGGAGAAACATCCATGGTTTGTTGCCTAAACAACGAAGCCAAATTCACTAAGAAGAAGAATTACAAGAATGCTGCACTACAATCTCCCTCTCTAGCTATTTCTCTTGTGTCCCCTTCTTTTTGCGTAAAGAAGGGGTATTTATACATGTTTAATTAGGGTTTTGGTATGTGGTGCTCTAATTGTGTGTTGTACTCCTTAACGGATTCGGATTCTCTTTCTTTTGTATAGTTCCTGATTTGGTTGAATCCAAGTCTGATCCTGATTCTTCCTCCTTTATTTACGGAAAATCTATCTGTTTCCTTATTTGAACTCTGCAGTCACTGTTGCTTATCATGGAGTTGCTTGTTGCTGATTGCGCCTAGAGTTTTGAATATAAGCGCTGTTAACTATCTGTTTTCATTGATTCCCGACTACACCGAGCATTTGCCCGAGTAAGATTTATGGCCCGAGCAACTTGTCTTTGCTGGTGGTCGGGCAGCTTCCTCTTTTCCCGAACAGGTTCTCATGGGGGAATTCTTGCTTAGTTAGTTGACCTTCCTTTAACCCTGCTTACGTGGCTTTATACATAATGATGACGTGTCTATCACGACTATTTTTACCTATAACAATACCCCCTTAAATATTTGTGCAGATCCTGTTGAGTTAGTTCCCTTCGGGTCGAATATTTAACTTCACACTATAACTAGTCCTCGTTTGTCTCAAAGATCTTAAATGACGTGTCTTAATTACGACCGCACACATTCGATTTATCAATCATTTCAGAAATCTTTTGATGGTGTCGTTTCTGTTTACTGGCGGCTCAAGGTGTTCTTCGGTTGCCACTTGTCCTTCTTTATTTGGCTGTGGCACGACGGTGGTGCGACGCATTTATGGGACATGACCTTTCTGTTCGCTCGCGTGTGGACTACGTCATCACCCACGCCCCTCTGCTTTCCCGCTTCTTTGTGTTTCTCCTAGGGTTCCGTGTTTTTTGAAATCAATATGCTGTCTATATAAACTGCCAGTGGTGGCGTTTTTCCTCTTTTATTTACTTTATTTTCTGCTATCTTTGTGCACTCTCTGAAGAACTTGCTCGCTCGCATCCCCTGTTTGTCGAGTTCATCTGCTGCAACTGCATTCTTCATCTGCTTCAACCGTATTTCCTGGTTTCTTGTTGAGTTCTTCTGCTTCAACCCCCAGGCCTTCTCTCGAGGATTTTCTCGGCGGTTTTCGTTACCCCCATTTCTTTGCTATATCAAGGTTAGTTTCCATGGATTCTGCAGCTAGGTACCGCCTTTATACTGTTGGTATGATTGCTATAGAGCAAAATGATGCTCACACTGCGTCGGTTGTTCATAGTTTACTGAAACCACCCTTATTTGATCAACCACATTTTACTGACGCCGACGTTTCTGCAGTTTATCGCGGTGGTTCCGTTCCTTCCGGAGTTCCTTCTCCCGAGGTTCATTCTGTTTCCTCAGATTCATCACCTCCCGACTATCAGCCTAAAGGTTGGTCAGATTCTTCTTCCTCTTCTGTCGATACTTGGCCTTGGAGACGACCAGGAAAAAAGATGAGCACCCGCAAAGTTTACAAGGATTCTCATTCGCTGGAGAGCCGAGTCGGGGCTCAGAGGGTCGCTGAGGGTGATATTGAGGATGAGCACAGGGCCGCTCGCATTCCTTTTTCTCCCGAGCGTATATGCGCTTACGATGTCGAGCCAAACGTGGTTGGCCCCGAGGAGATAAGCAAGTATATGCGGCGGTTCGACCTGGATGGCGACGTGATTTCGCTAATCCCTGCTGATGGTCGGGCTGCCTGGAACCCTCCACCTGGCCACGTGGGGATTTACGGGGCGATGCTTACCTGTGGTGTCACTCTTCCTCTCCAGCCCTTTATAACTTGGTTTTTGGCTGAGGCCCGGATTGCCCCAGCTCAGCTAACTCCGAACAGCTACCGGATTCTGATGTGCATGTGGCACATGTGGCACAGAATGAAGCGGCCACCTCCCACTCCTCGCAAAATCCGACATTTCTTCTCGTTGAGGCCGGTGGGGAAGACGGGAATTTATTTCCTCCATTCGAACCAACCCGAGCTCTGGGTCCCTAAAGACGTAGTGGTCAAGGGTGAAATCGAGCCGACCACGGAAGAGAAAATGAAGGGGTTTGTTTGGGGCTTCCCCTCTTCAAACAAATTTTGGAAGAATAGTTGGTTCTTTGTGGGCAAACGATGGGGCCAATCGATCAGCTTCGATCTGGGTGGCACTCGGCTGACCTGCAGGGTTCCTCGCTTTTTTTGCTCGCCCCAATGGAACCACATGACTTCAGCCTTTACCGATGAAGAGCTTAAAACCTTGGCTGGGGCTGCTGTCCGTCCATTGGAGAAGAGGGGAAAACCCTATTTGTACAATGAGGGGAAGATGATTAAAGCCCGCCTCTTTCCCCAGATATATGCGTGCCGCCGACGTCGTAAGTATACTATCTATATGTTTTTCCTGTATTCTTGTTCCGAAATCTTTTTGTTGACTCGGGCTTTTTTATTTTTTGTTTTTTGTTTTTTTTAAGTGTTTGATGTAGACGTAGTCTGCGACGCTCAAGCCCGTTGGATGAAGGGCATCGTGGAAGCCAGCCGGAAGGAGGCCCTTCGGCAACGAGATTCTGGAATAGCCCCTCCCGAGGACAACTCCGACGGGAGCCCTCACGAGGTTTTTCCTGATGAAGATGAGGAAGAGGGGGTGCCTGCATATGTGCCCGAGGAAACCCATGGTCGTGACATGACCACGCGTTCGACTGAAACCGTGGGCGACTCGGGACTCTTTGGAGTAAGTAGGACCGACGCTGATCAGGGCAACCAAAGGGGTCCTACTACTTCAAAGGGGAAAGAAAAGGTGGGGTACCCCTCCGAGTCTGAGCGGGCATGCTTCCGCGGTGGATCTCGTTCTCCCCGCTCTGCTGCACACACACCAAGTGATACTTCTCGAGGTGTTGAGGCAGCCGAGGGGCATTTGGGTGTAGCCGTTCCCGAGATCCCGACTTCTGCCGAGCCGGCCGCCGCCGTTCCAGAGACCCCAGCTCTTGCCGATCCCACCCTTACCCCCGGAGATAGCAATATCGAGGTGGGGCAACCGGGCAAGACTTCTGAAAATTAGGCGGTTGACTCGAGTTATCGTGGGAGACAGCCTGGGAAAAGGAAGGCTTCGTTTTCCCCCGGCCGCCCGACGCCCAAAATCCCCCGAGTGGTCGCTTATGTAGACTCATCCTTGGATGGCGAAGGGGAGGGCGCAGTTCAAAAGGGTGCAGGTGCGGCCCCTCCACTGGATCAGGCCCAAGATGATATTGAGGGCTTAACCGACTCTCCTCGGGTAGCCTCGACCGCTAGGCTTCCTGAGACCAGTGTTGGTGGTTCGGAGTCCTTCCCCCAGACCGATGATCCTACCCCCGAGATCATGCTGAGGGCCATGGCTTCAGGTCAAGCTTATATCGGGGAGGATCATTGGAGTCAGTTCAGGGTAGGGACGGTGTCTGACCGGCTTTGCAACTTTTTCAATAGCGCCTCTTATGTAAGTAATGCCTTGGTTACATTTACGATTTTGCATTTCTTCTTTTCGTACGTAAGTAATTTCTTCTTTTTTATTCACTTGCTATAGATGGTGGCCGAGATGTCCGGGGCTTGTCGGGCCGGCGAAGCCCAGGCGGACAGAATAAGGAGGCTAGAAGCCCAGCTAAAGGAGAGCGAGGACCGCTGTTCTCGGGCTGAGCAGGCTAGTCGGGACGGTGCTAAGTCGAGTCAGGTGCTTTTGGATCAATGCCTGGCTCGGCAGCTGGAGGCGGAGCAGAAAGCTTCTTCCGCCGCTGATGAGGTCAAGGTTCTCCAGGATCAGTTGTCATCCACTCAGGATGCTTTGCTCCAGGCTGAGCAGTCTGCTGAAGACGCCAAGTTTGCTTACGAGCGCCGAATCGAGGACTTGGAGCGTCAGGCCTTGACAGTTAAGTCCCTATCGAAGGAAGCTAGGCTGGAGCTGGAATTACAAAGTGTTGATCGGTTCAATAGGTCTCTAGCCTATGATGCTTTGCTTCTGCGCGAGTTCCAGCGGGGAATGGTCTCGGCTGGTGAATTTTTCAAGCAGAAGAATAGGGCAACTGATCGGGCTAGGGCCAACTGGAGCCTATCAATCAAAAAGCATGTGGATACCTCTCTGGGGTCTCTTCGAGCCCAGATGAGGGAGTGGCGAGCGTATTGCAGAAGTAAGGGTAAAGCGCCACATCCCATGCACCTCGAGGTTCCTTCCGCTGACTCCTTCTCCACGTTTTATGCTTGTGAAAAGGCAGGGATCGACAACGAGACGCCCGATTTGGGACCAGTTCCCGGGGTTGACTATGCCGACTGGCTGGTCGATGAGGAGGAGGATGTCATTGTTTGGCCTTCGGACGACAACTTGCTGAGTGAGTATGTGATGGAGCCTGATCCTGATGTTGGCGGAAGCAGCTCCCGACCCCCGGCGCCACCTTCCTGAGCCTCTTGACTTCAAGTCCCCCCTCTTTTTTGTAGCGGTGTAACAAGTTGTAGCTATATTTGTGCAGCACAACTATACTTGTACATTTGTATTCTTCTCATGTATAGACCGGTTTCTTTCATATATATAGGCGGATTCTTTCCCAATAGAGTTTTCTATGAATGCGTGAACGAGATAGTCTGAATTCTCTTTTTACCTCGGCCGAGTGCTTTGTTTAATCAGTAACTAATTCTAGCCGAGTGTCTTATATAACTGGCTTTTCAATAATTTTAGACTGTGCATCTCATTTAACCGGTGACTAGTTTATGCCGAGTGTCTCATATAACTGGCCTTTAAACAGTTTGAACCGCGTATCTTATTTAACTGGTAAACTAGTTTTGGCCGAGTATCTTATGTAACTGGCCTTTATTGTTGATTTTGCTTTGCCTCAACGTTACGCCGAGGCTCGCCACGACCATACGTCAAGGTCCTTGCACAAGTTACCTAGGACGTCTCCCGGTTTTATCTGTGCAAGGTTTTGCCGAATCGTTGGGGCACATCGCACCGGCCAACACGGCTGCGCATCTCACTAGCCTTTCTAGCGGCGCTCCGAGCAGTTTTCCAGTTAATTCTGGTGCCTCGGTTTTGCCTTTTGCTAAGGGATACATTCTTATCGTTTTAGCTAGGCGGGCATGCTACTACAGCTTTTCCGCCCTTCAGGCACTACTCGTCCGCTCTTTCGCGGGTTTATGGCGCCCGAATTTTTTGGTGTTTAGTCTATGCCGAGTATCTCATGTAACTGGACTTTATTGAATGATCAACACGAATTTCATTAGATAAGACATGATTATGAAACCAAAAACTAAACTTGAAATAAATAAAGGTGGAAACTGAAAACTGAGCTAAAGCAGAATTATAAAAATATGGTCGGATCCCTCAAGGATAGAAGATCTTTAAATATTGTGCATTGCATGGTCGGGGAACTAAACTACCCTCTGGTCGGGCTATCATGTATGCCCCGTGTCCTACAGCTCCTTTGATGATGTACGGCCCTTCCCATTTGTCGGCAAGGGATCTCGAAGATTTATCTTTGGTGTTTGGGGATACTCTTCTTAGCACTAAGTCTCCGAGTTGGAATCTTCGTTCCCGAACATGGGAATTGTAGTACCTCGCAGCCCTTTGTTGGTACGCGGAATTTCTGACCTGTGCTGTATCTCTGATTTCCTCAAGTTCGTCTAAGTTCTGCTGCAACATATTCATATTGTGTTCGGGACTGTATAACTGTACCCTGGGGGATGTAAAAGTTGTCTCTGCTGGGATGACAGCTTCTGTTCCAAATGCCAGCGCAAAAGGGGTATCCCCAGTGGACGACCTCATCGTTGTTCGGTACGCCCACAACACCTCGGGCAGCTTGTCCGCCCAACCACCTTTCTTTGCCTCTAGCTTTGCTTTCAGTGTATGCTTGATCACTTTATTCACAGCCTCTGTCTGGCCATTGGTTTGAGGGTGAGCCGGTGACGCGTAATAGTTTGCGATCTTGAATTCTTCACACATTTCTCTGAACTTTGTGTTGTCGAACTGGGTTCCATTGTCAGTTATAATGATGCTCGGGACCCCAAACCTATATATGATGTTTTTCTTGACAAAGCTGGTGGTGTTTGCTTCCGTTATGTGTACTAGTGCTTCCGCTTCTGCCCATTTGGTGAAGTAGTCCACTGCCACAATGGCGTGCTTTGCTCCTCCCTTTGTTCCCGTGGGCATTGGTCCTATTAGGTCGAGTCCCCACATGGCGAAGGGCCACAGCAAGGTTAGACTTCTGAGTAATTCTGGGGGTTGCCGAATATCGTTTGCTATTCTTTGGCATGTTTCACAGCTCTCGGCGAATCGCTGCGCCTCTGCGAACAGGGTCGGCCAGTAGAAACCTTGCCTAAGTACTTTGTGTGCTAGGCTTTTACCCCCAGTATGGTTCCCACACACTCCGCTGTGGACACTTTTTAGGATTTTTTCGGTTTCTTCACCGGCCACACATCGTTGCAATACTTTCGAGAATCCTCTCCTGTATAATTCTCCCCTTAAGATTGTATATCGGGTTGACCTGTATCTGATGCGTTTTGCTTCTACTGCATCCTCTGGTAGTATGTTTTCCTCCAAGTATTTCCTGAGTTTGTATGTCCAGTCGCTTGGGCTTGGGCTTGGCCGGATCTCTGCTACCATGATTTCCTCTGATTCTGCTGTACTTGGCTTAGTCAGATGTGCCACTGGTATTGCTTTGGATCTGATGTTCGTGGTGGCTGAAGCTAACTTGGACAAAGCATCTGCTTTCTCGTTTTCTTCCCGAGGGATCTGAGAGATTTTGTACACTTTGAACTTTCTAAGTAGCCTTTTTGCAATGTCCAAATAAATTACCATGTGCTCTTCCCTTGCCTGGTATTCATCCAGCACTTGATTTACCACGACTTGTGAATCGCTGTAAATTTCCAGCTCATCTGCCCCTAATGCTATGTAAACCCTTAGGCCGGCCAACAAGGCTTCATACTCTGCTTGATTGTTGGTTGCTTTGAAATCGAACCTCATGGCACACTCCACGGTATCCCCCTCGGGGGTTGTTATGACTATTCCTGCCCCGCTGCCGTGTGTGTTCGATGACCCGTCTACATGCAACTTCCATTGTAATTTACCAGTCTATTCATCTTCCATTGCCCTTCTTACCTCGGCATCTGGCTCGGTAAATTCTGCTATAAAATCTGATACCGCCTGCCCTTTAATCGCCGCTTTAGGTGTGTATCTGATGTCATATTCGCTCAGCTCCACTGCCCATTTGGTCAGCCTCCCCGACACCTCCGGCTTTTGGAGAATTAGTTTCAATGGGCAGTCCGTGTACACTTCTATTGTATGCGCTTGGAAATATGGCCTCAGTTTCCTGGCCGATGTGATTAGTGCTAGCACTATTTTTTCTGCCGGAGAATACCTGGTTTCTGCTGGTAACAATGCCTTGCTTGTGTAATACACTGGTTTTTGTATCCCTTCTTCTAACCGGATTAACACCGAACTTGTCGCCATCTTCGTGACCGACAGGTATAAGTACAATGTTTCTCCCACCATCGGTTTTGAGAGGGTGGGTGCTTTCCCCAAATATTCTTTCAACTTCTGAAAGGCCTCTTCACATTCTGTATTCCATTCGAGCTCTTTCCCTCTTTTTATTGCCCTGAAGAACGGGGCGCACTTATCTGTTGACTTGGCAATGAACCGATTGAGTGACGCAAGACACCCCGTCAACCTTTGTACATCTTTCAATGTCTTTGGTGAAGTCATTCCTTCTAGTGCTCTGATCTTCTCGGGATTCACTTCAATTCCTCTTTGGTGAACCTGAAAGCCTAAAAACCTCCCCGAGGGTACTCCGAACACACATTTACTGGGATTAAGTTTCATTTTATATCTCCTCAGAACATCGAAGGTTTCCTTCAAATCCTCCGAATGTTTTTCTGCTGTAGTGCTCTTGGTTAGCATGTCATCCACATAGACTTCCATGTTTCTCCCAATCTACCGAGCAAACATCCGGTTCACCAACCTTTGGTACGTTGCTCCAGCATTTTTCAACCCGAATGGCATCACTTTGTAGCAATACAGACCTTGATCCGTAGTGAAAGATGTTTTTTCTTCGTCTGCTTTGTTCATTCGGATCTGATTGTATCCCGAGTAGGCATCCATGAAACTTAGCAACTCGTATCCTGCCGTTGCATCTACTAACTGGTCAATCCTCGGTAGAGGAAAACTGTCTTTTGGGCAGGCTTTGTTTAGGTCAGTGAAATCGACACACATCCTCCATTGGTTATTCTTTTTCTTGACCAACACTACATTGGCTACCCACTCCGGGTATCTGACTTCCCTTATTGATCCTGCGGAAAGTAGCTTCTCCACTTCTTTCTGGATTGAACAATCTTCTCTTTTGTACCACTGGTCGGGATTCTGGGCTGATGGATAGGCAATGTGATATCACCTTCGGGTCTACTCCCAGCATATCCTCGTGACCCCAAGCAAAAACATCCTCATATTTTCTTAGCAACGTGATAAGTTGAGTTTTGACGTGTATATTTAAATTCGTCCCCACCTTTACTGTCTTACTCGGGTCTACTGGATTTAGTGCTACTTCTTCGGTCGGCTCATCCTTTCTGACTTCAGGTTCTTCTCTGGGGTCTAACTCAAATTCTTTTAGTACTTCTGCCTGCTCTTCCGGCTCTTCCCCCTTTTGCTTGGCCGTCACTGCGTACACTTGGTGTACTTCCCTATCTTTGTATACTGACAAGTTTGCTCTTCGGGCCATCTCTTGTGACCCCTTAACCACCCCTACCCCGTATTCTGTCGGGAATTTCATCATGAGGGCATATGTTGCTGTCACTGCTTTGGTTTTGTTCAAGAATGGCCGGCCCAATAAAGCGTTGTACGGCCAGTTCTCTGTATCCACTACCACAAAGTCGAGTAGCACAGTTTTTTGGCAAGGTATCGTCCCAATCTTCACGGGCAATTTTACTGTTCCCAACGACCTTACCTCGACTCCCCCAAATCCTCTAAGGGGTGTGGGAAACGGCTGTAGGTCTTTTCTATCTAGCATCAGCTGGTCATATACTTCTGCACTCAGAATATCAGCCGAACTCCCATTGTCAATCAAAATTCTATGAACCTCTCTATGACCGATCCTCGCACTGATTACCAGTGCGTCATTTGGCTTAACATCCACTCTATGTGAGTCAGCTTCTGTGAATATGATCGGGTCCCATCCCTCTTTGATTCTTTTCGGGTCGGGTTCAATGGAATTGACATCCAGGTCTCTCCGTGCCTCCATGGCCTCCCGAATTTCTTGGGTCCTTTCCCTGTTACTCCTGCCAGTTACCGGTCCTCCAAAGATGGTGTTAATTGCTCCTTCATCCTCAGCTTTCTTTGGGCTGAATTTTCTTGCCCGCCCATCCTGCCGGCTATCCTTTTGTCCATCCGTCTTGTCCACCTTCTTGAGGACGATGTCTTTCAGGTGTCCTTCCCTGATGAGGGTTTCGATATGGTCCCTTAGTTGGAAACACTTGGATGTCTCGTGCCCGTTCTCCTTATGGAAACGGCAATACTTGGTGGTGTCCCTCCGGGCATATGTTGACTGCCTAGGAGGTTCTTTTGACATATTCTTCTCCTCTAGGATCGCCAAGATTTCACCTTGGTCTTTTTTCAGTGGGGTGTAGTTTGTATATCTACCTTGGAACTTCTGCCGTGGCTGATCGGTTCTCGGGTCGTATGCTCGCCGTCCATCCCGACCATTCCGCGCTTTGTTCTTCTGTTTGTCTCCTTTGGTGTCAGGCGCCTTTGTCTGGTCTTTGGTCTTGGTCCCCTCTGGGCGACCGCCATGCACGAAGTAACCCCCTGTGGCAATTTCTTCCTCTTCAGCTAGGGCGTACCCCCCGGCCATGTCATTCATATCAGCGTAGCTGGTTAATCTGGCTCTTCTGAGGTCAAATGACAATTGGCCATTCTGAAGGTTGTTAATGAACGCAGCAATTATTGCTTCGTCATTTGCGCTCCCAATCTCAGACACTTCCTGACCGAATCTCCCTAGGTACTTCTTTAGCGACTCATCCTTTCCTTGCCTGAGTTGGGATAAGTGAGCTACCGATTTTTTCCTATGCACATTCCCGAGGAACTGCCTTGAGAAAGCTTTGCTCAGTTCGCTAAAGCTGCTTATGCTTGCTGCTGGCAATCTACCAAACCACCGGGAACCGAGATCCCCAAGAGTCTGAGGAAAATTCAAACATAGCAGTGCATCATTGTGGATATATTGTGCCATTGCGCTCTTATACCTCCGGACATGTTCTTTCGGGTCGGTATCTTTCTTGAACAGCTCCACGTGTGGCATCCTGAATCTCTCCGGGAAGGGTGTCCTCAGGACCCCACTAGTGAAAGGGCTCCCGGATTCGTCATCCGACAGCTCATTGCGCCCATATCGCCTGACTAAAGCGTCCATTTGTCGGCGGTTGTTCTGAACTTCCCGGGTTAGACTTTGTATGAGTATATCTCTATCTCCTTCTGGCTCCCCTATCGCATTGAAATTTTGACTTATGGTCAATTTTTGACCCCCTGCCTCCGGATTCGACTCTCTACGATCTCTGTTTAAGCCATGCAACCGTACTGTGCCCCTTTGGCGCTTGCGGTGATGATTCTGCTCACTCTCTTCCGAGGATGAAGACCGGCCTCTCCGGTGATTGCGCCTCCTAGGGTGATCCCGATTTGCAACTATTCGATCTTGATCGTAACCCTTGTCAGAATCATTCCCCTCACTACGCTCCCTACTACTCCTGTCCATCCTTTCGGATAATATTTCTGGCCTGCCTATAGGATCTCGGCTCGCTTTTAGGGGTGCATCGGGTGTTGGTATCACCACCGCAGAACGCAGCCTCGCTGCCTGCTGGTTTGGGGCGGACAGACTGTGAGGCGACATCAAACCTCCTGTGGTGGAAAGGTCAATTCCTTGCTTTGCTGCGTCTGATATAAGTTGTTGCAGGGAAGCATGAAATCGTTGCGCGATTTCTTCATTAGTTGTGGGGAAACGTTGAATGCCAGCTAAGGCGGTTGGCTGGTCTGCCGTCGTTAGGGTGGCATCCGCTGTATTGAGCGTGGTGTCATCCTCCAGCTCATTACTTGGCACGCCTTGACTGTATCTGGAATCGCTACCATCTCTTTCGCCAGCCATTGTTATCACAAACTTCTGGCCCCCTCCTTCTAGCGCCAATTGTTGACGGTGATTTTTGGTGGTCACCGAGTCAATGATTTACCTTATGAATTGTTATGATTTATGAACTTGGATGATTGAAAATAAGAGAAATAAACTAGAAATCACAAGCAATTACGTGGTAAAACTCCAAGGGTTGGAGAAACATCCACGGTTTGTTGCCTAAACAACGAAGCCAAATTCACTAAGAAGAAGAATTACAAGAATGCTGCACTACAATCTCCCTCTCTAGCTATTTCTCTTGTGTCCCCTTCTTTTTGCGTAAAGAAGGGGTATTTATACATGTTTAATTATGGTTTTGGTATGTGGTGCTCTAATTGTGTGTTGTACTCCTTAACGGATTCGGATTCTCTTTCTTTTGTATAGTTCCTGATTTGGTTGAATCCAAGTCTGATCCTGATTCTTCCTCCTTTATTTACGGAAAATCTATCTGTTTCCTTATTTGAACTCTGCAGTCACTGTTGCTTATCATGGAGTTGCTTGTTGCTGATTGCGCCCAGAGTTTTGAATATAAGCGCTGTTAACTATCTGTTTTCATTGATTCCCGACTACACCGAGCATTTGCTCGAGTAAGATTTATGGCCCGAGCAACTTGTCTTTGCTGGTGGTCGGGCAGCTTCCTCTTTTCCCGAACAGGTTCTCATGGGGGAATTCTTGCTTAGTTAGTTGACCTTCCTTTAACCCTGCTTACGTGGCTTTATACATAATGATGACGTGTCTATCACGACTATTTTTACCTATAACAACAGCAGCGAGCAACCAATCCCAAATCTCCAGGTACGCAACCCCTTCTAATCAATTATTTCGTTACACAACTGAAAACAATAGAGAACAATTAGCATTAATGGTTGCAACTGAACACTTACCTTTTGGTTTTGGTGAGAAAGTAGGTTTTATTAATTATTGTCAAAATGCATTAAATCCTGCAATGCAACGTGTTCCTAGATTCACTCTCACACGTACACTACATACCATTTACAGAAGAGAAAAAAACAAATTGAAAACATATTTTTCTGAATTTCAAGGTCGCGTTTCCGTATGTGCCGACATATGGAGCGACAATTTTGGTAGTCATTCATATTTGGGTGTCACATGTCATTATATGGATAATAACTGGGACATGCAAAAAAGAATTCTTGCATTTCGTGTTTTTGATGACTCGCATTCAGCTCAAAATATTTTTCAACTCCTTAAAATCATTTTTCAAGAGTATAATATCCTAAACAAAATTTTTGCTATTGGCTTTGATAATGCTGCAAGCAATACTGCATCTATTCCTATGTTACAAAAATTGTGCAATCCCTATTTTGGGGGTAAATTATTTCATCAACGTTGTGCATGTCATGTTTTAAATTTGTGTGTTCAAGCTGGATTAGCAGAGCTTTCTAGTTTTATTAGACCAATTAGAGATAATATTAACTATATCTGGAGGCATAACAAAGCCTAGAAACAATGGTTAAAATATTGTGTTGCGAATAATATGCATCCCAAAAAATTTTCTCGAGATATTAGCACTCGTTGGAATTCAACTTATAAGTTGCTTTGTGAAAGTGTTGAATATAAGGAAATATTAGTTTCTTTTATTACTTATAATGTTCCTTCAATTTCTCTTCAATTGAACCATTGAGATGTATGTATAAAAATTCTTGAATTGTTACGTGTTTTCAATGATGCTACCGTCACTTTATCTGGAGTTTACTATCCCACTACTCATTCATTTCTTATTCAAAGTGTTAATATTGTTGGTGCATTCAATGATTGTGATGTTGATCCTCAATTGAGTCCATGTGTTGATGCCATGAGGAGAAAATGGTTACAGTATTATGGGCAGATTCCAAATATTTACTTTCTTGCATCGTGTTTAGATCCACGCTTTAAATTTGAATATTTGTAGGTTTATTTAGCTAGTTATTACAAATGTTTAGATTTAGAAGTTGATGTTCTTCAGTATTGTGATTCCGTTAAGGAACTGCTTTATGAATTATACAATGAATATCTTAGAATATATGGTCCGTCTTTGAATGTGCCGGTTTCACAACCCCAACCCACATCTGGTGGTACTAGTAGTTCTCAAAATTTTACATTAAGGGGTTTAGGGGATCAACTGTTTTCCGAAATAATCAAAAAATTACGAACATCTTCTTCATCCTCAACGGAATCCGAGGTTGACCGGTATTTACAAGACAGTCATAAATTTAAAGATGAAGAATTTAGTATCCAGGATTGGTGGAAGAGTCATCAACAAGATTATCCAATTTTGGCAATTATTGCCAAACAAATTCTTGGAACGTCGGTTTCTACAGTTGCTGTGGAACAAGAATTTAGTGCAGGTGGAAATATTTTGGACCCAAGACGATCATCTATGTGTCTATAATCACTTGAAATACAGTCATGTGTTGATGATTGGACAAAGGCCAAATATAGATAACAAGAAAAATTGAAAAAAATAAAAAAATGGTTGTAAATGTATTTTTATTTAATAATTTGTTTATTGAAAATTTGGAATTATGATTGGGAAGAATTAATATTAATTGGGATTTGAAAAAAAAATTGAAAAAAAAAAAAGATAAAATGGTTGTAAATATATTTTTATTTAATAATTTGTTCATTGGAAATTGGAATTATGATTGGGAAGAATTAAAATATTGATTATTTAATTGGTTTAAAAAAAAAAAAAAAAAAAAAACCTAAACCGGACAAAACCGAAACCGAAACCGGAACCGCCAAACCGGCGGTTTCAAACCGGTTACAAATCGGTTTTTTCGATTTCGGTTTCGGTTTCGGTTTTGGGTGCCTCCCAAACCGAAACCGGCGGTTTGGAACCAAAACCGAAACCAAACCGAACCGGTGACACCTCTATCCAGCATCATACATGAAATATAATAAGATTATTTTTATGGGATTGGATTTGATTAATTTTAATGTTATATTGTGTTTAGTGCAGTATAAGATATGTTTAAAAATAGAGTAATCTTAAGTTTGGTGCAATATAAAATATGATTAAAAACAGAAAGACAATTACCAATTAGGTAATAAACATTTTTTTTTAAAAAATAAATTCCAAATAGTTTGCTACATTTACAAAGTGACCAAATTGCTCCTTATATTTTTCTCAAATACCAAATTAGTCCACAACATTTCAAAAATACCAAATTACTGCTTGTTAACAATTACTTTAGACGGTTGATTTTGACAAGCAATAGGAAATTACTTTATACCTCTATTTAAAATTGGTAAATTAATAAAATATTAAAAAAATAAAGTTAAAATTGAAAGAAAATAATAATTAACAAACAGAGGTAAGTGATGAAACAGCACCATTTATCAGAATCAAACTGCATTTCAGCAGGAAAAAAAAAAAAAAAACTAATACCAAACACAATTTTCGATTCCCCAAATACAACAAACCAAAAGGTTATCATCAAATGTTTAATTAGCATATATAATATATAATGTATAAATATTATATTATATTTATATTATATATTAATATAATAGTATAATATATAATATATAATAATATAATATAATATATAAATATATTATATTATATATGTTTATATATCGTTTTATATACTATAATAATATAATATACAATACATATATATATTATTTTTTTAAAGGAGGGTATTTTTTGAAGTACATTTTTTTTTAAGTGATTATAAATCAATATAAAACAAATTTATAAACTGTCTATATTATCTTTATTAATTTAAATATGTAGACACTTTTATTCTAATTTCTTGTTAAGTGCGGGATCCCATACCTAAAGCCTTATATATATATATATATAGTTTTTCTATTGTCAGATCGACATGACAAAAAATATATCAGTTCTAGGCCATTAGACTTCAATACTTTGACTTGGTTGCATGCACTTGTCAAAACATCTTTTAAATCATATGGTTCACATCGAACTAATAATAAAAAGACTATATATATATATATATATAAATTTTCCAGTGTAAACTTTTCTACAATGCACATTTTAAACACTTTTGGTAAAATTTAATGGAATGTATTGAATCTTGATGTGATTTTTTGTGTGAATGATAAAAAGAATGAAATACATTTGTTGAAAAAAATTGAAAATTTACCGGGTACAAGAACTAATTTTTCTAACTTTTTCGAAGTTATAACATTTAAAATAGGGAAATATTAGAAAAAATATTTATCGAAACCAAAAAAATTTCAAATTACAGGTAGTCAAATGTAATCTTATATCCAAGAACAAAAAAAAAAAAATTGTATTGATGCTGATTGAAATATGAATTAATATAGAGCTAACTGGCACTTTTCTAATTTTTTCATGTTCGTCAATAAATTATACATATGAAATCAGTTAATCGACGAGAAGTAAAACCTAAATTATATATTCTAATGGAATACGCAAATTAATGTAGGTTTTAAATTTATCAAATGCGTTTACACTCATAGATCGGCAAATTAATATAAGTAATGCAAATAATCTAACAATTCAGCTAGATTTCCTGTGATAGGGATTGTGACTTTTAGTTTCCCTATCATTTTTTTATTTAATTATTTTATATCACTTGCGTCATTTGTGGTGCTTCCGTAGATTGATTTATTTATTTATTTATTTATTTTTTTAAGTGTTACACTATTACGTAAATTTAGAGTTTGTTTGTTTGTTTGTATTTTTTTTTTTTTTGAGGAAGGAGGATCCGAACCTATAACATCATTGTACAGGTGTGAGGAGTTTACCGCCGGACTAACCTCATCTTATTTGTTCTGTATTGCATTCTTTGCCTTTGGTTACTAATTATAATATTCTTTATCGCTTCAAAAAATATAATTACTAATTAAAAAACTAAAAAAATATAAATAAATAATTAATAAATATGCGGCCTATAGTTAGTGAAACTTTGACTTATAAATAATCACCCATTCCTTGTTATTGGCCAATTATGAGAATTTTTTTTTTTCCAAAAGCAAATTTTAGCTTTTTTCAAAATTTATACATTTAATAAATAATAAAAAAAAAATAAATAAAAAAAAAATAAAAAATAAAAAAACATGCTAAGACTCAAACTCCCACCACAAACACGTGATTATTAAATAACTTTAGGTTATCAATAACATATTTTGAAAAGCAAGTAATGAATTACTTCTTTTTAAAGTGATTATAAAATAATCTACAACAAATTTAAAAATTGTCTACATCATATTTATTAATTTCAATATGTAGACACTTTTATCCTTGTTTCTTATTAAGTGCAGGATCCCATATCTAAAACCTTATATATATATATATATATATAATATTTAAAAATAGGGAAATATAAGAAAAAATAGTTCTCAATTAAAAAAAAAAAAAAATTCAAATTTTTACCAAATGTGTATTTTAATTTTCTTAGGATGTAAACAGAAAATCTCATTGAAAAACACTTGATTACATGCAATTTCATCCAAAGGTGCTTAAAGTGTGCATTGTAAAAGTCCTCATTGAAAAATTACTCTCTCTCTCTCTCTCTCTCTCTCTCTCTCTCTCTCTCTCTCTCTCTCTCTCTCTCTCTCTCTCTCTCTCTATATATATATATATATATTTATATAGGGTGGTTCTCTAATAAGGATCTCCTGAAATTATTAAGTAAGATAATCACCCACAGCCACACATTCACATTGGGTGGGGTATTTGTTAATGTGTGGCTATGATTGGTCGTCCTGAAATTATAAAATTATGACGTCCTAACTAGAGAACCATCGTGTGTGTGTGTATATATAAATATATATTTTTTCCAATGAGGACTTTTTCCAATACACACTTTAAGCAATTTTGATGAAATTTAATGGAATGTATTGAATCTTCATGTGATTTTTTGTATGAATGATAAAAAGAATGAAGTACATTTGTGGAAAACATTTTAAAAATTTTTGGAAACAAGAACTGATATTTTTGACTTTTTTGAAGTTAAAACATTTAAAATTGGGAAACACCAGAAAAAATTGTTATCGAATGCAAAATAATTTCAAATTTTTACCAAACATGTATTTTATTTTTCTTAGAATGCATACAAAAATCTCATCGAAACACATTCAATTGCATGCAATTTCATTAAAGGTGCTCATTGTATTAAGATAATGGGGGTGCAGATAAGAAAAGATCCATATATATATTTAAACGTAAACATAATATATAATAGTTATTTTTAATGAGAAAAAAAAAACATTATGATTAACTATTAATCCAGTCTGAAATTTTGATTAATAAGAAGAGTAAAAATGCATTCCAATATGATATCCATTTTATTCATTATACATTTAATATCACTTGGATTATAATATGTAACAAAAAAAAAATTAAAAATGAAATCTCTTAATGGCATATCTTTTGAAGTATTACAACTTAATTTCAAAAACATTTCATAGTCTATATTTCTTGTGAAGATATACTTTTTTTTTTCTCGGTAGTTTCTATTATATATGTTATTGTTTAAAATCTACAAATAATATGTCTAGAAATATAGACTATGAAATGTTCTATTTCACCCTCTCTCTCTCTATATATATATATATAAAATATATATATATTCATTTCTTTTCCCTATTTTCAGCTTTGTATAGTTTGTTTTGTTGTGCCTTTTCTCTCTAGCTTCGTTTCTCTGTTTGCTACTGGTGTTTTTGCTTGGCCATTTTTTGGTTGTTTGTTTCCTGTTGTTTTGCTGTCTAGCTTTTGCCTGGCCGTTGTCGGCCTTCTATAAATTTTCCAATTCAAAAAGAAAGAATATGTAGCTCGGGTGTGGCTGGTATAGGAGGTGTCCTCAGAGATGCTAATGGAAAGATTTTGTGCTTGTTTTCGTCTTGTGTTGGCACTTGTGTTTATAACATGGCTGAAGTTTTAGCAATTCATAGAGCTTGTATTTTGATTTCCTCAAATCAGTTCCTGGCAGATCATTCTATTACCATCATCATTGACTCTAAAACAGTTGTGTCTTGGATTAATGGTGACGGTTTTGGGCTTCTAGAGGTTCTAAATCTTTAACTGATAGTTTAGCTAAAGCTGGTTCTAGTTTACAGGGAGAGAGATTGAAATAGGTGCTTTTTGAGTTCTCGATTGGGTGGTGTGCTTCTAGACTTCTCTCTGCTTCCTCTGTTTTTGGTTTGGTTTTGTTGTCGCCCTGTTTGTTGGGGTTTTGACTGGTAGGGGGTTTTCATAATGGTTTCCTTTGGTTTTGGCGGTGCTTTATTATTTATTTATTTATTTATTTTGTGTTTGGCTTTGTTGTATTTGCCTATTAGGGCCTTTTGCTATTAAAAAATCGGTCGTTTAATATATATATATACATATATATATATGTCTAGAAATTATTATTGAGTTTTGCTTACGGAACACGTTTTTTATTCCTTATATTTCTTATGCATTCGTATTCTATATCAGGGACAAATAACCGACAAATATCTGTGCTATGTTTACTAGTACATATGATGCAACTAGTTATTATTGGTAATATCATGCAACTAGTAACTTTGGATGATTTTCGACCCATAAGTCTGTAGTGTTATCTACAATACAGCGACGAAGGCATTGGCTAATAGAATGAAGATGGTATTTGCAGATATTATCAACTCAAGTCAAAGTGCTCTTATGCCAGGTCGGATGATTTTTGACAATATACTGGTTTTTTGAACTTCTCCATTCTATTAATATGAAAAAGCTGAGAAAAAATGGATTGACTGCAATTAAGCTCGATATAAGCAAAGCTTACGCCCAAGTGGGGTGGTCGTTTCTGAGCCATGTACTGCTAAAAATGAGTTGTTCTCAAAGGTGGGTCAACCTAATTCAAGTTTGTTTGTCTTCTCTGAATATTTGATTTGTGCTTAATGGAAATATGGTGAGTCAGCTTTCACCTTTGTGTTACCCTCTGTCGCCATATCTTTTTCCTCTTTTGTGCTGAAACCCTTTCAGCTATTATCCAAGGCTCGGAGAATGATGGTAGGTTGGCTAAGCGCTGCAACAGATGGAGTCTGCTGAATAGTCATCTTCTTTTCGCTGATGATAACCTACTTTTTTGTAATGCTTATATGCAGAGTTGTTCAGAGATTAAAAGAATTCTGAAGATTTATGAGATTGCTTTTAAGCAACGAAGTGTTTTTTTTTTTTTTTTTTTTTTTTAAACAGTAAAATTTATTGGTATAAAGTCACGATGGCAAAGGCAACATAGCCAAAACAGACAACAGAAAAGAAGCCACAAAAGCCCCTGCAAAAGACTGTGAACCCCTATATCAGGAAACCAAAAGAAAAATGAAAATGCCCACCCAGTAGAGAAAAAACACCCAATTGAGAGAAACAATAAAAGATCTCCCCATTTTTAGCAAGACTGTTTGCTAATGAATTCGAACCCCTATGCATAAATTTTAGTGTTCAAAAAAACGCGCCTGGTGCCACCTAGGCGCTAGGCGGCCTCCAACGGTCCCGATTAGGATAAAATCGACAGTATTAGACGGTGGGTAAAAATACGGGTGATTTGGCCAATTTATCGACCGATTTTATCGATAAATCGGTTTAGATGGAACCAAAGTCGTTTTTATATCCTAGTTACACTTTTTAAAATTTGAATATTGAATTTTTTTGAAGACATTGAATATTGGTTTTCTATGTATGAAAAATAATTAAAATAAATAAATAAATTCCCGGCTGCCTAGGGTCTAGGCTCTAGGTGCTAGTCTACCGCCCGACTAGCGCCTAGCGTTTGCTAGAACACTGATAAATTTGATTGTGAGCCCTTCTAAGGAATGAAGGAATTGTCTAATGTCATACACTAAATCCACCAACTTAAGATTGCCAAAGTCATTGCCATTAATCCAGGACGCCGCAGACTTCAAATCGCTAATGAGGGTGATGTTACAATGAACTAAAAGTTATTTAGCAGATACCAGCTGACATGCTTTATGGATGGCAAGGATTTCAACCAAGATAGAATCTGCAACACCCATGTAGATCAAAAACAAACACAAAACTCTGCCTCTAGAGTCTCTAAGTGCGCCACCGATACGAACCTCCCTTGGGCAACCTAAAGTAGAACCATCCACGTTAAGACCGAGGTCATGGTCAGAAGGGGGAGTCCAAACACATCACCTATTAACCTTGGCAGAGGCCTTATCAACACATCTATCATTTAAATCCAAAATAAGAAAGGTTAAATCTATATTATAGCCAAAACCATGATTCTTAAACTTAATCGAATCCAAAGCCAATCCCAAATTAGCTTGGCTCCCTCGAAAAACCACATCATTGCAGCGTTCCCAGAAAGGAAAACAAATAAATTAATAAAAAAAAGAGTAAAAAGCAAATTCTAGGCAACGAGTTAATAAGCAAAAATTGAATATCACTTTTCAGTCCAAATATTATTGATAGCTTGAAGAAAAAGATCCTAGAGTTGTTTAATTTAAAGGATGCCCAATCCCAAGATAAGTACTTAGGTCTTCCAACAATGGTGGGGAGGAATAAAAGGATGACTTTTAATGAAATTAGGGAGTGGGTCTAGAAAACGATTTCCAATTGGAAAGAAAGGTTGTTCTTTACTGGAGGGAAAGAGGTTTTGATCAAGGTATTAGCCCAAGCCATTTCGCATTTCGTGATGATCATATTTTGGTTACCTCAAGCCATTTGTCAGGAGCTGGAGTTGATGATTTTAGGTTTTTGGTGGGTTCTCGGGATGGTAAACGAAAGATATGTTGGATCAAGAGTGATAAAGTTTGTCTTCCCAAGTCTAATGGAGGATTAGATTTCAAGGATCTCTCGTCTTTCAACCAAGCGTTGCTTGTGAAACAAGGGTGGAGAATTTTGGAAAATCCTGACTCTTTGGCCTCTAGAGTTTTGAAAGCTAGATACTTCAAAGATTCTGATTACCTTAATGTTGATGTTAAGACGAGTTGCTCTTACGTGTGGCACAACTTGATTTGGGGGCGAGAATTACTACGTAAGGGTATTAGATGGTTGATGAGCCGTCGTGCACTCACAAAAATGATATAATTTTGTTTGTTTCTTGAAAACCATTTTTAAAATGTGGTTTGATAGCAAATGGTAATCAGGTTCGTTCCACAGGGATATGGAGTGCTAATTAGATAGATTGACTAATCTTTGAACAATAAAATAAATCATAGTGTTTGATAGATGTGTGGTTTCTAAAACCACCAATGCTAACTAGTAAAATGAAAATACAAAAATGTTATGAAAAATAGAATACTCAACACCTTGATAAGAGTAATGATGAAAACAATTAATAAGATAGCTAGGGAATAGATCGATTAATAATTGAATGTGGGTAATGCCATACAGCTACTTTAATGTACCAATCTCATTATGTTAACCACTAAAGGCTTAGATTGGTGGGGTTGATATACCCACCACTAATCTATCCAATTCAATGGGTTCTTAATCACACAAGGAGTGTCAATCCACATATGAATATATAACAAATTACTCCACTCAAGATTGCAATTAACAAGTGATATACAAGTCAATTACATAATGAATAGAATCTAATAATTTGAATGAATAGAACACATAAGAGATTCATTACAAGCTAAGCTAAAACCCACAACCAATTGATCCTCAAATCTATCCCCTAGATTAGGGGTTTAGTTACACATATTAGCAATAAATGAAAAGAAGTAAATAGTAAGGAAATAACCCTTGGGTCACCTTCTTTAAGCTTGATCCTTCTTCTCCTCTATGCTCCTAAATGCAAGGAATGGAAGTAAAGGATATGTCTTGAAATTTGGGTGTTTTGGTGGAAAGTGACAAAGGAATTTGGGTGGAGATATGGTGGGATATGAATGATTTAGGGAAGGAATCAAGGCTTTGTGTTGAGGTTTGGATGGGATTAGATGAGTTAAAGTAGAGAAATGGAGGATGAGGAATGGTGTGCCATGGATGAGAAAGCTAGATCTCAAAAGATGCAAATTCGTGCTCTTTCTCTCTAAAGATCGATCCCTTTGAAGATGGAAGGCCGTTCTATTTATATACACTCTTGGACATGTACTGATAACTGCTTGATTCGCTGATGTGGCGCCAAGTTCGCCATTTTGTCGTTATGGCGACCCTAATGTGCAAAACAGATAGATGCAAAGGTCGCCATGAAAACCATCTTTTTCGCCATTTAGCAAGTGGCGACCATGAGCAAATGGTGTAGAGGTCGCCACTTGCACATCAAGGTCACTATGGCGACCATAAGTGGCGACCCTCAAAGTGTAGAGAGGTCGCCACTTGCACATCAAGGTCACCATGGCGACCATAAGTGGCGACCATGCCTCTGAAGAGTGAGGTCACCATTTGCAAGGGTGGGTCGCCATGGCGAGCCCCAAATGGCGACCTTCTGATGTTTTGAACAATCCTCTGTCGCCATGGCGACCATGTAGCGACCTCCTCTTGCCTAAGTGGCAAAAATGCCCTGTATCTTCCCATTTGTGAGTCATGTTGCACACAAGTCCTTCACTTCATCCCAATTGCTCTTGAGACCTGATAAAACCTGAAACACTCAATTTTAACACCATTAAACATGGGGAAATGCCCGAGAATCAAGCAAAAAGAATCGAAAATGAAGGCCAAAATCATACCAATTTTGGCTTGATCAAATACCCCTAAACCAATCTTTTGCCAGTCCTCGAGCAAAACAATCACAAGCAAACCCCCAAAGACATGCATTGAGATATTTCAAAGGTTATTACTTTCTTATGGTCAATGTGCGAAGCCAAAATGAAGATATTAAAATAGTTATGCCATAGTGAGGACTGTTAGGATTATGCTCAATAGCAAGAGTGTAATATTGTAATTAACAATTTTTTTCATATTAATAAAGTGATTTCTGGTTTAAACAAATCTTATAGCATTTATAGTTTAATATTATAATTGTCAAAGTAAATAATCATAAGGTCTAAAGACTATGAGAAAAGAAGAATTGTTCGTACATCTGGATATGTATGTGGTAGTGATGAGTCGCTTTTTGTGTCGTTACCAAAATGCGAATTACCAAAAGAATGTTTATAAATTGAATCTTTACGCAAAATATTTTGAGTTTTGAAAGGTAGTAAGCGGTAAGCTTAGAGTTTGTTCCACGGGGAATTAGAGTAATATGTTGAATTAATTAGCTAATCTATAAATAATAAAATAAATCATAAATGATGAATGAGTGTATGGTTTGTCAAGCCATCAAACATACATGTAAAATAAACCTAATAAAACTAATAAAATGGAATGCTCAACAAATCTAGATAAGAAATATGGAATAAACAATTAATAGGAATTCTAGGGAAATGATAGAGTAGCTAATGGACAATGAGCAATTCATACATGGCTTCTTTAATGCACTATCTACACAATCAATGACCGATCTCATTGGAAAGTGTTGTTTAGACTGTCACTACGAACCCTAAACAACTTCCCACCGCAATGCCTAACGGATTAAGGAAAGGAGGTCACGGCGGGATCGGTTAGTGACGATCAAATGGTCTAGGCAATCGAGGTTGATCACCCCTCCAAAAGCCTATCCTATTCACTATGTGCTCTAATCAATCAAGTGTGTCAATAACTCAATCAATTTTATCACAAATTAATCCTACAACATATTGTAATTAACAAGTGTGTCAATAACTCAATTAATCACATAAGTGCAAGATCTAATTAAAAAGTAAATAAAACTTAAATCATGCAAACATAATATTGAAAGCTTTAATAAATACTCATGTCCAAAAAGTCTCTCAAATCGTCCCCTAAAATAGGGGTTTTAATTACACATAATTACAAACAAGAAAAGGAAGTAAAATGGAGAGAAATCACCCTTGGGTCTCTCTTGTAAGCTTGATCCTTCCTTGATGCTTCCTTGCTTGAATCTTGTGCAAAGAGTGGGTGTTGAGGATATGTCTAGATAGGTGGAGTCATATGGAAAGTGACAAAGGAAAGGGGTGGAGAAAATGGAAGGAGAGGAATGATTTTGGTGAAGTAATCTAGATGTTTAAGCTTAGGTAGAAGAGAAATGGAGAGATTAGGAATGGTAGAAAGGAGGTTTCTTGGTGGTCAAGAGATTTCTAAAAGAGGAAAAATGTGATGAATTTATAGGATTTTCAAATTAGGTCTCGGGTGGCAAATTACCAAAACATCCCCTGACCATGGCAAATTACCATTTAGTCCAACAGAGGGGATCATTGTGTAATTTACCAGCCAAAATTGGCCAATCAGAGGTGACACAGTGGGAGTCGCGGTTTGGTACAAATGGCGACCTTTAGGACGACAAAATGGCGACCTCATCAGGTGTGGAAATCACTTCCTGTCACCATGGCGACCTCGAAATGCCAAATGGCGACCTAGGGTGACGTGGACATGACAAAGGGGCAAAATGGGAACAATTTGGTGAGAAATGGATGGCCGGATTCCGGCCATATGAAGGGCCAAAATTGGACCGACTGACCAGCCGGTCACTTGGCCGTAATTTTGGACCGGAAACCGACCGGAGATAGGTCGGAGATGATGGCTTTACCGGCGGCTAGGGTTTGATGCAATAAATGCCATGGCTGCTGCTCGCTGAAGAAGGAAGAAGATGAACAGTTGGAGCAATGGGGTGCATTTAGCAAGCTCGTGGGGTGTGCGCAGCAGCTGCATCTTTTCTCTTTAAATGGGCTGCATTTAGCAAGAGCAAGGGGTGCGTTTAAGGACCCAAATCCTTAAACGCACCGTTTCATTAAACAAGGCAGTGGCTGCTGTCTTCTCTTCTTGGGGGTACGCTTAGAAAGCAGTTGGGGTGCAGTTAGGAGAATGAAACGCACTGTTTCATTAACTGCGTGGCAATGGGCTTGTCTCATATGGGGGGCCATTCAGCAGCGTGGTGGGGTGCATTTAGCCTGTGCCTTGAGGATCTTGGGCTGCAATTGGGCCACGCCTATTGAGCCCAGCTGATGAAATGCACCGTTTTGTTTGTGACAGGTGGCGCGATCTGACTGGTTTACGAGGCAAATTGCAATTCAGCCCCTGCATTCTTCAGAATTCTCGATAACTTCAATTCTTCCTCCAATAATTACACTTTTGCCCCCTTTTCACCAAAATTACTCTAATGCCCTTGAACTCTATAAATTCCTGAAAATACTTAATTTACATCATTAAATAACAGGATAATGCCCGAGAATCAAACAAAAGTATAAGGAAATATGGGCCAAAATCATACCAATTTTGGTTCGATCAGGTAGACACAATTCTTTAGTTAGTCTTGAATATTGTTCACAACTTAAGTTAAAGGTTGGGCACCTTTATCTTGTTAAAGTTGTAGAATTCTTTTGTTAGCATTTGAGTGGGATTAAATGAGATATGATGAGTCTAAAATCATCGGAGTGTCTTCGAGCAAAAGAATCTAGTGCACTGGGTGCATTGAACTGGATCACAATGAAATACTTTATCTATAACCGTCAGTAGATAAAAGTCATTTCATTATCAGGACAATCGGAGAGTCTATCTCAATCCTGAGATAAATGATGGACTTATGATTGCAAGTGATATCATTTGAGTTATCAATGAGTACGATTATATCGCATAGTCTATCCTCGATAGTTTGGTGATATTCATTTGTTAATCGATAGAGGACTTCATTTATAGATATGGATATCGTGGCTTCATTTATTAAATGAGAGTATAATATGATCATATGGATGTTTTGAGGTAATTGGATATTAAATCTCAACGTTGAGTTTTCGATAGTGTCTATTGAAAACATGGCTTCTGGCCAAGTCAAAATATCCAAGTTCAAAACGTGGTCATATGAGTAAATATGGTAACTTGGAGAGTTATAGGCGGTCTATGAACTCTTGACGATTACTGATATTAATCACGAGGATACACTATCTCCAACATGATTGTCTAGGGTATGAATAAGGAACTTCTTCCTTTTCTGTCTTTATTTAAGAGTTCAATTTTAGCTCTTTAGTGGAGTGAGTTAAAATTAATGGATCGGACCTAAGTGAATCATTTGTTGATTGTGATTAGGTTATGTCTATTGAAGCTTAAATTTAGATAGCCCGCCAAGATCCCCAATCCACACGGACTTGCATGGATTACTTGATATATTCTACCTGACCAATTTATGGGTCCATTTAGAATTGCATTTAATATATTAAGAATATAATTTGCACATTATTTATTTAATGGGCTGCACAATTATATTAATATATTAATGAAAGGCATGTGGGCTTGTTTCTTTTAGTAAGAATGGGTCTGGTTCACATGTGGACTTTTTATTTAAAGTCCAATGGATTAAATGAAAGAAGAAAATAATATATGACCCAATATTTATAAGTAGGGCAGCTAGGTGTATATTAAACCTAATATATTATTTTGTTTCATTGTTTTAATTAAATGAGAATTAATTAATTGTTTAATTAAGAAACAAATCTTTTCTGATTGGGAAATATGATTCCTAAAGGTATACTATTGGTAGTAGTATACTTAAATTAAAAGACTTGTTTGACAAGAAAATAAATAATTAATTTTATTTATTTAATCAAATAAGAAGTCTTTTTAATTTAGTCAAAATAAGAGAATAAAAATATCTATGAGTTGGATTAGGGTTTGAACTCTTAAAACTAGAAGGGAATTAGGGTGCAACTAAAACTCCTATATTTTAGGAGTGAAAATTGCGGCAACCCTAGTGTTTTTAGAGAAGAGAATTCGGCCACCCTAAATAGAAAAGAGAAGAGATTTTCGGCTACTAAGTTTTTTTTGGGTGTTGTTGTGCTTGAAACAATTCTTCTTCTTCTTCTCAACTCATAGAAAGGAATTTTATTCTACTAAAAACAAAAAAGAGTGAATAGATTATTTTTTGATGGTACACTGATTGCTTGTTCATCAATAAGCTTGTGTGTACAACATCGATTGAGGTTCACGCGAGTTTCGATCATTAGATTAAGAACTCAAAAGTGACCGGAATAATCTTAGTCTTCTTTTGATTGTTTTGTGACTAACAAAAGAAAAGAAAAGTTTATTTGTCCATTCTCAGGTTTGCAATTCAAAGAAAAAGGGAGACCACGCTCCTAGGTGATTCAAGTTCGTGCTAGGATTGAAGATCTTGCGGATTACCATCGACGTAAGTCAATCGGATCACGCGACAAAATGTATTCTTCTTTTGTTGATTATATGTGTGTTTAATTAATTAAAAGGGTTAAGGTTCATAAAAGGAAAATTTTTAAAAGCTACTAAATCTATTTTATTTTTAGTCTCGCTTGCGCTGCGTGTACTACGTTATTTTTACCTACAAGGACTTCAACATATAAGAGTATGTCAAGTAAAGATTAAAAACGTGCCACCCTTAGATATGATTGTACACAATGCGATCTCACATTCCAAATGCCAAAGCTTCAAAGCAAAGGTGCTAATTAGTTTAGAATGTAATTCACTTTGATACTAAACCTCACTGGATTCTCTCTTCTTTTCTTTAAGACTCCTAGCAACATCATACATGTGCAATATGAATTCATGTTATGGCATCTAATTGATTGCACATGACAATCATTAAAAACTCAATTTCTTGAAAAGTGGTCTCATGAATGGAATTGCAAGCCATGAATTAGAAAGAACATGCATCAACCAAATTGTACAAAATGGACAATCCTAAAGATCATGAAGGTCTTTTCTTTGGTTGTAATGGGGCCTAAGGTCATGGTGAAACAAAGAATGGGAAGATGGATATCAAGGAACCTAATGATTATACTAAGGCATACATTCTAATTAGGAGTTCCACAAGTTTCACACATATTGTTCACAATTCAAGGTGTCCAGGCTCACAATTATACATGTGCATGCTACTCTTATTTTCAAATTGAGTAGTTCATTTACTTTTCTTTCTTTTCTAGGCCAATTGTGCCTAATTCCTTGGTTCTCTTTTTCTTTGCTTGCCGATTCTTTTCTTTTCATGCTTTTCATTTTTCTTTTCTTTTCACACTCTTTTCAACCATTTGTTTTCTTTCAATTTTTCTTTTCAAACATTCTTGCTTTGCAAGACTCTTTGCACACATTTACATGCCTAGGTACATACCTTACATTTTCAAGTTCAAAATTTTGCATTGATTTCCTAAGCCTTAGTAAATCATTTGGTCAAGGTAGGTCAATTATTGTAAGGCTATAAGGTTCATGCAAATGTGGTTCATGAATGAAAGGCTTAAAATGTGTTTGGCTTCAAAGGGGCTTGGGAGCACACATATTCACATTGGTTGGGAGTGTTTAGGCCAATAGTGGCTTTTCACCTGTATCGCCTAAAATCATTTCTAAAGGGTTATCCACTAGGCAAAATAAGGCATCCACAAGCAGTCCATAATATTCTATGGCAAACAACATTTAGTGAAAATGAGACCAATACATGCTTGTATAAGTGTTTGAGAGTGAGTGTTTAAAGAGTGAATGTTTTACAACTCAACATATGCTTTTTAAAGGTTGTGTTTGTGATCCTCACGGGAATCTCCACTATTAATTATTAGCCTTCAAGCAAATTTGATAATTCACTCAACACTAAGAGAAAAAGATTAATGCACTTTGTTCAATGACACCCTAAGTGGCATGGTGTTAATCTAAACCAAACACTAGCAAAGATGCACAATTTCTCACTACATCATGTAAAGAACAATCTCCACAAGCAAAGCATGCTCAAATATGGCAATATCGCAAAAAATTTTGAAAAATTTGGCACACAAATTGAAAACCAAGCACAATGGCGTTGCGCAAATGTACCCCCAAACCTAAATTGGACATTGTCCTCAATGTTCATGGGTGGTATAAATAAACTCAACAAGCGCAACCCGACAAGTTTCAAGCAATAATCCAACAAGCAAAGGCAATCACAAAAGATATCAATAATTCGGCATATTACCCTCTCATCCATCCATTCACAATATCCAAACAATCAACATATATCAATAAGGCACAAATGTCCTAAATCCACTACCAAAATCCAATCCACACCCTTATTCTATGCAGAAACAAAATAAAGGCAATAAAGAAAAATATAGAGCAAAAAGAAAAGAAATGCAAATAAGCATAAATCAAACTAAAATATCCAACAAAATAATCCAAAAGTAAAAACACAATGCTAGCAATGTCCAAGAAAAGTAATAGAAGATGCAAATGATGATGGTCTTAGATCATGGCGGAGGTCTGTAAACCCTGTGATAACGGTCTCACTCAAATCCTGAATCAGACTCTCCAACTTCAATTGTCTGTCCTCTAAGGCATTCTGCCTTTCTTCTATCACAAGATTATCAGCATAAAGTATATTGAAGTCACCGGTCTGAGTGCCCATGATGCGCTCTACTCCATCCAAAATCCGAAGACCTAAAAGCTGCCTAGGATCATCACAAACAGGAACCTCCTCATCTTCATCATCATCAAAACGGTCATTATCAGGAATAACTCTCTCAAACTCTGCCCTTACACTAGTGCCAGCCTCTGAACTCTGCACTCTCCTACGCTTCCCACCGGTTGGTATCTCCCCACGCTTCAACATCAAGCGTCGCCAAGTGGTCAAATCCATATCAGACATGAGGGGCTTAAGTATGTCCCCAGATACATTTACACCCGCCAACTTACAGGCCTCTATGATCAAACATAGGAAAGGGAGGATGTCTGTCTCTGATTCATTCCTCTCGATCCTCTGAATCTCTATCTTCATTATAATGCCCACATCAATAGGCAGCCTCTCAATGATACTATGCAGAATCCTGGCTACCTCAAATGGGACTGTGGATCTGTGGGAAACCGGCCTAAGTGACGAGTTGAGGAAGATGTGCCAAAAGACGGGTTCAATCTTCAAATTTGACTGCCTGAGAGGGAATCTCTTTGCCATCCAGATAGTCATAAGAGTGATGGTTAAAGTGTTTGTGAACTCCACTGAATTTTTCACATACAAGGGATTCGTGGTGATCCCTTCCACCATTTTTTCACACAACCCCTCAAAATCCAATAAAGTTGTCCCGAAGTAGATGTTAATGTATGTTGCATTCAGATAAACGGGAACCCCTCTCACTAGAATAGGACCACCCCTCATATACTCCCCGGGATTCATTCCCGTATAGAACTCCTTCACCAAACTCTCACTGTAGTGTGAAGGAGTGGCTGCTAATCCTTCATATCCCATGTCATTCACTATTGCTGGAACTGGGGTATTCACTAAACTCTCTAAATCTATTCCCCTCTCAGGCCATATCTTCTTCTCAGCAAATGTCTCTAATCTGTCCTGGAAATTCATGTTTAGCTTACATTATGGGACCACTTTCTTCTTAGGAGTGGGGGCCTTGCTACCCTTGCCTCCCTTGCTTGGCAATTTCATCTTCGACGCCATAATCACACACAATCTCGGAACTGAACTTTCTGTCAAAAATATAGTAGCACAACGGTGCTTCTACACCAATCCGGCACTCTCTGAGTGCACCACAATCAATCAAAACTACTTCACACTACCTCAATCACTTCTATATGAATCAAAACCACACAAACTTCAATCCTATGCACTATTCACTTCAAATCAAACTCAAAACCACCTCTAGTGTATCTAGATGCAATGTAGGAAGGATTTGAATGGAAAAATTGAAGAACTAGAGTGATTGCTTACCGGATTTGATGATTACGTGCGTGCCACGGCTTAGGAATTGAGAGAATTTGAGAGGAGAGAACTTGTTGTTGTGCGGCATTCTATTTTGAGTTGCACGCTTATAGCTTGAATGCCCTATGTCGCCATTTGTGTCTCTCAGTCGCCATGGCGACCAAATGGCGACCATGAAGGAATTTGACAATTTGCATGTGGTCGCCATTTGCATTAGTTAGTCGTCATGGCGACCAAATGGCGACCACACCAGGTCTGATTAGGTTGCCATTTGCATCATTTGGTCGCCATAGCAACCTTGTAAATGGCGACTCTGAATTCTTCTTGTAAGTGAGGTCGCTACTTATGAGGTCGCCATTTGCAAATGGCAACCAAACTGCGACAGTCACTTGAAGTCCTTTTCCGAGTGCATTTTGATCAGAATCTACAGCGAAACACAATACACATATAAGCTCACAATACACACAACTAGCAAAAACAAATGGACACTTATTAGAAAAACAAAGCAAACAAAAGAAACACACAACAGGCAAAACTAAAACACACAATCATTTATTCATAGCATAAAATGTAAAAAGAAATGCAAGTCCACACTACCGCATCCTAACATGTGAATTCGAACCGTGATGCTCATCACACAAGTCAACTATGCAATTATTCATTTTCCTCTTGACTACCCAAAGTGGACCCATAGACTCATCCTGGACTTGATTTACCAAATCCTTCCTAACCCAAATTTTCTTTACATGGTTAGATCTCATTCTAGGTCTAGTACTATCATGATTAGCATGCTTCAAGAATTCAAAACACCTAGATTTAATATAACCTTTCTTATGACAAAAATAACAAGTTAGAGGGTATGAAGGAATTCTCCCCTTTTGCATTGGAGGTTGAGGCCTTGAGGGATCGTCTTTGGTGAGTTTCTTGATGGCTTGGTCCATCCGATCTATCTCCACCAAATAGTCACACTCCTTCACCTTAGCAACCTTTAAGGACATCTCTCTGTTGCTTAATTCCTCCTTCATAACCTCAAGTGCCTTGTTCTTGGCATCTACACCCATAAGGGCCTTCCTCATCTTTCTTGAGGATTCTTCCTCAAATTCTTCGGTGAACTTAGCCAAATCCTCAAGCTCTTTCACCGTTAGCTCATTCTCCATGGTGAGAGCCACATTGATCTTTTTAAGCTTATGATTCGCTTTGCTAAGTCATCAAGCTTCTTCTCTAGAGCATACTTTTCCGCTTTGAGCACCTCTACTTCAAACATGAGCTCTTGGTTGGCATTCTTAAGGCCTTCAATCTCGGAGTCACCTATGCTCTCAACTTCATCTTCTTGGCTATTCTTCTCATACAATTGCACCAAATCACATATTTTTCCACCCTTTGTCTTTGGTGGCTGCACCTCCGCCACATAGCAACTCCCAATGTTTTTTAGGTCATCATTGCATATGGTTATGTCAATCTCAAGTTCTTTCTCAAATGAGTGCATAACAACTCTCCTTTTGCACACATCGATCTTCATTTGAGTGGTAGACATGAATGGTCTACCGAGGAGAACTTGCCACTCCCTAACATCATTTGACTTGTCACTAATGTCTAGCACTACAAAATCCGTTAGCACCACTATTCCGTCAATAACAATTGGAACATCTCTTATTTTACCACTCGACGATAGTGAAGTTTGATCCGCTAACATGAGTTTCTTCCCAGTTGGCTTCAATCCTACCAAACCCAACTTCTCATAAGTTGATAGAGGCATCATACTCACACTTGCTCCTAAGTCAAGTACTCATTTAAGCACCCCCACTATCACCTATTGATATGGGAATCACAAAACTTCCGGGATCACCAACTTTCCGAACATATGCTTCTTCAAACAACATCGCTTCATCTCTAGCTCCATCCTTCTTGATAAAATTCCCCTCTTTATCTTGTTCGGTGTGGCTTGGAAACTTCCCCTCTTCTTGCTTTTGGAGGGCCTCGGTAATTTGCCCCATTTGTGTCTCCAATTTCCCGAATGATGCTTCTAGGTTACCAAACCTTTGGCCACTAGCTTGCATGAAACTTGTCAAGGTATGCTCAGCTCTTTGGAAACCTTGCATCATACCCCTCATCTCTTCATCAATGTTTCGGCGAGGTTGGTACGAGCTTGGTTGAGCATTGTTGTTGTTGTTGTTCCATTGATTCCCTCCCATTGATTTCCTCATTGGGGGTATCCTCCTTGGTGATATCCTCCTTGTTGATATCCTCCTTGTTGATATCCACCTTGTGGTTCTCTTTGACGGTATCCTCCTTGTGAGCTACCTTCTTGATTGTTTATCCCTTGTTATTGATTCCTTGGTGGTGGGCTCAAAATGTTATTGTTGTTTGACCAAGAGAGGTTGGGATGGTTTCTTCATGGTTGAGCATAGTTGTTAGAATAGGAGTTGCTTCCTTGTCCTTGGAATCCCATAGCTTGTACCTCCTCTTGCTTTTGACCTTGAAATGTGTCATCAAACCCTTCATTCTTATTAAATTGACCACTAGAGCTTCCTTCTTGCCTTCCTAGCAACTTCACTCCCGCCTTCGGAAACCTCATGCTCTCAATATGTGAAGTCAAGGTCTCCATCTTCTTGTTTATCCTTGAGATTTCGATGGCGGTTTCCGTGCTAGCATTCACATCAAACTTCCCACCTCGAATACTATTGGCATTCCTTTGTTGAGAATTTTGTGCTAACATCTCATAAATATCATAGATCTCCGATGCGGTCTTGGTGTCATATGAACCTCCACAAGCATTATCTACCAATACTTGGGAGAAACGAGTTAGACCTTATTGGAAGCAAGACACCTTATATTCCTCAGTGAACATGTGAGGAGGGCATTGGGCCACAAGGCGTTGATACCTCTCCCAAGACTCATGAAATAACTCCCCTTCACTCTCATAAAAGTCTGCAATCTTGACCTTCAACTCCTTCGCCTTCCTAGCCGGAAAGAATCTATTGAAGAACACCTTACAAATTTGACTCCAACTTGTCAATGATCCCGGCCTAAGCCCCATTAGCCATGTCATAGCCACATCCTTCATACAATACTGGAAGCAATGTATTTGCAACTGTTTGCGCAAGAGACGCATAATAGGGAATGTCTCAATGATTGCACTGTACTCCTTCATGAATTGTAGGCAATCTTCATTGAGCTTCCCATGAAATGTCGGCAAAAGGTTTACGTGCATTGTCCTCAGCTCATAACCCCTAGCAACCGGGTCTAACACGATAAGCGATGGTTGGTTCCCAATATCCGGCAAGGCATACTCTCCCATGGTCATCCTTTGACCACGGTTGGTGTGAGTCTCTTCAGTCATCTCCTCTCTAGAAGGGCCTTCGTTCTCCCTCCTAGGTTGTTGTCCTTCTGTACTCATAGTTTGTCTCGGAATTGCCTCGAACTCTCTGACATGGCTAGTGTCTTCCAGTGGGGGATGAATTCCTCTACCTAGAGATCTCCTACCGTGCATAAAACTGAGCACTTGAAAAAGGAATAGATAAAGAGATACAAGGAAAGAAAAAAATAAAACAGCACTATGAACAAGTGAATAACCACAAACCAAAATACAAAACTAACAATCTAAACTATACTAATAAAATATTAAGAAAAGCCAATCTACGTAATCAACACTACCAATCCCCGGCAGCGGCGCCAATTTTTGATGAGTCGTCGTGCACTCACAAAAATGCTATAATTTTGTTTGTTTCTTGAAAACCCTTTTTAAAATGTGATTTGATAGCAAATGGTAAGCAAGTTTGTTCCACATGGATATGAAGTGCTAATTAGATAGATTGACTAATCTTTGAACAATAAAATAAATCATAGTGTTTGATAGATGTGTGGTTTCTAAAACCACTAATGCTAACTACTAAAATGAAAATACAAAAATGTTATGAAAAATAGAATATTCAACACCTTGATAAGAGTAATGATGAAAACAATTAATAAGATAGCTAGGGAATAAATCGATTAACAATTGAATGTGGGTAATGCCATATAGCTACTTTAATGTACCAATCTCATTATGTTAACCACTAAAGGCTTAGATTAGTGGGGTTGATATACCCACCACTAATCTATCCTATTCAATGGGTTCTTAATCACACAAGGAGTGTCAATCCACATATGAATATATAACAAATTACTCCACTCAAGATTGCAATTAACAAGTGATATACAAGTCAATTACATAATGAATAGAATCTAATAATTTGAATGAATAGAACACATAAGAGATTCATTACAAGCTAAGCTAAAACCCACAACCAATTGATCCTCAAATATATCCCCTAGATTAGGGGTTTAGTTACACATATTAGCAATAAATGAAAAGAAGTAAATAGTAAGGAAATAACCCTTGGGTCACTTTCTTTAAGCTTGATCCTTCTTCTCCTCTATGCTCCTATATGCAAGGAATGGAAGTAAATGATATGTCTTGAAATGTGGGTGTTTTGGTGGAAAGTGACAAAGGAATTTGGGTGAAGAAATGGTGGGATATGAATGATTTAGGGAAGGAATCAAGGCTTTGTGTTGAGGTTTGGATGGGATTAGATGAGTTCAAGTAGAGAAATGGAGGATGAGGAATGGTGTGCCATGGATGAGAAAGCTAGATCTCAAAAGATACAAATTCGTGCTCTTTCTCTCTAAAGATCGATCCCTTTGAAGATGGAAAGCCGTTCTATTTATACACACTCTTGGACATGTACTGATAACTGCTTGATTCGCTGATGTGGAGCCAAGTTCGCCATTTTGTCGCTATGGCGACCCTAGTGCGCAAAACAGTTAGATGCAAAGGTCGCCATGAAAACCATCTTTTTCGCCATTTAGCAAGTGGCGACCATGAGCAAATGGTGTAGAGGTCGCCACTTGCATATCAAGGTCACTATGGCGACCATAAGTGGCGACCCTCAAAGTGTAGAGAGGTCACCACTTGCATATCAAGGTCGCCATGGCGACCATAAGTGGCGACCATGCCTCTAAAGAGTGAGGTCACCATTTGCAAGGGTGGGTTGTGTAAGGATTCCCGGTTTTTGATTGGCTTATTTCGTGGACAAACCACATGATGGGGTTTGTTTGTAAGGGTAGCTTAGGTGGTGAAGGATCAAGCCTTAAGGCCCTTTTCAAGACCTCA
This sequence comes from Acer campestre, assembly GCA_954870605.1. Classification (NCBI taxonomy): domain Eukaryota; kingdom Viridiplantae; phylum Streptophyta; class Magnoliopsida; order Sapindales; family Sapindaceae; genus Acer; species Acer campestre. The sequence continues at coordinate 33,410,890 of OX940808.1, read as the reverse complement.
AGAAAGGAAGCACTCAAAAGGTATATTTATTAGTGTTTCTTGCAATGAAGAGAAGTAGATGCACACACACACAACACTTGCATAATTCTCATTCTTGAATGTGTTGTGTATTTATTTTGTGTATGCATTAATGCCTATTTCATCTCTCTTCATGCATGTTTATTTGGTTGCATCTTGCTTAGTATTGCATAGCATGGTTAGATTTTAGGATGCTCCATCAGGTGCAATTTGCGCCCTGATCTGCGGCCAAGGCCGCAGAAATGAGGCCGCAGATTAAGGATCAGATTTCATACTCTCTGGTCTCTTTTCTGCGCCCTTGGATTTTGCGTTTAGGGGCCGCAAAACTGTCAGGTGCATTTCTACGCCCTTGAGTTCTGCGCCCCTGGCCGCAAAATCAAGACACAAAACTGTTGATTACAGTTCTGCGCCCTGTGTTCTGCGGGCAAGGCCGCAGAATAAAGGGCGCAAAATCAGCGGTCTTTTGCAAATATTACAAAACGGCACCACTTCACTTTGGCATACTATATATATGCCACTTTCATTTCTAGGTCGTTTTGATGAGTCCAAAAATCATATTTTTACTTAGAACAATTTCTTAAGTGAAAAATCTTCAAGAACTCATTTTTATACACTCAAAATCATATACATGGGCATCAAAGATCATCTAAGCATTTTCTAGCATAGTTAGTTTGCTTAGTTGATTGATTTTGAATCATCACATCTCTCTTGGTATGTTCTTCACTAATCTCATCTAATTTTAGTGTTTTTCATATTAAGGCATCTCTTTTATTACTTGTATGTGTTTTAGATAATATGCTAAATACAAGATAGAGATTGTTTGTGATGACTTGATTGAGTGTTGTATTGTGATAGCTATTTAGGTTTTTATAATCTAATTTTAGCTAAGCTATTTGACATGTCATTTAGCTATTGATATCTAGGATTGCATTTATTGTTATCTAATCATCCTAGATAAGCATCTAAGGTTGCCTAGCTTTATTTGCTCATTGAATATCATCATATATTCACATAGGTTGTATAATCTCTTCATTGAGAATTTAAGTCTTGTTGGCTAAGGTTGCTTAGGCCACAAGCAAGATGGACTAGAGCCACTAATAAAGGCCCGAGTGGTAGAAGTGGGGGGTTACAGACCGGAGTGTTAGACATGGTCTACATAGGTTGTAAACTTCATTTCGATTAGTGGATTTCGAGGTTCAAGTGTGGCGCACTAAACAGCCCGTGGTTTTTTCCCAGTGGTTGGGTTTTCCACGTATACATCAAGTGTCATTTTATAATTCCGCACCATATTACACTTGTTGTTTTTGTATTGACTATTAGGGGCTTTTTCGTAATATTGACCTTAAACGAAAATTGGGTGAAAATTAGTTAAAATCTATTCACCCCCCCTCTAGATTGATATTGTATACACACCGTGTGATTTGTTATTACTTTCAATTGGTATCAGAGCGGGTTCCTAGATATACTTAGGTGATCCTTGCTCACTTTTTGGTGTGTTTTGCATTGTGTGTGATCTTTTGATTTATTCATACATTTTGCATTTAACTCATTTGCATTCATCCAAACACTATGAGTGATATCGGGATGAGCAAAGAGGGAGCGTCGAGTGTGAGGCCACCGTTGCTCACCGGCGTGAATTATGCCTCATGGAAAGGCAAGATAGAGGCATACTTGTGTCAAATCCATGATAGGGCATGGATGGCATTTGAGGATGGGTATGCACCTCCTATGATGACTCCCACTGGTGGAGGAGATCAAGTTCTCAAGCCTAAGGCGGATTGGACAAATGGAGAGTTTGAGATTTCGAAGTGGAATAGAAAGGCTTGGCATGCCCTTCTATGTGCAGTGGACGAAAATCAGTACAAACTGATTCAAAACACTAGGATAGCCAAGGAGGCATGGGATATCTTAGAGGTTGCACACGAAGGAACCGATGTTGTCAAGGATTCCAAGCTACAAGTCCTTCAAACGCAATTTGAGTTGCTCAAGATGGAGGAGGACGAGTGCTTCAATGACTTTGAAGTCAAGTTGATGGATATTGTCAATCAAAGCTATCAACTAGGTGATCCATACACAGATAGGAGAGTCAAGCAGAAAATTATGAGGTCTCTCCCCGCTAGGTTTGAATCGAAGGTAACGGCTTTAGAAGAGAACTCTGAATATAGAGACATGAAGCCGAGCGAGGTAATAGGAAGACTCCTCGCCTATGAGTCTAGGATAGGTCCTAGCACTTCACCTCCTAAAAAGCAAAAAGGAATTGCTTTGAAAGCTTCCAAGGTTGAGAAGGAGGAAAAAGTTGACTCGGACGAAGACACGGCTTTATTGCTTAGAAGATTCAAGAAGTTTGTCAAGTTCGAGAAGGATGGTTTTGGATCCAAAGGCCAAGAGTTGAAGAAAAAGGCCCCTTTCAAGAGATTTGAGCCTAGGCAAGAGAATAGTGAAAGGAAAGGGATCCAATGCTATGAGTGTGGCGGTATAGGACACATCTCACCCGATTGTGGGAATTTGAAGAACAAGACGGGAAAAGTTATGGCCGCCACATGGAGTGATGACTCCGGAGAGGGAGAAAAGTCATCAAGTGATGATGAGATTACCATTAACTATACGGCTTTTGGAGCCACCTATGTAGAAGACATAGTTGATGGTAAGGATGTTGTGACTAGTGATCCCATAGAAGAAAAAGATGAAGAAGTAGCACAAGAAGTTGTTGGTGTAGCTACTCATTGGGATATGTCCATTACTTCATCAAGAGACAAATTTGATGATCTTGATGAAGAAGATAACTCCATTGGTGAGTTGGAGAACATAGAAGATGACTCAAGTGTTGAGAATTTGTTACCTAACTCTACAAAAGGAAATGTAGAGAAAATGGATGTTCATGACTTCATAGTCAAGTGTGAAAGATCTATGATGAAGGATAAAAGAAAGATGAAGATTTTAGAAGAAGAAAATCAAGAACTTTCATCACACAATGACCACTTAAGCAAGCAAGTGGAGATGATGGGTCTTAAAGACAATGTTGAGAGCTCTAGGTTAGAGAATGATAAAGAGATTCAAAGTTTCAAGGAAGAGAATCTTAGGCTATCAACACTTGTTGACCACTTGAGTAGTGAAGTGGTAAGATCCATGGAGGATGAAGACAAGCTAAAGGATGAACTAGCTTTGTCTAAGAGGAATGAAGAAGGGTTGAAAAGAGAGCTAAGGAATGCTAGAGATTTGATCTCTAAGTTGACCTCTAGCACGGAAAAACTCAACCACTTGTTGAGTGTTGGAAAAGGCCCTAGTGACAAAAGAGGTCTTGGCTTTGAAGAAGACAAGGAGAGTCTCACTCCTAACAAGACCATATTTGTCAAGAGCTTAGGCAAGCAAGAGGCTTCACCGGTGCAAACTCCTAGGAAGAAGATTGATCTAGGACAATGCTCTCATAGTGCACAAGTGAAGGTAGCTTCAAGGCGACAACCTCAAGCTCAAAGAGTTCCTCATGCTAACTTCCCTCAACCTAAGATCCACAAAGGGAAGACACCTATCATGCGAGCTCCATTGAACGAGCAACCTTGTCTTGGTTATCAACAAAGAAGGAGAGATCCTATTCAACAACCAAGACAACCACAACGACATGGGAATGCACCAAAACATGCACAAGGGAATGGTATGATTCCTAATTTTATTCCTACTTGTCATTATTGTGGAATTGATGGTCACGTTAGACCTAGTTGCTTTTATTACATTCAAATGTGTAGAGTTAAAAGCATGATAGAAAAGAGAAAGGCTAGAGCTAAAATGCATGTTAACATAAAGGAAGAAACTCATTTGCATGATCCTTTAACTTCTAAAGCTCTAGAACTTTTGTCCACTAGGAAGAGATCTATATCACCTAAGTGGATAAGAAAAAATAATGAACCCGCTTGTTACGAGACTAGCAAGTCTCATATAGGTTCAACCGAGTCTAATGGACTTGGAAGGTCCATAGGACCTAATGACCTTCATTGTTGAAGGGTGGTGATTGACCCCATATGGGGAACTCAAGCAAAGAGAGCTTTTTGCATACTTGATGCATGCAAAATATTTTAAAGATCTTATGCTTCTTTGTTGATTGCTTGAGTAAGCTTGGTTGCACATATGTATATATGTTTTCTGTTCAATAAGTGTGAACCTTGCTTTGTTTTCAATCCATGTCATATTTATGTTCAAACATGCATTTTTGGACTAGGAAATTAACATAGGAAGTATGATTTGATTGACCTATAGTTATTTCCATGACATGATGATTCTTAATTGACATGCTTAGTGCCATATGAAAAGCATGAAATTCAAATGACATGCTCAAATGAAAAAGCATGAATTGATGATTGCATAATTCTTAAATGCAAAACTTGTGTGAAAAAGCTTATGAGACTCAAATTGATTAAAGGATCTTGCATCCGGTCAAAGGATTTTACAATCCAAATGTCTCTCTTTCTTTATTTGTTGAACATGGCTACTATCATACGGATTTCATATCCGGAAAAATCAAATAGGGTGCAAAGTCGCTCATGCCATGTTTCGCTTATAAAGTTGGATATAGTGTTTATTAAAATTGAAAATCAATAAATTCTCTATACCCTTGCTTCTCTCATGACATTGGTAAAATTGGTTTGAATTCTTATTAGAAACCTTTGTCAATTGCTTTGCCAAATACCATTGTATTTTGGACTTGAATGCTACATGTCTTGTATGCAAAGCATTTTTGATTCACACATTTTATCAAAATAACCCTCCTTGTTTCTCTCCAATTATTTGAGTAGCATAAGTGACTTACATGAATATGCAAATATCTTGTATGCTACTACCTCTCTTTGCTATGAGTGACCTTGTTGAGGACTACTCCTTTGCCTATATCATGACAAAAAGGGGGAGTAGGATGTGGTAAGGGGAGATGCTAAATTGTTGTGACAATTTGTGCATATTGGGGAGATTACCTATTGAGGGGGAGTAACCCATTGAGGGGGAGCATTGCATTCACAAACATTGCATTATGTTGTGCTTAACTTACGTAAATGCAAATGCTTGGTTTATCTCACATGATTAATCTCACATGTTTGTGTATTGGAAAATATAGAAACCTTGTTTTCAGGGATTGGTTGTTCTACAAGGGATTGAAGACTTCAAGTTTTTATTTCTTATATCTCTTTGTAATGTAGAAAATCATTGTAGACCCTTAGTTTCTATTTTGTTGTGAGAAATCAATGTGAGTGGTGGTTTTGTCACGAAATAGCCAAAGGGGGAGATTGTAAGGATTCCCGGTTTTTGATTGGCTTATTTCGTGGACAAACCACATGATGGGGTTTGTTTGTAAGGGTAGCTGAGGTGGTGAAGGATCAAGCCTTAAGGCCCTTTTCAAGACCTCAAGAAAGGAAGCACTCAAAAGGTATATTTATTAGTGTTTCTTGCAATGAAGAGAAGTAGATGCACACACACACAACACTTGCATAATTCTCATTCTTGAATGTGTTGTGTATTTATTTTGTGTATGCATTAATGCCTATTTCATCTCTCTTCATGCATGTTTATTTGGTTGCATCTTGCTTAGTATTGCATAGCATGGTTAGATTTTAGGATGCTCCATCAGGTGCAATTTGCGCCCTGATCTGCGGCCAAGGCCGCAGAAATGAGGCCGCAGATTAAGGATCAGATTTCATACTCTCTGGTCTCTTTTCTGCGCCCTTGGATTTTGCGTTTAGGGGCCGCAAAACTGTCAGGTGCATTTCTACGCCCTTGAGTTCTGCGCCCCTGGCCGCAAAATCAAGACGCAAAACTGTTGATTACAGTTCTGCGCCCTGTGTTCTGCGGGCAAGGCCGCAGAATAAAGGGCGCAAAATCAGCGGTCTTTTGCAAATATTACAAAACGGCACCACTTCACTTTGGCATACTATATATATGCCACTTTCATTTCTAGGTCGTTTTGATGAGTCCAAAAATCATATTTTTACTTAGAACAATTTCTTAAGTGAAAAATCTTCAAGAACTCATTTTTATACACTCAAAATCATATACATGGGCATCAAAGATCATCTAAGCATTTTCTAGCATAGTTAGTTTGCTTAGTTGATTGATTTTGAATCATCACATCTCTCTTGGTATGTTCTTCACTAATCTCATCTAATTTTAGTGTTTTTCATATTAAGGCATCTCTTTTATTACTTGTATGTTTTTTTAGATAATATGCTAAATACAAGATAGAGATTGTTTGTGATGACTTGATTGAGTGTTGTATTGTGATAGCTATTTAGGTTTTTATAATCTAATTTTAGCTAAGCTATTTGACATGTCATTTAGCTATTGATATCTAGGATTGCATTTATTGTTATCTAATCATCCTAGATAAGCATCTAAGGTTGCCTAGCTTTATTTGCTCATTGAATATCATCATATATTCACATAGGTTGTATAATCTCTTCATTGAGAATTTAAGTCTTGTTGGCTAAGGTTGCTTAGGCCACAAGCAAGATGGACTAGAGCCACTAATAAAGGCCCGAGTGGTAGAAGTGGGGGGTTACAGACCGGAGTGTTAGACATGGTCTACATAGGTTGTAAACTTCATTTCGATTAGTGGATTTCGAGGTTCAAGTGTGGCGCACTAAACAGCCAGTGGTTTTTTCCCAGTGGTTGGGTTTTCCACGTATACATCAAGTGTCATTTTATAATTCCGCACCATATTACACTTGTTGTTTTTGTATTGACTATTAGGGGCTTTTTCGTAATATTGACCTTAAACGAAAATTGGGTGAAAATTAGTTAAAATCTATTCACCCCCCCTCTAGATTGATATTGTATACACACCGTGTGATTTGTTATTACTTTCAGGTTGCCATGGCGACCCCCAAATGGCGACCTACCTGATGCTTTTAGAGACTTTCTGTCTCCATGGCAACCAAGTGGCGACCAAATGGCTACCAAATGGCGACCTTATGATGTTTTGAACAATCCTCTATCGCCATGGTGACCATGTAGCGACATCCTCTTGCCTAAGTGGCAAAAATGCCCTGTATCTTCCCATTTGTTAGCCATTTTGAACACAAGTCCTTCACTTCATCCCAATTGCTCTTGAAACCTGATAAAACCTGAAACACTCAATTTTAACACCATTAAACACGGGGAAATGCCCGAGAATCAAGCAAAAAGAATCGGAAATAAGGGCCAAAATCATACCAATTTTGGCTTGATCAATGGTGGGTAGGGAAAAGCCAAGATATCAGAGCTTTTTATTGTTCCTTGGATCCCACGACCAACTTCTTTCAAACCAGTAACTCGCAACTCTGATGAGGAAGTTAAAGTAGCTGCCTTATTGACAAAGATAACCACTATTCAAGTATTATTAAAATTTCTCAAAACTTTTTGGCTTTGGATTGTGAGATGATTCTCTCTATTCCAATCAATATAAGGGATAGGTCGGATTGTATCTCCTAATATTTTGATAAAAAGGGAATCTACTCGGTTAAAAATGGTTACTATGTTGCTATAGGTGATAAAATTAGAGAGGCTCGCTCTAACTCCTTTGTAACTTTCAAGTGGTGGCAGATTCTCTAGAATTTAAATGTTCCTCAAAATTCAACCCGAGCAATCTCAATTTTCAACTATACTCTTTTAAGATTTTGAAGCTTGAATCGAAGATTTTTTTTTTTTTATTCTATTCTTTTCAACACTTCTTTGATTATCCCCCTTTTTTTTTTTTTTTTTTTTTTTTTAACATTTCATGACGGCTTTCACTCATCATATTGGCGTAGCTATTTCCTACATTGGGCGGCTACACAACCAACATGTTTAGCCATTTTCATGAAGGCTCTTATTGAGTTCTGTGTATTTGCCTAAGCAAAATGGATCACAACAAGAAAAACGGTTGTTTATGACGGTTGAAAACCCGTCATAAAGTCACTTTTATGACAGTTTTAAAACGTTGTATTTCGCGGCATCATAAATGGGGGATAACTGCTTTCAAAACCATCATAAACTTATGACGGTTTAAAACCGTCATGAATCTATGATGGTTTTAAAACATCATGAACCTATGATGGGTTTGAACCATCATTAATTTGTTTTTTAATAAAAAAAATAATATATTTTTGAATTTCATTACTGTTCACATTTTTTTTTTTGTACAACATTACCCTACATACTTTATAATTTATAATTTCATTATTATACAATATTTTCAAAACAAATTAAATTCATTACAAAAATAAAATCCGTAAATAATGTTGGTTGCAAAAGAGCAAACAAAATATTATCAAACCTTGCAAGTGAACAAATCATAAACGATAGCACAATAGGCAAGCAAGGGTCGTTCTCACGAGGAATGAATTACCTACGAAAGTTATGAATTTGAAAACACTAAATTAAGACACTCTATGACTCTCAAACAACTTGAATAAAACACAACTCACACACACGAATGGCGGGTTTTGAATTGTTTATTAGAAACTAAGAATGTGAATTAAACTTAAATAAAAAGTGCAGCAAATATATTTAGAAAAATCAATAAGGAGAAGCTAACTAGAGCTTCCTATCCACCACTAAACATTCATCCAATCCATAGACAATAACGGAGTTAAAGATATCAAACGTGATGAAGATATTCACGACAAGGTGTTGGCATCCTACTCAAGTCGTATAGATTCTCTCTTAGTTAGTATGTAAGTTGCATGGCATCTATATAAATATATGTATTCCAAATCATAACCTAGCATGGGTATTTACTAGATTTAATGATAGTAATCCATTAAGAACAACGAGAATATGAATATCACATGAACCCTAAGACATGGTATTTATTCTAGGTAATTTATGAAACAACTTCCCTCAATTGAATCTTATTACAATTAATTGTTGCAACCAAGGATAGATTCGTATGGTGTCCAACTTGTATCCTTGCAACATAAATCCTAGAATCATGCTCCTAAGGTGATCAATCAAAGAAACATAATAAAAGAAAGACAATTCTTATGGAGAAATTGAATTCATCATGTAAGAAAAATAATACTCCATTAAAATATGTCTATGAATTTGAAATCATACCTAGGGCTTCAAGTTAGCCCTAGCTATGAAAAGTTTAGTTACACATCATAACTATGAAAGCAATTAAAGACATTAAAACTAAAGAAAGGTATAAAAAGAGAGGAATTAAAACTCTGAAAGGTCTTCGGACTTCAATCTTCAATAATGATTTTTTGACTCCTAGCTCTTGATATTTATAGGTGTTTCACCTTAGAGATCCCTAATTTGCTTTGATGTAGGAGACACACCAAGTTGGAGAATGATTTGAACAAGGAATGATAATCCTTTCCTAACTTGGGTCTCCTCTTTTGAAGATAGACTCATAATTTGAGTTTAGGAAGTTTCCCAAGCATGTCTTGATCTTTTGAAGTCATTAGGATTTGATATGGGTAGCTTTGGGACGAATCTGACCCAATTAGGGTTGGAAATACACCAAATATGTAATTACCGCTGTCCAGGTTGCTACGGAGGTCACCAGGTCTGCACCAAGGAATTTGTCTGTTAATTTTCGCTGTTTGTGCTGCTATGCACACATGATGTACGAGCAGTGGTCTGGACCACGGTAGGCTTTTCCAGCTCTGACCTTCGGTCACTAAATTGGTCATAACTTTCTCTAGAAAACTCGGATTGATGAACTATAAAGTGTGTCGGAAACTAGACTTCCGGGGCTTTCCGAAAACATGTAGATCTCAATCCGGTTCAATTTGAGGAGAGAGATATGGTCTTCACAAGTTGGATGTACTGCAGAGGCATTTCTCCAAACTTCATTAAAAATCACCTTTTTGCCAACAAACTCACTCCGAGAGCTATCTTCTAAAAAATCTCAATACACACATTAAAACATTCAATAATACTAAAGAACATAACATAAAACATAGGAATTAGGGGTCTCAAATATTAACATTTATCGACCTAACTAATAACTCATGCATTCTTTTACCTATAAATCCAATATAGAGTCATAAACACAACATGTCTGATACATACAAAAAAATATTACATTCATTATAAGGCCAAATGACAATTCTTTGATACTTAAAGAGAAGAGCAGAAAGACTGTTGATATACCGAGAATGACTTTTGGAGCACGGTAATGTCATGTTGATACAATGTAGTTCTAATCTTGATGCTCATAAATTGTGCTTCCAAAATCAATCACCTTAATGGCACTTGACTTTGGCACTCGTTTAAAATACAAACTATCCTTTCTTTTAAACTATCCTTTTGTAAGCGTGAAGAACACTGTAAAAATTCAAGAACAGTTAGCAAAATAGCATGATTCAAAATCTAACATAAGAAGCAACATGTACAGGAACACAAGAAAAAGAACCTTAAAGTTGGTAAAATAGAAAGATTCAAAAATCAAACATGAGAAACATGTAGAGGAACACATGCAAGAAAAGAAACCCCAATATTACCTTGTAATCAAGAACTTTAACACACTCTAGGGAAACTAGAAGGACATTCTCAGACTTAAAATCAGTATGAATCAAGCCCGAGTCATGCATGACTGCAAATATTAATGAAAATGAACAAAAGTAGAAAGCTGAGTACAAAATATAAAGGCATACTACTTATTTAACAACTTATTGAGTTCTATGTATTTGCCTAAGCAAAATGGATCACCACAAGAAAAACCCGTGTTTATGACGGGTTTTTTACTGTCATAAAGTTGCTTTTAAGACAGTTTTAAAATGTTGTATTTTGTGGCATCATAAATGGGGGATAACGGCTTTCAAAACCGTCATAAACTTATGACGGTTTAAAACTGAAATAGATTATGGTGTGTTCAATGTTTATCTAGATGGGGAGTGAATAGATTTTAACCAATTATTACCCAATTTTGGTTATTAGTCAATTTTCCAAAAATACCCCTATCTAATCAAAAGATAAAATCAAGTGTAATAAATGCGAAATAATAAATGACACTTGATTTTTAAGTGGAAACCCAAACTGGGAAAAACCACAGGCTGTTATATGCGCCACACATGAACCTCGAATCCACTAATTGCGATGGTGTTTACAACCTAATCTCGGTCTATAACCCACTACCACCACCCGCGGGCTTATAAAAGTGGACCTGGTCCAATTGCTTGTGGCCTAAGCAATCTTAGCCACAAGACTTAATTCTCAATGAAAAGATAATAAAGCCTATGTGAATACAAATGATATCCAAAGTGCAAATAGAGCTAGGGAACCCTGTATGCTTATCTAGGATGATAATATGACAATTAAATCAATCATAGATATCAAAAGCTAAATGACAAGTCATAAAACTTAGCTAAACATAGATTAAATAAACCTAGATAGCTATTAGAGATGGCAATATTCTTCGTGGGGCTGGGGCCCCGTGGGGCTCCGTCCTAAAAGGGATGGGGATGGAAGATAATATTTGGGGACGGGGACGGGGACGGGGATGGGGACAAAGTCTTGTCCCCGAAGTTAAAGCGGGGCGGGGACGGAGGAAGCACTCCCCGCCCCATCCCCGCCCCGATATTATATATATATTTATAATATAATATATAATATTCAGATTTTTTTTTTAATCATTAATTTATATATATTGACACCACATTTGGCCAGGTTGTGATTTGTTGGAATATATAACTGAATATATATATACTATATATTATATATTTATAACTGAATTTATATATATATTATATATATAGATATATATTTACACCACGTTTGTCAATATATTATATATATATATAATATATAACTGAATTTATACCTTTTTTTTTTAAGTTGTAATTTTTAAATATATAATTATATTAAACGGGGAATGGGGCGGGTATGGGGAAGACCCCTCCAACGGGGAATCCCCACCCCCAGCCCCGCTTCTCTTAATGCGGGGACGGGGACGGGGATGGAGATGGTTTTGGGAGGCGGGGATGGGGATGGTAAAGCATTCCCCGACCCCGCCCCGCCCCATTGCCATCCCTAATAGCTATCACAATACAACACTCAATCAAATCAACACAACAATCTCTATCTTGTATAATATAATATAATCTAAGAACATACAAGTAATTAAAGAGATGCATTGATAAATAAAACACTAAGATTAGATGAAATTAGTGAAGAACATACCAAAGCAAGTGTGTTGAGTAAGACCCATGCAAGCAATCATCCTAGATATGCTAGAGGATGCTAGATGATGTTTTGATGCATATGAGAATGGTTTTGAGTGTTTAAAAATGTGTTCTTGATTGATTTTCTCTCAAGTGTCTCTCTTTTGATTTTTAGGGTTCTAAGAGTCAAATTACTTTTTTCAGAGAATGAGAAAGTGATATATTTATAGACATCAAGAACATGGCATATGAAAAGACAAGTTTGCCCCTAAAGCGCGACATCGGCAGTTTCATTCGGCAGTTTCAAAATCACCGATTCAATCGCCAAATTGAATCCTGAGAGAACAAGGGATCATCGGCAATTTCAATCGACGGTTTCATAACCACCGATCACAACCGCATAAATAGACCCGAGAGATATAAAAACGATTAGGTCTAAACGGCGGTTTCAAACAGCAGTCATGGCCGCCGATCATAACCGCATAAATGCTCCAAAAGCTTCTGGACTCAAACAAAGGTTTCATTTGGCGGTCATGGCCGCCGATTCACCAATTGTGGTGAAACCAAAGGAGAAGCCAAGAGCATTCTTTGAAAGTGATCCTCGCGCTTAACCAAGCACACCATCGTGCATGCGCGGACTTATTCGAACAATATTCGGTAAACGAATTACACGACACACAAAACACACAACAAGATACAACACAAAAGTGCAAGTGTGAAATGTGACATGTGAAGAGAATGCACACATATGCAAATATTATAAGTGTGTGTGTGCAACTAAATCTCTTCAAAAATAACTAAGCATTAGAGATATACCTTTAGAGTGCTTGTCACCTTGAGGTCTTGAGAGGGCCTTTTTTGTGCATAAGCACCAACCATCAGAAGCCTAAAGCTACCCTTACATTAACCTAAATTGTGTTTTGTCCACGAAATAAGCCAATCAAACTTTGAGGAACTTACAATCTCCCCCTTTGGCTATTTCGTGACAAAACCACCACTCATATTGATCATCAGTACATAATTGAAACTAAGGGATAACAATGATATTCTATATTACAAAAGATGTAAAAATAAAACTTCAAGTCTTCAATCTCTTGTAAAACTATCAATCATTCAAAACAAAGTTTCTATACTTTCCAAGACAAGTACAATGTGAGATTTATCAAGTGAAATTAAAACAAGCATTTGCATTTAAATATTTTTTCATTAAAGAAAATATGCACATTATGCAATGCTCTCCCTCAACGGGTTTGATCGAACCAAAATTGGTATGATTTTGACCCTTACTTTCTTCTCTTTTTGCTTGATTCTTGGGCAATATCCCATGATTTAATGGTGTGAATTAAGTGTTTTCAGGTATTTATAAAGTTTAGAGGCATTGGAGTAATATTGGTGGCAAAAGGGGCTGAAATTGTAAAAAGTGTGTGCAGCTCATTCATCTTCAAAGAGGCATATCTCTCTCCTCAGATCGAACCACATTTCGGATTATATATATTCGGAAATCTCCAGAAGTCTACTTTTCAGCGGTTTTTACGGATTAAAATTCTGATTCTTCTAGAGAAGTTATGCCTATTTTAGTAATTGTTGTGCAGTCCTTGTCGCCACGGCGACCCTAGGGTGAACCACTTTCTAGAAGCAGCAAAATGGACATTTTTTAAGCCTTTTTTAGGGGTATTCTTATCCTTTCATGCCCATTTCATACCCTAACTTTTCTAACATATAAATACACCATTTTATGCTAAGAATTGATAACACTTGGTAATTCTTGATAGCCAAGAAACCTCCTTTCTACCATTCCTAATCCCTCCATTTCTCCTCTACTTCAAACTCAACATCTAGATTACCTCACCTAAATCATTCCTCTCTTTCCATCTTCTCCACCCATTTCCTTTGTCACTTTCCATATGACTCCACCCATCTAGGCACATCCTCAACACCCACTATTTGCACAAGATTCAAGCAAGAAAGCTCAAGGAAGCTCAAGGAAGGATCAAGCTTACAAGAGAGACTCAAGGGTGATTTCTCTCCATTTTACTTCCTTTTCTTATTTGTATTTATGTGTAATTAAAACCCCTATTTTAGGGGATGATTTGAGAGACTTTTTGGACATGAGTATTTATTAAGGCTTTAAATATTATGTTTGCATGATTTAAGTTTTATTTACTTTTTAATTAGATCTTGCACTTATACGATTAAATGAGTATTGACACACTTGTTGATTACAATATGTTGTAGGATTTATTTATGATAAAATTGATTGAGTTATTGACACACTTGATTGATTGTAGCACATAGTGAATATGATAGGCTTTTGGAGGGGTGATCAACCTCAATTGCCTAGACCATTTGATTGTCACTAACCGATCCCGCTGTGACCCCCTCTCCTTAATCTGTTAGGCATTGCGGTGGGAAGTTGTTTAGGGTTAGTAGTGATGGTCTAAACAACACTTTTGAATGAGATCGGTCCTTGATTGTGTAGATAGTGCATTAAAGAAGCCATGTATAAATTGTTCATAGTCCATTAGCTACTCTATCATTTCCCTAGAATTCATATTAATTGCTTATTTCATATATCTTATCTAGATTTGTTGAGCATTCCATTTTATTAGTTTTATTAGGTTTATTTTACATGTATGTTTGATGGCTTGACAACCCATTCACTCATCCATTTATCTATGATTTATTTTATCGCATTTAGATTAGCTAATTAATTCAACTAATTACTCTAATTCCCTATGGAACAAATCATACTTACCACTTTACTAATTTTCTATTTAAGTGGATTTTTTTTTTAAGTGGTGAAATTGGTTTTCAAAACGATCACACATTAAAACATATTTTGTTGAGTACACAACGACGACTCATCGGGGTTACTCCCCCTTAATTTTTATTCTCCCCCAACTGCAATTAGCAAACTCCCTTACCACTATTCTACTCCCCATTTTTGTCATGATATAGGCAAAGGAGCATTCACCAACCGGATCACTTGTAGCAATGAGAGATGGTAGCATACAAGATATTTGCATAATCATGTAAGCCACTTTATACAACTCAATTAATTGGAGAGAAACAAGGAGATTTATTTTAAGAAAGTGTGTAAATAAAAATGTTGAATTACTTAACTTTTCTTTGTAGTTTAGAATTTTCATAATGACGGCTCATCAAAATTGGCGCCGCTGCCGGGGAATTAAAGCGATTGTTGAATTACTTAACTTTTCTTTATAGTTTAGAATTTTCATATTTCTTTTGTTATTCATTTTTTATAGTTCAATTTTTTTTAGTTGTTTGTCATTTTTGTTATTTTTAGATTTTCTAGCCTTGTTTTTGTTTTCCTTTTATTTTTCTTTCAGGAACAATGGATCCTTTCACTATGCACTTGGAAGAATTTAATAGGCAAATGGAGTTGTTTGCTTCAAGGACTTCAGGAATAGGACAAGCGGAGGCTACAGCTTGCACATTTTGTGGAATGCATGGGCACGAGATATGGGGTTGCCATTTAAGAGGGGAGCTTTCCAATGATGGAGGAAAAGCCCAAGCTCCAAATTCCTACAATTCGTGGCCTTTACATGAACCATGTGATGATTTCGACAATCTGGGGTGAAGCTATGAATGGTGTGCCGATTCATACAAGCCGGATTAGAGGAGAGATCAAGACACTCAAGCTAATTCCTATGTGTGATCTTAAGAGGAGACTTTGAATGATTTTATTCAAAGTGCTCAAGCCTTCCAACAAAGATCTCAAGCCACCATACATGCCAACGAACAAGGATGGCAACAACAAGATCAAATGTGGCAACAACAAGATGAGAGGATGGAAGCCTCAATTAGAAGAATGGAAAGACACTTTGAGATTATTGCCGAAGCCATGCAAAGTCGGGTGCATGAAGAGTCTTTGAGCAATCTAGAGAAGGAAAATGCTACCACCATCCCTTCAAATGGTGAGAATGTCGAAACCAAAGTTGGCCATGAACTTTCTAATGATTTGCCTTGTATTTCAGGAAAGGAAATAAAAAATGAGGAGATAGAAGATATATCGAAGGAAGCAGATGATGTCTCTTTTAAGGCACCGCTCCTATACAAGGTGTCCATGCCTTATGTCCCTCTCATTGCTCGTCCATGCTGCCTACACAAAAGCAATTGGAACACGCCGATGTGCACCAAATGTTTCTAAGATCTAATCTCACGTTGGCGTATCTTCGAAACCTTCGAATTCGGTTGACCGATCCAAGTAGCACGTCTAGTGGGGACGTAAAACCAAGCGTTTGGTGGGAGGCACCCCACCTAGGTATAATTTCTTTCTTTCTTCATTTTTTCTTTTTAGTTTTTACATTTTTGTTTAGAATAAGTGTGTGGTTTGTTTGTGTTGTGTTTAGTGCCTAGGGTATTTAAGTTGTTTGTGTTTTGAGTTCTTGCCTTCCATGCTTCGTTTATTCGTTGTCCATGCATCTCAATGTCACATATAGATTGAAGACAATGTTTAGATTAGGTTTGGGGTTGTGGATTCATTATTTGAGTCATTTTTCTTTTTATTTTTTCAAGTTTTTCTTTGACCTTTGCAAAAGTTCCCTGTTTTGAAATCCTGAGGCCAAATGTTTCATTTAAATTGTATTTATTGGCGAGGAAATAAATTATTTTTCCTGCATTATGTTCTTTGATTTTTCGATATGGTTCCAACGGTATAAAGAACATAAAATTCTTGGTGAGGGTTCAAAAGTTATGAACATTTCTTTGACCAAAGGTCATTGGCGATGCCCTGTTTTGAAATTCTACACGTGAACCATTTTCAAAGTCCATTTCCACACTTTTCAATTTGAATTTTGAAATTTTTTCTAAATGAAAAATGTGCATTTACATGTCTATTTTCTTTTTCCAAAATTGAAGAAGGTTTTATTAAGTAGTTTTGAAAATATGCACTGAAGAGCGGACATTGGTCAAATTCTAAAGTCACCAGTTTTTTAGAAGTTTGTCCTCCATATATAGATGTTCTTTTGCATTGTGTTTTTAGTTGGTTAAATTTGTTTCTTTTAAAGCAATAAATGGTGTTTCAAGCTCTTGCTGGTAATTGCATGTATTGAGTATATTTTTATTTGCCAGAACTTTCTAATGTGCTCAGTGCTTGTGTAGATTTTCTATTGCTTCTTGAGGAAGTGTGTTGTGTTGCTTGTGCATTGAAGCAAGGTTTCTTTATCTCTTGGGATGAAACAAAGACAACTTAGAAGTCTTTGAGGGACAAGCAAGCCAAGAGTACTCAAAAAAAGGGCGAGAGCCTTATCCTAAAAAAAGTAACATTTTAGAGTTTGGAGTGCCGAAGGTGGGAAGCACCCCACCTAAGTACAATTTCTTTTTTGCTTTTTAATTTGTTTTATTTCTTGCTTTTTAGTTTCTTGTTTAGAATAAGGGTGTGGATTGTTTTTGATAGTGGATTTAGGCTTGAATGATCACATATTTTATCCACACGGATTGTGATGTGGCTCTTGATGAACTTACATTGTCATATCTCTTGAGTTGATGACGAATATATAGGATGTTAATGAACGTAACACTTGATTCTATTCTTAGGATAAATTTTTAAATGGACATAAAATATGTTTTTGAAACTCTTTGATCGTAGATGTGTGTTGCGCCGTGTTTATCGGTTTATATGCCCCAAAGACATTAAGGACAATGTCTAATTTAGTTTTGGGGGTATGTGTGCAACACCGTCTCTTGTTTGCAATTGTGTGCAAATGTTTTGAGCCTAAATTTTTCAAATTTTTTGAAAATCTTGTGATAACGCTATGCTTGAGCATATTTTGCTTGTAAAGAGTGTGCCATTGTGTGTGCAAGTAAGGAATTGTGCATTTTTGTCATGCTTAGTTTAGATTAACTTCATGCCATTTGGGGTTGCATTGAGCAAAGCGCGCTAGTTCTTTTCTCTTGATGTTGGAGTGAATACTCAATTGTGCTTGAAGGTTAGGAATTAATAGTGGAGACTTCCCGTGAGGTTCACAAATACGGCCTAAAAAGCGTATTGCCGTATTTGTGGGAAAGTTTTTACTCTTTAAACACTCATTCAAACACACATGTTATGCATATTTAAAATGTCTCATTCGCACTTAAATGTTATTTGCCATAGAACATATGGACTACTTGTGGATGCCTTAATTGACTTTGTGGATAAACCTTTAGAAATGATTTTAGGCAATGCATGTGAAAAACCACTAAATTGGCCTAAATATTTCCAATCCCTCTAATGTGTGTGCTCCATTGCCCATTTGAAGCCAAACACAATTAAGCTTTTCATTCATGAACCACATCAACATAAACCATATAGCCTATACACTAGACTTACCTTGTACCAAATGGTTTGCTAAGGCTTAGGGGTTGAATGTAAGCTTTAAGGAGTATTAAAATGTAAGGCGTGTACCTAGGCAAATATGTATGTGCAAACACATTAAAAGATGAAATGATATGCTTGAAAAAGAAAAGAAAAAACAAGCAAAGAAAAGAAAAGAAAAGAAAAGCAATGCAAAAGAAAGGAAAAGAAAAGATGAAAGAGGCACAAATTGCCTAGATGAAATTAAATGAGCTACTCAATGAAAATTAAGAGTAGAAAATGCACATATTAAATCGTAAGCCTAGACGTCAAAGTGTGGAATATGCAATGTTGTAATGAGCAAATTGTGCTTAATTTATAATATATATCTTAGTGTGACCTTTGGGTGTTTGCAATCAATTTTTCCTACTTATTGACTCACTATTCACCTTTGGCCCCATTACAACCAAATGAAAGACCTATTTGATCTTTAGGGATGTCCACTTTGGAAATTTTGGTTGATGCATGTTCTTTCCAGTTCATGGCTTTCAATTCCATTCATGAGACAAATTTTTAGAAATTGTGTTTTTAAATGATCATGTGCAAATATATTTGATATCTTGAACATTAACTCATATTGCATATGGATTGTGAGTGAAGCCTAGGAATCTGTACGAAAATAAGAGAATCCGGTGAGGATTAGATGTCGAGGCGAATTACATTCCCTACCAAATAGTACTCTAGATTTTAAAGCTTTAACATCTTGAATGTAGGATCGCGTTGCATGCAATGTTTACTTAGAATGACATGACTTTAATCTTCTCTTGGCATCTCTTACATGCATTATTTCCTAATGAGCACAACGTTGATTAAATCTTTTCACTTATGGTTGCAAAGTCGAACATTGACTTTTGAGTCTTTTTTCAAAGAGTTGGCGCTTTAATGTTGATTGTGTGATATTTAGACACATGTCCATGTGTGCTTATATTGTTTTGCTAGAGGACGAGCAAAAGATAGTGTTAACCGTAAATTCGCTCTGGGTGAGGAACTTCAATTAACACCCTCAAACTGCTACCTGGCAGGCTGCAGCGGGGTAGGTACCTCTAGGTACCATGGTTTGTACGAGTAAAAGATTCTGGAGTGAGGTGCAGTAGGTAGGAGAAAATATCATCCCGACTGTCGGGGCTTCAAGCACATGGAGAAGATGGCGCTTGGGGGGTTCCCATGTCGGAGTAAGGGTTGTGATCCCTCTCTATGGACCCCGATACCCCGCGTTCGGTACTCGGCACCCGGCACCCCGTGTCCCGTCCCTCATACCCCGTATCCCGAATCCCGCATCCCATACTCTTTTCTAGATCTCCATTGTGATTCCCCGACCCGGATAGCAAGCAAGCAAGTAGGATATGGGATAGGAGCTCTTCAATGATAAACTTACATACATGTGTAATAAAATAGATACGAGGGAGAGAATGACAAGTCTTTTTGATAAAAGGTGGACTGGCCTAGGGGGAAAAAGCATCACGTATGATCATATGCTGAAAAACCCCTAGGTAGTATCCGGCGGAAAGAGATCATTTATATATTTATCAATAAGGCGTGCTCCGGGGAGCTTACACAAGTAGGAGAATAATACAACATAAGTGCTCCAGAGAGCTTACAATCATAGGTGGGCATATGCCCTTTTCTCTAATCAATAGAAAATAAGAGGAGAAGGAAAAAAGCTAGCCCCCAGCCGAAAAAGTCCCCTTCACCGTTGAAAATCTTGTCATATATATAGGTCTTATTTCTTGTTGTTCACTCCCATAAATTCAATCCAATGACCTAGCAATTTGCGGGGCGTTTCCATGTTGATAGGCGAGAAGATCGTGGGATTGATTCCCCAAAATCAAGTGATTCCTTTTAGAACTGAAAGAGTTGACTCCTCTTTAATATTGGACTCTTGAATGGCGAGAAACAAGACAATTTCCTTGTTTACTTAAACTCTTGGTGTGGTCTAGCTCTTCCTTGGTATTTACGACCTCCTCTATTGATGTCTTGTGTGCTAGGTGGTCGGGAGGAGTTTGGAGGACTAGTCACAGGGTACGGGGTACTACGGGGTACCACGGGGTCCATCGGGGTCCAGCGGGGTTCGCGGGGTCCGCGGGGTACTGCGGGATCAGCGGGGTCCAGCGGGGTCCAGCGGGGTCCAGCGGGATCTGCGGGTTCCAGTGGGGTCCAGCGGGATCCGCGGGGTACTGCGGGGTCCTGTGGGGTACTGCGGGATCTGCGGGGTCCAGCGGGATCCGCGGGGTACAGCGGGATCCGCGGGGTACTGCGGGATCTATGGGGTCCTAAGGGGTCCAGCGGGATCTGCGGGGTCCAGCGGGATCTGCGGGGTCCAGCGGGGTACTGCGGGGTCCGCGGGGTACTGCGGGATCTGCGGGGTCCAGCGGGGTCCCGCGTGGTCCTGTGGGTGCGGCATCCTTCTACTGGGCTATCTAGACCACGATAAATAGATAGGTGTGTTGATCTTGGTTCCTTTCAGAGGTAGCTAGATGCTTCTCGCGGCATCCCTCTACTTGGCAAGGATGGAAAATTCTTCCTTGGACCCCTGCCAAAAAAGGCGGTTAACAGATAGGTTTGGGGATATTTGATCGAACCAAAATTGGTATGATTTTGGCCTTCACTTCCTTCTCTTTTTGCTTGATTCTCAGGCAATATCCCATGATTTAATGTGTGAATTAAGTGTTTTCAGGTATTTATAAAGTTTAGAGGCATTGGAGTAATATTTGTGGCAAAAGGGGCTGAAATTGTAAAAAGTGTGTGTAAATCATTCATCTTCAAAGAGGCATATTTCTCTCCTCAAATCGAACCACATTTCGGATTACATATATTCAAAACGCCCCGGAAGTCTACTTTCCAATGGTTTTTATGGATTGCAATTCTGATTCTTATAGAGAACGTTATACTCATTTTAGTAACTACTGAGCATTTCCTATCGCCACGGCGACCCTAGGGCGACCCCAGAGTGACACCACTTTCTAGAAGCAGCGAAATGGACGTTTTTCAAGCCATTTTTAGGGGTATTCTTGTCCTTTTATTGTAAAGATTCCCATTTGTTGATTGGCTTGTTTCGTGGACAAACCACATGTTGGGGTTGATGTAAGGGTAGCTTAGGTATTGGTGATCATCCATGGCCCTTTCAAGACCTCAAGAGAAGAAGCACCAAAGGTAAATTCTAGTGCTTACATGCTTTGAAGAGATCATAGTTGCACACACACAACTCATGCATAAATCTTATTCTTGTATGTTGTGTGTTTTATATGAGTGCTTGCATGTTCTTGAACATCTCTTCTAGCATGTTTTATTTGATTGCATCTAGGTCATTAAAATGCCATAACATGTTTAGGCATTAGGATGCAAAGTCATGAATTGTATTCATGCTTGTTTGAATTGATTGCATCTTGTTTTATGATAATGCCATGACATGATAGGCATTAGGATGCATTCAATTCCCACACTTGCACTTCATGTTTGATTAGCTTTAAGTGTGGTGTAATTCGTTTCCGTTTGAGTGATCGGAAACGTCCGTGCTTGCACGATGGTGTGCATATCTTAGCACAATGGTTGACCACTTGAGAAGGTCTCATTCTTCTTTTGGATAAGTGGGAGATTCGGTTTGGTTATTTGGAGTGAAGTGTCTAGGTTCAAAATATTGGATTTCAATGATTTAAATGTTTTTCAAAACTGACATTTGTATGGTCTTGTGACCATAACTTTTTACACAAAGTTTCAAATTGAGTTTTGTAAAATTCTGGACAAACTAGACACTCATACCTTTCCAACGGTATATTATTCGTAATATTTTATGACCGTTTGGATTGCTTTTGAAATCTCCAAAGTAACCACTAAAACAGGGCATCACAGCTGTTATCCGTATCTGACCTTTGGTCACTCAAATGACCATAACTTTTTCTACAGACATCAAAATGTCATTCCATAAATTGTAGTAGAAAGTAGACTTCCATACCTTTCCAACGATATATCATATGAAAGGTTTCGATGTCGTTTGGTCATATTTCGGTGCGCTCAAATTTGAGTTATGCGCTGTCGCGTTTTCTGCGGCCCATGACCGCAAAATAGGGGCGCCGAATGTGTCAGGTGCATTTCTGCGCCCTTGATTATGCTGCCACGGGCAGCAGAATAGGCCGCCGAATTGGCCCGTAAAGTTGGGACAATTTTGTCTTTTCACCCAACATTTTTACTCTCTATAAATATATCCTTATCTTTGGTTCAAAACACAAGTCTTTGATCCTAAGAACCCTAGAGAGATATTTAGAGAGACTTGAGAGGAAAAACTTAAAGATCACATCTTTATTCCTCTCAACCCATTTCCACATGCATAAATCATCATCTAAGCATCATCTAGGATCATCTAGTGTGTGCTAATGCATGGGTCTTCTTCAACACACATGGTATGATTTGTTGAACACTAATCTCATCTTTAGTGTTTTTACTTATCAATTTTATCTCTTTTATTACTTGTATGTTCTTGAGTAATTTCTACATACATGATTGAGATTATGTGTTGATTGGGTTTATATTTTACATAGCTTTATTGATTAGGTTATTATTACCTAAAAGCTATGCCATAAACATTCATGTGCATCAAAGATCATCTAAGCATTTTCTAGCATAGTTAGTTTGCTTAGTTGCATGGGTTTTGGTCATCACACTTCCCTTGGTATGTTCTTCACTTTTATCCATTGATATTTAGTGTTTTATTTATCAAGGCATCTCTTTTATTATTTGAATGATCTTAGATTAATATCTTATATTCAAAATAGAGATTGTTTGTGATGACATGATTGAATGTTTGTGGGTTATTTTTGATAGCTATTGTATCTAGGATTGGTTATCCTTTACATAGCTAAGCTATTATGCCATGTCATATAGCTATCTTCATATCTAGGATTGATTTTATTGTCATCACATAATCCTAGGTAAGCATCTAGAGTACCCTAGCTCTTATTGCATATTTGGATATCATTGCATATTTGGATATCATTGCATATTCACATAGGGTGTTGATCTCTTCGGAGAGGTAAGTCTTGTGTGATAGACCGGGATTAGGTCGTACACCTGGATTAGGTGGTCACATAAGCAAATTGGACTAGGTCCACTTTTACAGGCCTGCGGGTAGTGGTAGCGGGATATAGGCCGGGATTAGGCCGTCAAACCTAGATTAGGTTGTATACGCTATCACAATTAGTGGATTCGAGGTTCGAGTGTGGCGCACTATAATAGCCCGTGGTTTTTCCCTGTTGAGGGTTTCCACGTAAAAATCAAGTGTCGTTTATATTTCCGCACCTTATTACACTTGATTATTGTTTTGTGAATTGGGTTATATTTGTAATATTGACTAATCCGAAAATTTGGTAATAACGGATTAACAACCCTTTCACAAACCCTCTATGTCATTCTTAAAAGACACCCACGCGTATAATGGCAAAATTTGTGAACTTTCAATGCCCATTTCATACCCTAGCTTTTCTAACATATAAATACACCATTTTATGCTAAGAATTGATAACACTTGGTAATTCTTGATAGACAAGAAACCTCCTTTCTACCATTCCTAATCCCTCCATTTCTCCTCTACCCCAAACTCAACATCTAGATTACCTCACCTAAATCATTCATCTCTTTCCATCTTCTCCACCCATTTCCTTTGTCACTTTCCATATGACTCCATCTATTTAGACACATCCTCAACACCCACTCTTTGCACAAGATCCAAGCAAGGAAGCTTAAGGAAGGATCAAGCTTACAAGAAAGACCCAAGGGTGATTTCTCTCCATTTTACTCCCTTTTCTTGTTTGTATTTATGTGTAATTAAAACCCCCATTTTAGGAGATGATTTGAGAGACTTTTTGGACATGAGTATTTATTAAAGCTTTAAATATTATGTTTGCATGATTTAAGTTTTATTTACTTTTTAATTAGATCTTGTACTTATGTGATTAAATGAATATTTACACACTTGTTGATTACAATATGTTGTAGGATTTATTTGTGATAAAATTGATTGAGTTATTGACACACTTGATTGATTGTAAAACATAGTGAATAGGATAGGCATTTTGATGGGTGATCATCCTCGATTGCCTAGACCATTTCATCGTCACTAACCGATCATGCTGTGACCCCCTCTCCTTAATCTGTTAGGCATTGCGGTGGGAAGTTGTTTAGGGTTCATAATGACGGTCTAAACAACACTTTTGAATGAGATCGGTCCTTGATTGTGTAGATAGTGCATTAAAGAAGCCATGTATAAATTGTTCATAGTCCATTATCTACTCTATCATTTCCCTAGAATTCATATTAATTGCTTATTTCATATATCTCATCTAGATTTGTTGAGCATTCCATTTTATTAGTTTTATTAGGTTTATTTTACATGTATGTTTGATGGCTTGACAACCCATTCACTCATCCATTTATCTATGATTTATTTTATCGCATTTAGATTATCTAATTAATTCAACTAATTACTCTAATTCCCTGTAGAACGAATCATACTTACCACTTTACTAATTTTCTATCTAAGTGGATTTTTTTTAAGTGGTGAAATTGGTTTTCAAAATGATCACACATTAAAACATATTTTGTTAAGTACACAATGACGGCTCATCAGGGTTACTCCCCCTTAATTTTTAATCTCCCCCTACTGCAATTAGCAAACTCCCTTACCACTATTCTACTCCCCATTTTTGTCATGATATAGGCAAAGGAGCATTCACCAACCGGGTCACTTGTAGCAATGAGAGATGGTAGCATACAAGATATTTGCGTAATCATATAAGCCACTTTATACAACTCAATTAATTGGAGAGAAACAAGGAGATTTATTTTAAGAAAGTGTGTAAATAAAAATGTTTTACATACAAGATATGATGCATTCAAATCCAAAATACAATGGTATTTGACAAAGCAAATGACAAAGGATTCCAATAGAATTCAAACCAATTTCACCATTTGTCATGAGAGAAGAAAGGATATAGAGAATTCATTTAATACAATTTAAGAGCAACTATATCCAACTTTATAAGCGAAACATGGCATGAGCGACTTTTTGCACCCTATTCGATTTTTTCGGGTAAGATACCCGTATGGTAGTAGCCATGTTCAACCAATAAAGAAAGAGAGACGTTTGGATTGTAAAATCCTTTGAACGGATAGAAGATCATTTATTCAATTGAGTCTCATAAGCTTTTTCACACAAGTTTTGCACATTTTATAAAAGAATCATCATGTCATGGAGATAACTATAGGTCATTCAAATCATACTTCCTATGTACATCTCCTAGTCCAAAAATGCATGTTTGAACATAAATATGACATGGATTGTAATTAAAGCATGGTTCACACTTATTGAAGAAAATAACATATAACATATGTGCAACCAAGCTACTCAAGCAATCAATTAAGAAGCATAAAATTTTTCAAATTTTTACATGCGACAAGTATGCAATAGCTCTCTTTGCTTGAGTTCCCCATATGGGGTCAATCACCAAAACACATCACTCCACGAGACATATCCCAATAGATCTGCTAAGTGTTTTAAACCTAGTTGCATCTAAAGGTTTTGTAAATAAGTCCACTAGTTGATCATTAGTACCTACATGTTCAAGTACTTTGCATTTATTTTCAATTAGTTCTCTAATGAAATGATGACGGATGTCAATATGCTTAGTCCTAAATTGTTGTACCGGATTCTTGGAAATATTAATAGCACTCCATGTTATCACAAAAGAGAGTGAGAGTACCTTGGTTGAATCCGTAGTCGACTAGCATTTGCTTCATCCAAAGGAGTTGTGTGCATCCACTCCCTGCGGCTATGTACTCGACATCGGCCGTGGACAAGGAAATCGAGTTTTGCTTCTTCCAAAACCATGACACCAAGTTGTTGCCTAGAAAGAAGCAATCACCCGATGTGCTCTTCCTATCATCACAATTCCCTGCCCAATCCGCATCACTAAAGCCAACCAAGCTAGCATTAGTGTCAAAAGAGTACCAAATCTCATAGTTGGATGTCTCATTCATATAGCGAATGATTCAATTCTCTTAAAAGAAAATAGATGGGACTCCTTAGGATCCGATTGGTACCTATCACACACATCCACACTAAAAGATATATTAGGCCTACTTGTTGTCAAATAAAGCAAGCTACCTAATCATGCTCTGATACAACGTTTGTTCCACACTTTTTCCACTGGCATCCTTGCTTAGCTTTAAAGTGGTACTCATGGGTGTATCACAATGTTTGGCATTTTCAATACCAAACTTCTTCACTAGGTTCTTAGCATATTTGACTTGGGTTATAAAGATCCAATCATTTAATTGCCTAATTTGCAAACCTAGGAAGTAACTAAGCTCACCAACAAGACTCATCTCAAATTCATGAGACATGACTTCAACAAATTGTTGGACTTTGGTGTTGTTGGTGGAGCCAAACACTACATCATCAACATATATTTGAGCTATGAAGAGCTCATCATTGTCTTTCTTGATGAATAGAGTCTTGTCAACGCTACCCTCTGTGTAGTCATTGTCAACAAGAAATTGAGTGAGGCGCTCATACCAAGCCCTCGGTGCTTGTTTCAACCCATATAAAGCCTTCTTGAGGCGATTGATGAGCCGTCGTGCACTCACAAAAATGATGTAATTTATTTGATCCTTGAAAACCCTTTTAAGCCACTTAAATCCTTTAAAGTGTGATTTTATAGCAAATGGTAAGCAAGTTCGTTCCACAAGGATATGGAGTGCTAATTATATAGATTGACTAATCTTTAGACAAATAAAATAAATCATGATATGTGATAGATGTGTGGTTTCAAAAACCACCAATGTTAACTACTAAATTGAAATGCAAAAGTGATATGAAAAATAGAATACTCAACAACCTTGATAAGAATAATGATGTAAACGATTAATACGATTGCTAAGGAATAGATTGATTAGCAAATGAGTGTGGGTAATGCCTTTTTAGCCACTTTAATGGACCAATCTCTCTATGTTAACCACTTGAGGCTTAGATTAGTGGGGTTGATATACCCACCACTAATCTATCATATTCAATGGGTTCTTAATCACACAAGGGTGTCAATCCAAATATGATTGT
This sequence comes from Acer campestre, assembly GCA_954870605.1. NCBI lineage: Eukaryota > Viridiplantae > Streptophyta > Magnoliopsida > Sapindales > Sapindaceae > Acer > Acer campestre. The sequence goes on along the minus strand of OX940808.1, from coordinate 33,383,307 downwards.
ATAACATATTACTCTAAACAAGATTGCAATAACAAATAGATATACAAGTCAATCACATAATGAATATAATCTAACGATTGAATGAATAGAACACATAAAGAGATTCATTACAAAGCTAAGGCTAATACCCACAACCAAATGATCCTCAAATCTATCCCCTAGATTAGGGGTTTAGTTACACATATTAGCAATAAAATGGAAAGCAAGTAAATAATGAGGAAATCACCATTGGGCCTCCTTCTTTAATGCTTGATCCTTCCTTTCCTTTTATGCTCCTAATGCATAGAGTGGAAGTAGAAGATGTGTCTTAAGGTGTGGATGATTAGTGGCGAGTGACAAAGGAATTTGGGTGTAGAGAATGGTAGGAGAGGAATGATTTAGGGAAATAGTCAAGGTTTGGTGTTGAGGTTTGGATGGAATTAGGTGAGTACAAGTATAGAAATGGAGGATGAGGAAAGATGAGCAATTGAGGAGAAATCTAGATCTCAATTGAGTGAATTTCATGCTCTCCAAGGTGTTGTGTTTTTGCTGAAGACGAAGGGCCTCTCTATATATACTGTCACTTGGACATGTACTGATAACTGCTTGATTCGCTGATGTGGCGCAAATGTCGTCATTTTGTCGTTATGGCGACCCTAGGGCACAAAACGGTTAGATGCAAATCTCGCCATGAACATCATCTTTTTTGCCCTAGAGTAAATGGCGACCATGAGCAAAATCTAATGAGGTCGCCATTTGCAAGAGTTGGTTGCTATGGCGACCTCAAATGGTGAGGTCGGCATTTGCAAGAGTGGGTCACTATGGCGACCTCAAATGGCGACCCACCTGATTGTTTTTGCAACTCTTCTGTCGCCACTTGGTCGCTGGCGACCAAGTAGCGACCAAGTGGCGACCTTCTGATGCTTTGAATAATTCCTCTGTCGCCATGGTGACCATGTGGCAACCTCTTCTTGCTCAAGTAGCGAGAATGCCATGTTTCACCAATTTGTGAACCTTTTTGCACCTAAGTCCTCACCTTCTTCCCAAATGATCTTGAAACCTAAGAAAACCTAAAACACTTGATTTTACACTATTAAACATGGGGAAATGCCCGAGAATCAAGCAAAAAGAGTTGGAAATGAGGGCCAAAATCATACCAATTTTGGTTTGATCAACGATAGACATGGTTAGGGTGGAATGCATCCACAAACCCTTTGGGTTATTCAACAAACACTTCCTCTTACAAGAAGCCATTGAGTAAGTCACTTTTAACATCCATTTGGTGTAATTTGAACTTTTGAATACAAGATATAGATAAGAGAAGCCTAATGGACTCTAACCGGGCAACGGGAGCAAATGTCTCCTCAAAGTTGATACCCTCAATTTGAGAGTACCCTTGTGCAACAAGCTTTGCCTTGTTACGCACAATGTTGACATCTTCATTGGATTTGTTCCTATATATCTATTTGGTGCCTATGACATTAGTGGTCTTAGGCCTTGGAACTAGAGTCCAAACCTCATTCCTTTCAAATTGGTTTATCTCTTCTTATATGGCAAGAACCTAAAATTCATCATTTAAGGCATCATCAACCTTTTTAGGTTTAATTTGAGAAGTGTAGCATGTGTAGCTAATGAGATTAGTTATTTGACGCCTAGTCCTAACACTCTCATTCACTTCTCCAATGATGTCATTCTTATCATGGAGTTGTCTAACCCATGGAGCGGGTTCTTTAGAGTTTAAGAGAGGAACTCTATCAAGAGATTGTGTGTCCTCATTATTAAGGTTAAACGTCCCAACATTAGGAGTCACCACAACCTTCTCCAAGGGAGAATTATCAACAATAACAAACTCCTTCTCATGGTAAATAGACTTGAGCCTTGTACCATCAATGACAACATTGGATGATTCCATGACGCTTCGAGTCTTCAAATTAAAAACTCGATAAGCTCTACTATTCAAGGCATAGCCAATAAAGATACCCTTATCACTCTTAGCATCAAATTTGCCAAGTTGATCACGGTCATTCAAAATGTAGCATTTGCTTCCAAAGGAGTGGAAGAAACAAACATTTGGCTTTCAACCTCTCTACAACTCATAGGAGGTATTCCTGGTTCCAGGCTTTAGGAAAACTCTATTTCCTATATAGCAAGCCATATTGATGGCTTCGACCCATAAGTTCCTAGGGACATTGTTGCTAAGCAACATCACACGGGCCATCTCTTGAAGGACCCTATTTTTTCTCTCAACAACTCCATTTTGTTGAGGTGTCCTAGGAGCCGAAAACTCATGGGAGATGCCTAAGTTATTGCAATAGGTTTCGAAGTAGGCATTCTCAAAATGGTCATTTCTTATCTGTTCAATGCTTTTAATGTTAGAATTCATTTCATTTTGAATTTTAGTACAAAGCATTTTAAATTTGTCGAAAGTTTTGGATTTTTCTCTAAGGAAGTATGTCCATATGAACCTAAAGAAATCATCAACACAAACAAAAATGTATCTTTTTCAACCTAAACTCTTGGTTTGCATAGGACATATAAGATCCATGTGGAGAAGCTCAAGGGGCTCCTTGGTGGAGAGATACTTGCCCTTTTTGTACATGCTTTTGGTTTGTTTTCCTTGTTGGCAAGGTCCACAAACACCATTGGCTTTCTTCCCAAGCTTGGGAAGGCCATGCACAACATTGAACTTATCTAAGATCTGTAGATCACGATAGTTCATCTGGCCAAGTCTTTCATGCCATAACTCAATTGGCTCATCCTTAGACACATTGTTTGAGACTATTCTAGCTTCAAGACAATAGCAATTGTCGCTAGATCTCATACCTTTCTGAAAATAAAAATAAACAAGTCCTAATATAATCTAAAGGGGGGGGGGGGGGGGGGGGTGAATAGATTTTAATCCCTTTTTACCAATTTTCGAGATTAATCAAGATTACAAAAATAACCATAACTAGTCAACAACTAAAATCAAGTGTAAAAATGCAGAAAGTAAATAACACAAGATTTTTACATGGAAACCCACACGGGGAAAAACCACGGGTTGTTTTGCGCGCCACACTAGAACCTCAATCCACTAATTACAATGGCAATTACAACCTAGGTTGACCACGTCAAACCTCACACGGTTACTAATCTACTACTACTACTCGTAGGCCTTCAAGGGTGAATCTAGTCCATTGCTTGCAAACTACCAAAAGGTAAATACGAGACTTGTCTCTCAAAGAGAAGAGATAAACACAACCTAATGTGAATAAGTGCAATATTCAAGATGCTAAAATGCAAGGTTAGACATTTAAGCTTATCTAGGCATGGATGAACATGTTAGAGATATTCCTAGATATCATGTGGCTATATGGCATTCATACAACCTAGCTATACGAGCAAAACAAACCCTATAGGCAATAGCTATCACAAACAACTCACAAAACACAATAAATGCTTTCTTGAAACTAGTCAAGTAATAAATGAGCTATCTTATAGAGAAAGAACATGTGAAATTATGCTTATGATGTTCTAACTACAAGTCATGTGAGAAAAGATGAACACCCTATAAAAATCAAACTAGAACATGCTAGATGATGAATGAAACATAAAAGAATGATGGGTGTTTGTGTTTTGAGTAATAAAAATGAAGTCTTGATACCTTGGCTTTGAAGATACTCAATGGCTCTCAAAAAGATGTAATTTTTGCTCTAAAAAGCGTCCAAAGGCTATCAAGGCATATATATATATATATGAGATCCAACCAAAGTGAGGTTGTTTTGGGAAAAACGTTTCAAATTCCCGTCATGTGCGCTGGTGTTGCGCTGGTCGACCAGCGCACTTTACCAGCGCACAACCTCTATGCGCAACGTGCGCTGGATGAGTGGCGCAATTGAGGGGCGCAAGACTAACGACACACCTCTAGAGAAGTTGCTCTAGTGAAGCTACGCCTGATGACTAGCGGCACACCTCTGCCAAGGTTGCGCTAGTGCTACGCATGTGGACCGACGCAATGCATGGGTCAGTGCACAGACACAAACTCAGCAAAACAAAAGAGAAATGTGCAAGTTTGATTTGTGAAAAATAAACATACAACAAGAAATAATCACACAAGCATGCTAGAGAGTGAGTGTGTGCAACTAAATCTCTTTAAATGAGAGTCAAGATCAAATAGCTACCTTCCTTGAAGCTCTTGAAGTCCACAATGAGGTCCTTAAGCATTTGAGTAGAATTTCTTCGATCCTAAGCTACCCTTATAAGATTGAACCCCATTGTGATTTTGTCGACGAAATAAGCCAATCAAAAAGTGAGGCAATTACACTTTCAACAAGGTTTGTCCTTCGGGCTTTAGGATTGAGCAATCATTTTTTCTAAGCAAGACGAAAAATCCTTCATCACTAAAATAATAAATGCTTATCAAATTGGCTTTCAAGCTATCAACAAATAAAGCATTGGACAAGGAGGGTAATATGGGAATGGAAATGGTTCATTTCCATATGACTCTCTTTTTGGATCCATCACTAAAAGTGACACATCCTCCTTTCTCCATGACAAGAGTCTCGAAGAAACTCTTGTTTCCCGTCATGTGCCTAGAGCACCCACTATCTAAGTACCAAAAATTAGAAGAATTTGCCTTCAAAGCAATTGGTGCAACATGGCAAAAATAAGCATCTCTTCTAATCCACCTAGGTGAAACACTATCTTTCCTAGTGGTCATAGGTACTTGGGCTCTAGATGTCCTAGGATCATGCAAATTTGATCTATCATTCCTAGGGACATGCATCTTGGCTTTACTCATTTTCTTTTCAATCATGCTTTTAGCTCTACATATTTTAATGTAATGAAAGCAAGTTGGTCTGATATGACCATCAATACCACAAAAATGACATGTAGGGATGAAGTTAGAAATCATACCATGTCCTTGTGCATGCATAGGAGCCTTCCCATGTCTTTGTGGTTGTCTTGGTTGTTGAACAGGATCTCTCCTTCTTTATTGTTGACCAAGACTTGATTGCTTTCTTAGTTGAGCTTGCATGATTAGTCTATTTCCTTTGTAAGTCATTTGTTGGGGAATATTGGCTTGTGGAGCTCTTGTAGGTTGGGCTTGAGGTTGCCTTCTTGGCACCACCTTCACTTATGCACTATTTAAACATTGTCCTAGATCAATCTTCTTTCTAGGAGTTTCCATTGGTGAAGCTTCTTTGTTGCTCAAGCTCTTGACAAACACGGTCTTGTTAGGAGTGGAGGTCTCCTTGTCATCTTCATACCCAAGACCTCTCTTGTCACAAGGACTTTTGCCAACACCAAGCATGTGGTCAAGCTTCTTAGTGCTAGAGGTCATCCTAGTCATTGACTCTTTTGCTTATTCAAGCTCACTCTTTAGACCTTTTTCATTCCTCTTAGATAAGACTAACTCATTTCTTAGCTTATCTTCAATCTCCATGGATCTCATCACTTCTTCACTTAAGTCATCAACTTTGATTGAAAGCTCTAAATTTTCTTCTTTCAACCTTTGAATCTTTCTCTTGCTCTTCATTACTAAACTTTCAAACTCAGCGATGTAGTCATCAAGATCCATTTTCTCCACACATCCATTTATAGAGTTAAAAGAGGAGTCATCTTTACTTAAGTCATTTTCCTCTTGACTCTCTTCCTCTTCTTCACTAGCACTTTTGCTCTTGTGAGAGGAGGCAAATGATATGAAGTTAGCCATGAGTTCTTCATCATCCGAAGACTCATCTCCTTCATAAGAGTCATCACTACTCCCACTCCAAGTGGCGGCCATCACTTTTCTCTTCTTCTTATTCTTGTGATTAGCACAATCGGGGGCAAAGTGTCCTATGCCACCACACTCATAGCATTGGACCCCTTTCCATTTGGTCTTCTCTTGCCTAGGCTTAAACTTGTTGAAATGACCCTTTTTCTTCAAGTTTTGGCCTTTGGATCCAAAGCCTTTCTTCTCGAACTTGAAAAACTTCTTAAACCTTTTTGCAAATAAGGCAAGGCCTTCGTCCGAGTCACTCTTTTCCTCCTTTTCATCTTTGGAGGCTTTCAAAGCAAACCCTTTTTGCTTTTTCGAAGGTGTGGAGGTAAGAGCCTTCCTAGACTCATAGGCGAGGAGTCTCCCTATCACCTCACTTGGCTTCATGTCCTTATATCCACTATTTTCTTCTAAATCTGTAACCTTTGATTCAAACCTTTTAAGGAGAGATCTCTTGATTTTTTGCTTGATTCTCTTATACGAATACGGGTCACTGAGTTGATGGCTTTGATTGACAATATCCATCAATCTAATTTCAAAGTCGTTGAATCATTCATCCTCCATCATCCTAAGCAACTCGAATGGAGTTTGAAGGACTTGAAGCTTGGAGTCCTTGACGACCTTGGTACCCTCATGTGCAACTTCTAGGATATCCTACGCCTCCTTGGAAATCCTAGTGTCCTGAATCAGTTTATACTGATTTTCATCCATTGCACCTAGGATGGTGTGCATCGCCTTCCTATTCCATTTTGATGTCTCAAACTCTTGCGTGTTCCATTGCGCCTTAGGTTTGAGCACATCCTCTCCTCCACCTGTAAGAGTCATCAAAGGAGAACCATACCCATCTTCAACCGCCATCCACACATTGTCATGAATTTGACATATGTATGATTCCATCTTGCCTTTCCATGAGGCATAATTCAAGCCGGTGAGAAGATGAGGTCTTGTGCTAGAAGCATCCTCATTGCTACCACTGTTTCCACTTATTGTGTATAACGAATGAATAAAATGAATGCAAAATGTATGAATGAACAAAAATCACACAAATGCAAAACACACCTAAAATGAGCAAGGATCACCTAAGTATATCTAGGAACCCGCTCTGATGCCAATTGAAACAAATTAAGGTGTGTTCAATATTTATCTAGAGGGGGGTGAATAGATTTTAACCAATTATTACCCAATTTTGGTTATTAGTCAATTTTCTGAAAATACCCCTATCTAGTCAAAAGATAAAATCAAGTGTAAAAAATACAGAATAATAAATGACACTTGATTTTTACGTGGAAACCCAAACTGGGAAAATCCACGGGCTGTTATATGCGCCACACACGAACCTCGAATTCACTAATTGAGATGGTGTTTACAACCTATTCCCGGTCTATAACCCACCACCACTACCTGCGGGCCTATAAAAGTGGACCTTGTCCAATTGCTTGTGGCCTAAGCAATCTTAGCCACAAGACTTAATTCTCAATGAAGAGATAATAAAGCCTATGTGAATACAAATGATATCCAAAGTAAAAATAGAGCTAGGGAACCCCATATGCTTATCTAGGATGATAATATGACAATTAAATCAATCCTAGATATCAAAAGCTAAATGACAAGTCATAAAACTTAGCTAAACATAGATTAAATAAACCTAGATAGCTATCACAATACAACACTCAATCAAATCAGCACAACAATCTCTATCTTGTACAATAGAATATAATCTAAGAATATACAAGTAATTAAAGAGATGCCTTGATAAATAAAACACTAAAATTAGATGAAATTAGTGAAGAACATACCAAAGCAAGTGTGTTGAGCAAGACCCATGCAAGCAATCATCCTAGATATGCTAGAGGATGCTAGATGATGTTTTGATGCATATGAGAATGGTTTTGAGTGTTTAAAAATGTGTTCTTAATTGATTTTCTCTCAAGTGTCTCTCTTTTAATCTTTAGGGTTCTAAGAGTCAAAGAACTTTTTTCAAAGAATGAGAAAGTGATATATTTATAAACATTAAGAACAGGGCATGTGACAAGACAAGTTTACCCATAAAAAGCACCATTGACAGTTTCGAAACCATCGATTCAACCGCCGAATTGAATCCCGAGAGAACTGGGGATCATCGGTGGTTTAATAACCGCTAATCACAACGGTAGAAATAGACCCGAGAGATGAAAAATAATTACATCTAAACGGCGATTTCGAACGACAATCATAGCCGACAATCATAACCACATAAATGCTCCAAAAGCTTCTGGACTCAAACGACGGTTTCATTTGGCGGTCATGGCCGCTGATTAAACCGCCGATTCACCAAATGTGGTGAAACCAAAGGAGAAGCCAAGGGCATTCTCCGAAGGCGATCCTCACGCTTGACCAAGCACACCATCGTGCATGCGAGGACATTTCTGAACAATATTCTGGAAACGAATTACACAACACACAAAACACACAACAAGATACAACACAAAAGTGCAAGTGTGAAATGTGACATGTGAAGAGAATGCATACAAACTATTTGCACACAATTTGCAAATAATAAACGGTGTTGCGCACAAACCCCCAAACCTAAATTAGACATTGTCCTTAATGTCTTTGGGGCATATAAAAAATGGTAAACGCGGTGCTACACACATCTACAATCAAAGATTTTTTAAAAACACAATCAATGTCCATTATCACAAAAAATTTCCCAAGAATATAATCAAGTGGGCATTCATTCCATTATGCACATATTCATCAAAAGAGATATGACAATGAAGTTCAATCCTAATTCTCATTCCTAATCCAAGGATATAAAATGATACGTCATCAAAGTCCTATATTCACTATCACAATCATCTCACAACCTTATTCTAAGCAAAAATAAAATAAAGACCAAAGAATTCAAAAATAAAACGACTAAATAAAAACAAAATTTAAACTAAAAATGAAATGTACCTATGAACCTAATTATGCCGGTGTTTATAAAACTTTCTACAGGGGGGGTGAATAGATTTTAATCCGATTATCACTAAATTTTCACAATCAATCAATTTTACAAAAATAACCTCAATCTAGTCAATACAATAAATCAATTGAAAAATACAAAATTTAAATGACACTTGATTTTTACGTGGAAACCTTTAACAAGGAAAAACCACGGGCTGTTATGTGCGCCACACACGATCCTCAAATCCACTAATTGTAATGGTGTCCACAACCTAGGTTGACCACGTCAAACTCTACACAGTCACTAACCTACCACTATTACCCATAGGCCTTTAAAAGTGAACCTAGATCAATTTGCATGTGGCCTAAGCAACCTTAGCCACAAGACTTACTTCTCAATGAAGAGATTAAACAACCTATGTGAATACGTAAAGATATCCAAATATGCAGTTAATGCTAGGATACACTAAATGCTTATCTAGGATTATAAGATGTCAATTAAATCAATCTTAGATATTAATTGCTATATATCATGGCATAAAGCATAGCTATATGAGAAAAGACTATAAGAAAATAAGAATTGTTCGTACATCTGGATATGTATGAGGTAGACACAATTCCTTAGTTAATCTTGAATAATGTTCACAACTTAAGTTAAAGGTTGGGCACATTTATCTTGTTAAAGTTGTAGAATTATTTTGCTAGCATTTGAGTGGGATCAAATGTGTTATAATGAGTCTAAAATCATTGAAGGGTCTTCGAGTAAAAGAATCTAGTGCACTAGGTGATCACAATGAAATACTTTATCTAGAACCGTTAGTAGATAAAAGTTTTTTCATTATCAGGACAATCGGAGAGTCTATCTTAATCCTGAGATAAATGGACTTATGGTTACAAGTGTTATCATTTGAGCTATCAATGAGTACGATTATATAGCATAGTCTATCATCGATAGTGTTACCTGAAAATCGTTATCGAGATGAGATTTCAAATAACAACTTTAAAGGGACCAAGATCAAGATTGACCCTGGTCGGAGGGGTATCAAGTAGTTCGATACCGATTATTTCCCTATCAAAGCCGGAGTTACACAACGATGTATATCAAACTGATCAATCAATAAGCTTTATTGGATGGTCTTTTTTCTTTACAATACATATTACAATGGAGTATGGATCATAGTCCCGGCGATGGATATGATAATAGTGGAAGAACTGTGCCTGTCGATAAGTGGTCTCCTTTTTCTGAAGAAACTGTTTCGTATATATAGGTGTGTTGCTTGCCATGCACTCCTAAAATCTCGGTTTAGGGTTTGGCCAACGCAGAATCGTCCTTTTTCTAGGAGATAATCTCGGAGCTTTAATGCGCTGAATCCTATCTTTCCTTCCTAGGAGGAGTCAATCACTTACCTTCCTAGTTGGATTCTTACTGTACTGTTTTGCTTAAATTAGGACTCTCTGGCGGGAAGAAATACTTCTCCTCTGTACGACAGTGTTTTAATGAGTCTTTTATGGAGTTTTAGTTCTTGGCGTTAGAGTCCGGCTTCCTGGTGCTCTTCTGCTTTAACGGGCTACCTACATTTAATAAGCATCCTACTGACGGTAGTAAGGGGATATGTAGTTGACTTGTAATGAGATGGTCAGTACAGCTCCGTGTCGGGGTGCTGCGGGGTCCATAAGAAGCTGTGTCGGGGTGTCGCGGGGTCCCTAGGGTGTAGTGTTGATGGGACGATGCGGGGTCCCTAAGGTGCCCGATCATACCCAGGCTTGGTCCTTTAAGACGCTGGCGGGGTGGATCCAGCTGAGAGAGGTTCATACCTGGACCAATCGGGCTCTACTCTGTCGAGGTATCTGGATTGTGTTCGCACCTGCTTTTCGTGTTAAGGTGGAAAATTCTTCCTTGGTCCCTCGCCAATTTTGGCGGTTAACAGAAGTCCCCCCTGACTTGGACACTGATACTCTATCGGGGTTGGGGTCGGAGTCAGGAACTTTTTGCTTGCTTGAAGGATTTTCCACCTTATCCACTTACTTCCTTGTCTGACTAGGTTTCCACCTAGAAGGGGGGAATTCCTAATTTTATCCGTTATAATCGGCTGCGCGTCGATTACTGATTGGACTCCTCGTTTTTCAAAAAGAGCCGTTTTGGCGCAATTAATGCGAAAAAACGCCTCGACCCATCCTCCCGGTCACCGATTCCAGTTTCCGAGTACGTAACCGTCGTCTCTCCTCTATAAATAGACCGGCTTCAACTAGCGCTTCTCACCTTCAAGCTTTCTGACTTTTCAAAATCGAACGAGGACAAAAACTCTCCCTTCTCTTTCTTACTGTCCTAATTTTCTTCAAACTTCTTCTTTTCTCCTTCTCCTTCTCCTTCAATGGCCTCTTCTTCTCAACTTCCTACTTCTCAAGAAATTGCTGCTGAACAAAACCCTCCAGTAACGGCGAATCCCGTTCATCCTGACCCCGCCTCCTCTCCCCAGTCTGACAATACTGAGGCGATTGAGGCTGCAGCGGACTCTCTGACGTCAGAGGGGAAAAAACAGGGTCGAGAGGGGAATGCAACTGCTGAGGAAACCCCGCAGGTCCAGCGACGCCGCTTTACCCGAAACCCCCGAATTGGGCTGGGTTTTCATAATCAACCTGAAGACCCAGTCCTGGTTGGTGATGAGGCGGGCACCTTTCAGACTGGCGGCCATGAGGAAAGTGACGGACCTGACGTCGTGCTAGTCGGAGTTCAATCGGGCTCCTTTGCCGCCTTTCACGATAGTCGGGTTATTCCCGATTCTGTTTGTACAATGGATACGCTCAATCAACTACGGGAAGAGTACAAGATCCCGGAGTACATCACTCTCTCCCTTCCTCCCCAAGGCTATGACGCGTACGCCCCGCCTCCAGACCGTTTGCTGATCCACAAAGCCGCTCTGGAGTGTGGAGTCCGGCTTCCGCTGCACCCAACTCTTTGTCGAACTCTCGTCGCGCTCGAATTGGCCCCTCTCCAACTCTCTCCGGGCTTCTGGAAGCACCTGACAGGGTTCTTGGTGCTCTGGAGGGAGCAGTGCGAGAAAGACCATATTGAGCGGGAGCCGGGGTTGGACGAGCTCTGCTTCCTCTTCAATATTACAAGCATGGTGCCTCGGGGTCAGTTCTACCTGAGGGCCTCCAATGATTTGAAGTTCGTTATCCCAGGGGCGAATGTGAAGTATGCGGCGCCCTGGAAGGAGGAGTGGCTGGTGGTCGAGGGCGATTGGGGGCGCACTGCTTTTGTTGGGGGGTATGAGTACCCCGTCCCTACTCAGTTTACCGTGAGGGACAAGTGGGCGAAGGGGACCTTGGCTCCTGAGTCCCGAGAGATTTTAACAAGGATCCTAAAGAGAGGGTATACCAACCTGCAATTCCCCTCTTTGGATCCCTTTGAGGGAGCCCGCTTGGAACGGTATCTGAGGATCTCCCCCGCCTCTCCTGGTGAGTTGACCGCATCTTGCATCTCTATTTCTTAATGATTATATTCCTTCTTTCGATTCTTACTGAACACCCTTTCTTCTGGCAGTATCAGCTTCCCTGATGGTTACAGGGCCTCTCCCTTCTTCGGGGGGTAAAGATAATACCCCGCTATCTCGTTCCTCCCTTCTTCCTTCTCCTACTTCGGCTGCCAGGACTAGGTCGGGGTCCGTCCGAGCAGGATCCAACCCCACCCCTCCTCCTGAATCTACTCCTGCTCCATCAGGGTCTAAAGCCAAGGCTCCAGCTCGCCACCTTTATACTCCTCCCTCCCGTTTGAGGATCCCGGCATTGCTGGCCAGGGCGGCTAGGGCCCGAAGTTCTGAAAGGCCGGCCCAGAAGAAGAACGTCTCTACCACCAAAACCTCTCCTGCTCCTCCTCCTGCCGTAGCTCTTCCCGTGGACCCTGTGAGGACCCCAGCGGAGGAAGCAGTTGTCCACACTTCTACTCTTGATGCTGGGGTGGCTTCTGGATCGGGGTCGAGGGATGCTACTTTTGACGAGGTGGTGTCTAGATTCGCGGCCGCCTGCCCCGGTGGAGATCTGACAGATATGGCCAAGCTTCCTACAGACATCTTGGTCACCAAGGGGGTTTCGGTTCTGGCTGAGGTAAACTTTTACTCCCTTCTTGCTACTTAATTTCTCCCTTCTGCCAGGTACTGACTCTCTTTCTTTCTGCAGGGCTTCAAGTTTGCCTTGGCCATGGAGAAACAGCTGGTGACATTGAAAGAAGCTCATATCGGCCTCCAAGCGAGGTTAGAGGATGCTCAACAGGAGCTGGTCCAGACTCAACAAAACGTGGCCCCTTTACTTCAGGAGGCTAGGGCATCAGAAGAAGCACGACAGGAGGGCTTGGTGGTCATCAGACGCCTTGAGCGTTGCCTAGTCACAGAAACCATCAAGTCCTTGCGCTGCAGAGAGGAGAGGGATCGCATAAAAGCTGAGAAGAGGCTGCTGTCAGATGAGAACCAGCTTCTGCGGGATGCCTTAGAGGATTTGGAGGCTCATCAGGGGCCCTCATTCGATGACGGTTATTTCACTGCCTGCTACGAGGTAGCTACAGCTTTGCCTCCTCCTTTTGACCTCAAGGCAACCTTGAACTGGGACCGGGAGCAAATTATGGCTAAGGCGGCTCACTTGGCAGGAGAGGATCAAGAGACTGAGGTTCCTGCGCAAGAGGTAGCTCACCCGGATCAAGACGCTGACCCGGCTGCTAGGGACCAACTTGATGGTACTGTGGGAACCAACCTAGAACCTCCTGCCATCGAAGAACAAGCGGTGGATCCCAAGCCTACTACTGGAGTAACCATGATGGAGGTAGATGAGGGAGCAGCTATATCCGCGCCTCCTCAGGTTGAGGGGACCCAGGTTGGGTCTTTTGCGGTGGAGGAGGTTGTCCAAACTGATGCAGCTGCTGAGCTTATGGGGGAAGAGGCAGTTGACCAAGGTGAGCATCCAGATGGGGAGAAAGAAGACTAGCCTGGCCTCCTTTATAATTTTTTGTAGCCCGATTTGGGAACTGGGCACCCCGTTTTATAAGTATAACTTGTAGCCCGGATGGGGGTTGGGCACCCTTACTGTTAATATAACTATTTTTCATTACTTGCTTCGTACTTTGTGTTCTGGCTTTTGTACTCAGGAACTTTTCGTAGCATATTTCCGTAGCATATAATTTTGTTGATGCCTGGAACCCCGATAAGTAATAAGGAGGATGACTGGACCCCGATAGGTAGTGAAGATGAAACACATGACGCTTATATCCCGTAATCGTAAGAATCGACGGGGTCAGATCACATCTCCCTCTAATCGAATTCCCAACCGTAGGAAATGCAAAGTAATCATTCGATGACATCTGCCACTTACGAACCATTTGACTTGCTGATAGTAAACTTCTTAGTTTTCTCCTGACTGTAGGCCCTCTGTCGGGGTTGTAAGCGGGGAAATAATGGGCGAAGCATCCCGATAAGGAACCTTGATGTTAGTGTTGACCTGTCCTGGTAGGCAACTAAGGCCACTTTAGCACCAGGCTTCTTGGAGGAGGGTATTCCCCGACCAAGGCAGCAGGAGCGCCTTTAGGCTATTTCCTGGTCTTGAGGCGAAGTAAGAGACCAAGTGCCCTGAGGCAGCCCGATTCTTACCGTAAACTGTCCTGGTAGGCAACTAAGGCCACTTTAGCACCAGGCTTCTTGGAGGAGGGTATTCCCCGACCAAGGCAGCAGGAGCGCCTTTAGGCTATTTCCTGGTCTTGAGGCGAAGTAAGAAACCAAGTGCCCTGAGGCAGCCCGATTCTTACTGTAAACTGTCCTGGAAGGCAACTAAGGCCACTTTAGCACCAGGCTTCTTGGAGGAGGGTATTCCCCGACCAAGGCAGCAGGAGCGCCTTTAGGCTATTTCCTGGTCTTGAGGCGAAGTAAGAAACCAAGTGCCCTGAGGCAGCCCGATTCTTACTGTAAACTGTCCTGGTAGGCAGCTAAGGCCACTTTAGCACCAGGCTTCTTGGAGGAGGGTATTCCCCGACCAAGGCAGCAGGAGCGCCTTTAAGCTATTTCCTGGTCTTGAGGCGCTTTAGTAATGGAGATCCTCTTGGTAGGATGGTCCCGGCCCAAGGTATCAGGAACGCTATGCAACTTTCTGAGTCTCAAGGCGCTTTAGCAATGATGAATTAAGTATATTTAGTGAGAGGCGTTGAAGGATCTAGTAGGAGACATCATGCAATGGACACAAGAGAGTCAAATAGGAGAAAGAACTGCTTTATTGAATTTCCTCAACGGTACAGACATAAAAATCGGGGGTTAGATTCCCCCTGATACGAACAAGATTTCTAGGGGTAGAATTTTCGGAGATGATCAGCTCCATGTGTGGTCTACTGGGTATCCTTCCATGTCTACCAGCTTGTACGCACCACCCCGGAGTGATGTCTTAATCAGATATGGCCCTTCCCAGTTTGGGGCTAGTACTCCATTGGACTTTCTTCGTGTGTTCTGGGTCACCTTTCTGAGAACCAAGTCTCCTTCCTTGAAGCTTCGGGCCTTCACCTTCTTGTTGAAATGTCGGGCTATCTTGCTCTGGTATATTGCCACCTTTTCCGCCACCCGGCTTTGCTTTTCTTCCAGTAAGTCTAGGCTACCTCTCAACTTAGCCTCGTTATCTTTCGGTTCATAATTTTGGACCCGGAAAGAAATGAGCTTATGTTCGATGGGCAAGACTGCTTCCGCCCCGAATACTAGGGAATAGGGGGTCTCCCCTGTGGCTGTCCGCCTAGTTGTTCTGTAGGCCCATAGTACATGAGGTAACTCTGCCACCCATAATCCTTTCTTCTGTTGGAGCTTTTTCTTCAGGAGCTTCTTGATGGTCTTGTTAGTAGCTTCAACCAGCCCATTGGTTTGAGGATGGGCTACCGAAGCAAAACGGAGATTGATCTTTCGGTCTTCACAGAATTCCCGGAAGTTGGCATTGTCGAACTGCTTTCCCAAATCAGTTATGATGGCCATCGGGGTGCCAAATCGGCAGACGATGTGCTCCTTGACAAAGTTTGTAGTTTTTTCTTCAGTTATCCGAGTAAGAGCCTTAGCTTCTACCCACCGAGTAAAGTAATCTATCGCCACTACTGCATGCTTGGCTTGTCCGGGAGCCTTAGCTTCTACCCACCGAGTAAAGTAATCTATCGCCACTACTGCATGCTTGGCTTGTCCGGGTGCAGTGGGAAGTGGCCCGATCAGGTCTAGCTCCCAGATGGCAAAGGGGTAGGGAGTACTGATCGAAGAGAGCCTCTTTGGCGGGAGATGATGGAGGTTTGCTGTTTTTTGACAAGCCTCGCAAGATCGTGCAAACTGCTTTGCATCCTGGTGTATAGTCGGCCAATAGTAACCCATCCTGATTACTTGGTAAGCCAAAGTTTCTCCTGACACGTGGTTGCCACAGTCCCCCGAGTGAACCTCATTGAGCGCCCAACGCGCGTCATCGGGATGGAGACATCTAAGTAGGGGAAGAGACTTCCCTTTGCGGTATAGGTATCCTTCTAAAAAACAGTACCGGGTCGCTGTCCTCTTGAGCCGGCGGGCCTGATCCTGGTCTACAGAGAGAATGCCACTTTGGAGATAGTCTGCTATTGGATCCATCCAACATGGGAGGCGGTTCACAGGAAGGACTTCTACCTCTTTAGCTATGCTGGAGGAAGCAATCACTTGGAGGGGTACCCCTTTGGGTAACGCATGTCCCTCTCCAGTGGCGATCTTAGCTAGAGCATCGGCGCTGTGATTCTTCTCCCTGGGTACTTGCTCTATTCTTACGCCCTTGAATTTTTTCATAATCTCCTGGACTTTAGCTAGATATGCCACCATGTTGTCACCCTTTGCTTGGTACAACCCTGTTACCTGGTTGACCACTAATTGAGAATCACTCTTAATTTGAAGGTACTCGGCCTCCAGAGCTCCAGCTACTCTCATTCCCGCTAACAGAGCTTCATACTCCGCTTCGTTGTTGGTGGCTCTGAATCCAAACCTGAAACAGTGACTTACCTCAACTCCGGCGGGGTCGATAAGGACGATCCCAGCTCCGCATCCTGCCTGGTTCGAAGCTCCGTCCGTGTAAAGTATCCATACCTTACTGTTTTCTGGCCATCCCAGAGGGATTTGACTCGGGTCGGGGTCTACTGGCTCACCCGGGTTTAGGACTGGGCTAAATTCTGCTATGAAATCCGCCAGGGCTTGAGCTTTAATCGTAGTTCTTGCTCTATATTTGATGTCGAACTGTGTGAGTTCAAGAGCCCACAGGACCAATATGCCTGACACATCTGGCCTCTGGAGGAATTGTCTCAAAGGCTGATCTGTGACCACCGCGATGGTGTGAGCTTGAAAATAAGGCCGGAGCTTTCTGGATGTGGTCACCAAAGCGTAGGCGAGCTTTTCCAGTAAGGTATAATTCTTCTCGGACTTCGTAAAAGCCCGGCTTACATAGTATATCGGCCTTTGTACTCCATCACTACATTCCTTTACTAAGGCTCCACTAGTAGCTGCTTCGGAGACTGCTAGGTAAAGTAAGAGCTCCTCACCTGGGATCGGTTTTACCAATAGCGGCGGGCTTGACAGGTATCCCTTTAGAGCTTGAAAAGCCTGCTCGCTCTGCTCATCCCACTTCATCTTTTTCCCCTGCTTGATGACTTTGAAGAAGGGGAGACATTTGTCTGTGGAGCGGGATATGAACCGATTCAAGGCCGCTATCCGCCCAGTTAATCCTTGTGCCTGCTTGAGGTTTGTAGGAGACTCGAGATCCAAAATGGCTTTGATCTTCTCTGG
Organism: Acer campestre; assembly: GCA_954870605.1. Classification (NCBI taxonomy): domain Eukaryota; kingdom Viridiplantae; phylum Streptophyta; class Magnoliopsida; order Sapindales; family Sapindaceae; genus Acer; species Acer campestre. The sequence continues at coordinate 33,365,868 of OX940808.1, read as the reverse complement.
ATTTGCCTCAATTCCCCTTTTATGCACCATGAATCCCAAGAATTTGCCTGCTGCCACCCCGAATACGCACTTAGCGGGGTTCAGCCTCATCTGGTTCTGCCTTATTACCTGGAAGGTCTAACGTAAGTCCCCTGCATGCTGCCTCTCTTCTAGAGATTTGGTGATCATGGCATCTACGTACACCTCCATGGACTTCCCTATCTATTCTTTGAATAGTTTGTTCACCATACGCTGATAGATGGCACCTGCATTTTTAAGTCCGAAAGGCATTACCTTATAACAGTAGAGGCCTTGCCCGGTGATGAAGCTGGTTTTGTCTTGGTCTGACGGATGCATCATGATCTGATTGTACCCTGAGAAAGCATCCATGAAGCTCAGGAGCTTATTTCCCGCAGTGGAATCAATAAGCTGGTCTATTTTAGGCAGGGGGAAGCTATCTTTGGGGCAGGCCCGATTGAGATCAGTGTAATCTACACACATTCGCCATTTCCCGTTAGACTTAGTTACCATAACCACATTGGCGATCCAGTCGGGGTACCGGGATTCCCGGATGAACCCGGCCTTCAGGAGCTTGTCAACCTCTTCCTGAACCGCGGCATTGCGTTCAGCATTGAAGTGCCTTCTCTTTTGTTTTATCGGTTTGAAGGTTGCATCCACCGCCAGCCTATGGGTCGCCAGACTGAGTGGAATGCCGGGCATATCCTCATGGCTCCAAGCAAAGATGTCATTATATTCCCTGAGTAGCTCTATCAAATCCTCCTTCACTCCCAGGTCCAGACCTTCTCCCACTTTTACTGTCTTTGTCGGATCTTCGCACCGGATCTGAATCTCCTCTAGCTGCTCTGATGGATACCCGCTACTCCAACCACGCTCTTCTTCTTCTGATTCCTCTACGACTATGTCTGGTATCTCTTCTTCCTCTAAAACATGATCATCCCGCTCTACCGTGACATGATCATCCCGCTCTGTCGTTCTCGGACCCGGGTAGCTGGCCACCGATGCGCATTGCTTAGCCAACGCAGCGGGGTTGGTTGACACCGCATAGCAGTTGCGGGCTGCCTGCTGGTCTCCCCTTACCTCTCCTACTCCTGATCCTACTGGAAACTTCAACACGTTGTGGTAGATAGACAGCACTCCCCTAATCCCTGACAGGAAAGGCCTTCCCAAGATTGCATTATATGCCGACGGGGTGTCCACTACAATAAATTCCGTCATTATGTTCTGCTGAAGAGGAGCCTCCCCTACTATCACTGGTAGTATCTTTGTTCCCATCGGCATTACGGAGTCCCTTGTGAATCCGTATAGTAGAGAGGTACAGCTGTTGAAGCAAGAGTTCTTCAAGTTGAGCTGCTCATGTGCTCCTTTGAACAAAATATCCACGCTGCTCCCCGTATCGATCAAGACGCGGTGCACTAAGCAGTTAGCGATCTATACTGTTATGACCATGGGATCATCATGTGGTTGCACCGTATTGTAAACGTCCTCCTCCGTGAAAATGATTTTGGTGGAACGGGATAAGTCTCGGGGTCCTCCATTGACCTTTAGCAACTCGTGCTCAACGTTGAGTCTAGGGATCTTTCTTGCGTGGTTTTTCCTCGAATTGTTGGAGGTTCCTGCTAGAGTGGGGCCTCCAATGATTGTGTGGATCACTTGGATCTGCTGCATTAAATCCTTCTCTCCCTCTCTCCTTCTTTCTGCTGCTTCCTGCATCCCACTTTGAACCTGCTTTCCTTCTTTGATGCTGTCTCGTACCTGTTGTAGGAATTCAGTCAGAAGTCCTCCTCTAACCAGTGCTTCTATCTGATTGCGGAGACTATAGCATTCTGAGGTGTTATGTCCCACATCTTCATGGAAGTCGCAATATTTATATTGATTCCTCCTGTCCACAGGGACTTTCATAGGGGCTGGCTTTCTGAGTAGGCCCTTATCCCGAATAGCGAGATAGATAGTCTCCCGTGAAGCATTTAGGGGGGTGTAATGATTATACCCCTCTTCCTCTCTTGCTATTCTGGATACCTCCTTCATGGGAGGCTCTCTGGGAGGGGATCTCCTTACTGGGTATCTATCCTGGTACGGAGGAATTGGAGGTGGCCTGTAAGTAGACCGATTTGGGGGCAGATTCTGAAACTTCCTAGTTGGTGCAGGCTTCGGTGCTTCCTTCTTTGGACGCGGTGCTAATCGGGCTTCATCGTGTTCAATTTTGATCCGGAGTTGTTCCTCGATGTCCACCTGTTCCAAAGCCCGATTATAGGCTTCCTGGTACGTCTCAGGAGGATGCTTGGCAAAGGACCGGAATAACCTGCCTGCCCACAAATTCCTCCGGAAATTGGCTAAAGTTTCCTTCTCGTTGAACACTCCCATTTGGACGACCTCTTTATGGAATTTCTCCACGTAGGATCTCAGAGTTTCACCCCGCTCTTGAACTATATACTGCAGCAGGATAGGATCCTTGGGACGGGGTTTGATTCCCTGAAACTGTGCACAGAAAGCTTTGGTAAGTTTGGAGAAAGAATCAACACTACCTGGTGGTAATTTTCTGAACCATGTCTTGGCACAGTTTGTCAGGGTTGAGGGAAACATCCTGCACATGGCAGTCCTGGTTGCACTCTGAACTTCCATCTGGTGGACGAAGCTTTCTAGGTGGCTGACAGGATCCTCGGTTCCAGATTACTTTTCTGAAGGCATCCTGAATTTGGGAGGCAATCCTGCTTCTCTCACCCTTTTGGAAAATGGTGCGTTCATCTCTCCCAAGGGGTTTTTCTGACTCCCTTGATGCTTTCCCTTCTTCAACTGCTCCAATTCCTTTGCCATTTTCATCATCTGATCCTCCAGGCGTTGAGACTTTTTGGTTCCAGACCGGGCTGCTGAAATTTCCTCATCTGATGAATCTGAATCCAGGATGACCTCCTTTCGCTTTGCTCTCTGACGCTTTTCTCTGGTACTCTTTCGGGATTTGGCGCTTCCCTCTGAATCAGGATGCGGATCCCTCTCCTTGGCTCTTGGTTTTGGTGGAGACTGGACCTTCCTTGGAGGAACCTCGATTGCGGACTTCACTAGCCTGGGTCTGAGCTCTGGCTGTCGGACTAAGAGGGGTGGGCCCAATCGGTCAAAAACAGGTGCCCTGACACTTGGGCCAGCATCCCCCGGGATCCCGGTGGCTTCAAAGGGAATCCCCTGGGCTATCATCCGGAGTCGGATCGCTTCTACGTAGGCTGCGGCGTGCTGTTCTAGGACATCCCGATTGGCTTCCTCCCTAACGGGGTCTTGAGGGACTAGGCCTACAACTGGTGGAGGTACCGGCGGAGGATTCTCGTTCCTAGCGCCTTTACCCCGCCTCTGGGCTCTTTCAGTGGAAGCAAGGGACTGAAGTCCTGATGGCTCCGGGTGACCCTGGGAGGATCGGAGTCTCATTCTGGATATTTTTCAGATGGAAGAAAATTTCTTTTTGAATGATGGTTGGGACAATGGATTCCCACAGACGGCGCCAAAAGTGTTACCTGAAAATCGTTATCGAGATGAGATTTCAAATAACAACTTTAAAGGGACCAAGATCAAGATTGACCCTGGTCGGAGGGGTATCAAGTAGTTCGATACCGATTATTTCCCTATCAAAGCCGGAGTTACACAACGATGTATATCAAACTGATCAATCAATAAGCTTTATTGGATGGTCTTTTTTCTTTACAATACATATTACAATGGAGTATGGATCATAGTCCCAGCGATGGATATGATAATAGTGGAAGAACTGTGCCTGTCGATAAGTGGTCTCATTTTTCTGAAGAAACTGTTTCGTATATATAGGTGTGTTGCTTGCCATGCACTCCTAAAATCTCGGTTTAGGGTTTGGCCAACGCAGAATCGTCCTCTTTCTAGGAGATAATCTCGGAGCTTTAATGCGCTGAATCCTATCTTTCCTTCCTAGGAGGAGTCAATCACTTACCTTCCTAGTTGGATTCTTACTGTACTGTTTTGCTTAAATTAGGACTCTCTGGCGGGAAGAAATACTTCTCCTCTGTACGACAGTGTTTTAATGAGTCTTTTATGGAGTTTTAGTTCTTGGTGTTAGAGTCCGGCTTCCTGGTGCTCTTCTGCTTTAACGGGCTACCTACATTTAATAAGCATCCTACTGACGGTAGTAAGGGGATATGTAGTTGACTTGTAATGAGATGGTCAGTACAGCTCCATGTCGGGGTGATGCGGGGTCCATAAGAAGCTGTGTCGGGGTGTCGCGGGGTCCCTAGGGTGTAGTGTTGATGGGACGATGCGGGGTCCCTAGGGTGCCCGATCATACCCAGGCTTGGTCCTTTAAGACGCTGGCGGGGTGGATCCCGCTGAGAGAGGTTCATACCTGGACCAATCGGGCTCTACTCTGTCGAGGTATCTGGATTGTGTTCGCACCTACTTTTCGTGTTAAGGTGGAAAATTCTTCCTTAGTCCCTCGCCAATTTTGGCGGTTAACAGATTGTTTGGTGGTATTCATTTGCTAATTGATAGAGGACTTCATTTATAAATATAGACATCGTGGCTCCATTTATTAAATATGAGTAGAATATCATCATATGAATATTTTGAGGTATTGGATATTAAATCTTAACGTTGAGTTTTCAATAGTGACTATTGAAATATGACTTCTGGACAAGTCATAATATATATCCAAGCTCAAAGTGTGGTTATATGAGTAAATATGGTAACTTGGAGAGCTATAGGCGGTCTATGAGCTCTTGGCGATTACTGATATTCTTCATGAGGATTCACTATCTCCTATAAGAATGAGAATCATTTACTTATTCTATCTTTATTTAAGAGTGCAATTTTAGTTCTTTAGTGGAATGAACTAAAATTAATAGATTGAACCTAAGTGAATCATTTGTTAATTGTGAATGGGTTATGTCTATTGGAACTTAAATTTAGATAAATCCACCAAAATCCCCAATCCACACGGACTTGCATGGATCACTTGATATATTCTACTGAACTAATTATGGGTCTATCTAGAATTATATTATGGCATGTGGACTTGTTTCTTTTAATAAGAATGGGTCTGGTTCACATGCGAGCCTTTTAATTAAAGGTCCAATGGATTTAATAAAATGGGAAAATAATATATGGGTTTATCTTAGTGTATGGGCGGCAAGGCTTATATAATAGTCTAATATATTATTTTATTTTATTATTTGATTAAATGGAAATTAATTAATTGGTTGATTAATTATTTAATTAAGAATCAAAATCTCTTTCTGACTAGGAAATATGTTTCTTAGTGTTATACTATTGGTAGTAGTATATTGATGAGCGTCGTTTGTGTACTCAACAAAATGATATTTAAATTGTGATCGTTTAGAAAACCGATTTTTCACCAATTAGATAGAAAATTAGTAAAGTGGCAAGTGGGATTCGTTCCACAGGGAATTAGAGTGATTAGTTGAATAAATTAACTAATCTATATGCAATAAAATAAATCATAAAAATATGGATGAGTGAATGGGTTGTAAAGCCATCAAACATACATGAAAAATAAACCTAATAAACTAATAAAAGAATACTTAACAAATCTAGATAAGATAAATGGAATTAACAATTAAGAGAATAGCTAGGGAATTAATGGGATCACAAATGAATTACGGGAAATGCTTATCAAGCTACTTTAGTGAACGGATCTCATAAATGTTAACCAATTGATTTCTAAAATGTGTTTAGGCCATTATTATGAACCCTAAACAACTTCCCACCATAATGCCTAACTGATTAAGGAGAGGGGGTCATGGCGGGATCGATTTGTTACAATTAACGGCTTAGATTATCGCGGTTGATATACCCTTCGACAATCTATCCTATTCACTAAGTTCTCAATCCATTAAGGTTGTCAATCCAATCAAGATTATATAACAAATTATCCTAAGCAAGATTATAATCAACTAGTGGGTATACATGTCAATTACATAATGCAAAGAATCTAATTATAAAATGAATAGAACACAAATAGAGATTAAAATATATAAAAGCTTAAGCAAATCCCAATCCAAATATTCTCACATCAAAACCCTAGAAATGGGATTTAATTACACATATTACAAACAAAGGGAAGGCAAGTAAAAGATTAGGAAATCACCCATGGGTCTCCTTTTGTAAGCTTGATCCTTTCCTTGCCTTTGATGCTCCTTGTGTAAAGAGTGGATGATGAGGAGGTGTCTAGATAGGTGGAGTCAAATGGGAAGTGACTAAGGAGATTTGTGGAGAAGATGGGAAGAAAAGGAATGATTAGGGGAGGTAATCTAGATGTTAAGTTTAGGTAGGAGATAAAATGGAGAGAAAAGGAATGGTGGAGAAAGGAAGTTTCTTGGTGGTCAAGAGTTGTCTAAAAGAGGAAAAATAGTGATGTATTTATAGGTGTGAAAAGCTAGGGTATGAAATGACAAGAATACCCCTCCTGAATGCCAACACTGGAATTCCTACGCTGGAATTCCAACGTGGTCACCACTTGTCCTTCTAGGTCGCCATGGCGACCTCAAATGGCGACCTCTCATGGGTTCTTCTGTCGCCATGGCGACCAAATGGCGACCAAGTGGCGACCATTCCCACTTTAGAATTCCTACGTTAGAATTCCTATGTGGTCGCCATTTGCAAGTGTAGGTCGCCATGGCGACCTCAAATGGCAACCATGAGATGCTTTGCAATTTCCTCTGTCGCCATGGCGACCATGTGGCGACTTTTCTTGCTCAAATAGCGAGAATGCCCTGTTTCACCTATTTGTGAGTCTTTTTGCACCAAATTCTTCATCTTCTTCGCAAATGCCCTTGAGTTCTAATAAAACCTGAAAACACTTAACTTACACCATTAAATCACGGGATAATGCCCGAGAATCAAGCAAAAGGAGAAGGAAATGAGGGCCAAAATCATACCAATTTTGGTTCGATCATATATTAAATATAAAAAACTTTATTTGGTAAGTAGATAAATAAGGGATTTATTTATATAGTCAAATCAGGATGTCTTTTATATAGTCACAAATACACTAAAGAGTTAGATTATGGTTTGAATTCTAGAAGATTGATTGAAGTCTTTTGTGGAAACACAAATCATTTTTGGTAGAGGATTTTGATCACCACCTTGTTAGCACAAGATAGAATTCGGCCAACCCTAAATATTTTTGGGCAAGGAATTCGGTCCCTATATATTATAAGGGATAGAATTCGGCCACCCTATAAGGTTCTTGGACTTGAGAGTTATTTCTTTTGCTTGAGAAAAATAAAATCCATATCTTAGACTAATGTGATAATTTTGGCCAAGAGGAATAGAGAGAAAAGGTTGTTCTTATTTCGATAGTACACTAGTAACTTTTACATCAAAAAGTTTTGTGCACAATTTCGAATAAGGTTCACGCGAGTTTCGATCTAACAATTGTGAATTCAAAAGTGACCGGAACATTCTTTGTAATCTCTTGGAACTTATTGTGACTAACGAAAAAGAAAAGGTTTTGTTATCCATCCTCAGGTACACAATTCAAAGAGAAGGGAGACCATGCTCCTAGGTGATTCACGTTCGTGATTGGATTGGAAGATCTTGCAGATTACCATCGATGCAAGGTCAATCGGATCACACGACAAAGGTATGATATCTTTAATATTATATGTTAATTAATTAGAGGGTTAAGGTTCAAAATATGGAAAAAATTTAAACTATACTAAATTCTTTTTTTGTTTCCGCTGCGTGTATTTTTCCCTACAGTATGGTGCTCCGGCACATCAAACTCCAAAATGTTACTTTTCTAAAAAGGATAAGGCTCTCACCCTTTTTATGAGCACTCTTGGCTTGCTCGTCCCTCCAAGACTCGCAAGTTGTCTTTGTTTCCTCCCAAGAGATAAAGAAACCTTGCTTTATTGCACAAGCAACAAAAATCTTGCTTCCTCAAGAAGAAATAGAAAATCTAGACACGTACAAAGCATATTAGAAAGTTCCGGCAAATAAAAATCTACTCAATACATGCAATTTGCCAACAAGAGCTTGCAACACCATTTATTCAAAAGAAACAAACTTAACAAACTAAACCATCCCACAATAGATTTTACCCCCCAAACCTAATGTTTTCTCTCCTCTCAATTACCATGTACAATTTCACATATAGAGAGAAATACTAGATTAAAGAAGGAAAATAGATTCTGCAATTTTCAAACAACATAAAGCATAAAAATAAAATGCACAAAAGAATTTTTCTACATTATGCACTTGTGCTAGAGGTGGCATCAACTAAAGGAGGTTTTACCAAGTTCGGAAATTGATTATTTTTCGCAAACCAAACAAGTTGAGTTTACTTCCCCTTTTCCTTTCCTTTGGGTTTAACTTGGTTAACCAAGTCTTTTCTCACCCAAATTTTCTTAACTCTAGGTGGATTTTTCCTATTCCTAGACTCTCTCAATTTTTTATGCTTATGGAATTTAAAACAATGAGCTTTTAAGTGCCCTTTTTGTGAGCGAAAATAGCAAGTAGGAGGATGGTTAAGAAAATTCCCTCTTGGTAGGAGACTATGAGGTCTATGATGTTGTCTCATTTGTAATGCTTTGACCTCCTTCTCCACCTTGTCTAGATTGACTATGTAGTGACATTCCTTGACCTTGGCTACTTTGAGGGCTTCATCCTTCCTACCAAGTGCTTTCTTTATTTCTTCCAAAGCATTTGCTTTTTGCTCCAGTTCTATAAGCAACTTCCTTGTCTTCCTTGCATATTCTTCTTCAAATTCTTCAAATAGCTTTGCAAGGTCTTCGAAATCCTTTGATATGGAATTCATCTCAACTTCAAGTCTCCTAACTTGTATTTCCAACTCTTTGTTCTTGTTAAAGACTTCTCCTACCTTTCTCCGAAAAGTACTATTCTCCTCTTTGAGCATTTTTACTTCAAAAGTGAGCTTCTTTTTTTGCATTTCAAGCTCTTCCACTTTCACCTTTCCTAAGGCCTCTTTTTCTTCTAACTCCTTCATCACGAATTGTAACCTTCTTTAAAACTCTTCTCTCACTTTTTCCTTCTCTTGGGAGGTTTTGATTGCGTTATTTTCTACACAAAGTGTAGCCCCTTTCCGTATCCTTTTGTGTATGTTTCTCGGGTGAAACCGGGGTTTTAATGTTTCATTTGAGGTTTTTGTAGGTTTTTCTGATAGCAGGGGTGTTTTGGCTTTAACTGAAGAAATTTGGGCAAAAAGCGCAAATATGGAAAGTCTGGAGGCTTGGATCAGAAAGCGCTGCGGTTGGAGAGCAAGCGGCAAGCAAGCGACAGAGATCCTCAAGGCTGCCGCTCATGAATTGCCGTGGTCAAGCAACAGCAGCAGGGTGGCGACAGAAACCCCTCAGAGCTGCCGCTCATGAAGTGCCGCGGTTGGATGACCGCGGCAGAGGGGCGACAGAAACTTCCTTCGCCTGCCGCGGTTGCTCAACCGCGAAAATGGCAACCGCGGCAGAGCGCCCCTTCGTATTCCAGAGGGCATTTTGGTCATTTCTGGACCTCCTATAAATATCCCTTCTAGGTCATTTCAAACCAGATCTCCCCAGCTCGAAGTATTACAGCAGAATTCCCTTCTTGGCTCTCTCCTACTCACATCACCAACCCATCTCTTACAAACCCACCAAAATCCCACCTTTCCCTAAGATCCAAACACACCAATCCCACCTCTCTTCCATAGCCATCATCACTTCACCTTTTGAGCAAGAAGAAGGATAGAAAGAGAAGAAGAACCAAAGAAGAAGAAGCTCTCCATATAGTTTTTTCTAGACCCTTTCTCTTTTATTCTTATTTGTAGCCATGTATTCCTTATTTCACATCTATATTATGGTTACTTGTTGTAATATGATGAGCTAAACTCATAGTGCTAGGATTTGATGAAACCCCACCTTTGACTATACACTTAAATGAATTGATTCTTGTTTTTCCCTTATGTGCAAGATTGTTGTTTGTATGGGTGTTTTATGTTCTTAATGCTTTTCAATTGATTGATCTCCTCTTGAATGACTTTTGTGGTGTGCTATGCACTAACCGGAGACGCACGCCACATGTTCGATAAAATGCTTCCCTATGCATGCTTAGAAAAGTAGACCTACTTAGGCTAGCGTATAGGACTCATTTAGTACACCAAAGTTCGTAATGAACTCATTCGTATATTCCGGGTAATCGAAGGATAGGCTTGGGTACGCTTTGAGTGTGACTCACTCTGCTTGACCAAGATTGTGGGTCAATAGAAGGGTGTACGAGTATACGAATGGCATGAGTACGTTTGGGGTTATACAATCGAGTCTAACTAGAAAGTCAATCTAAGGGTGGGGTGTAGTCAAGTCCTAGCATAATTTTCTCCATTATCACATCCGTGTTTTATTTTGAGTTTTTCGTTTCATTGCTTTAGCATTAGTTTTAAATCAAGATTGTTTACTTTATTTGTGTTGAACTACCATCATATTCGATTGTTTGAATAGTAATTTGACTAATCAATTTCGGTAATCGGTCACTCAATTCCATGGGAACGAACTTTACTTTCCGTTGTGCTATTCTCCGACCTCGTTCTATTTCGAGTGTCACTTGAGTGATAGCCAAATTTTTGGCGCCGCTGCCGGGGATTGAGCGAAATGATTGATATCGATACTAGTTAGTTGATTGCTAATTTGAACCTTTAATTTAGTTTGTGTGTTTTCTTCTTATAGGTACCATCGCTCTTGTATGCACCCACGTACAAGGAGCCAAAATCTTCACTTCTTGAATTTCGATCCGGAGATTGAAAGAATAGGTCGAAGGAATAGACGTGAGGCAAGGTTGAGAAGAGCAGAGATGGGTGATCATAATCCACAGTTAGGACAAATGGGTTTGCCTCCTGTGGTGAATCAAAATCAAGGGGAAGTGCTTCCTGAGGCCGCTCCGGTGCAAGAGGCTTTGCCTCGTGTTGGGGATGAGCGCACTCTACGGGATTACACTATGCCTAGAGTAGACCAGAACATGTCATCTATTCGCCGGCCAACAATTGCAGCTAACTCCTTTGAGATAAAGCCTAGGGTGATTCAGATGATTGTCACTACTTGTATGTTCAACGGGTTGGCGAACGATGATCCGAACTTGCACCTTCAGAATTTCAATGAGATTTGTGACACTTTTAGGTACAATGGGATTCCCAAGGATTTTGTCAAATTGAAGTTGTTCCCGTTTTCTGTGGGAAATGATGCAAAGATATGGTTGAACACCCAACCACCTAACTTGATCACTTCCTTTGATCAGTTGGCCCAAGCATTTCTGAATAGATTCTTTCCACCGGGAAAGGCGGCCCGCCTTAGGAATGAGATCCTTTCCTTTCAACAGTTTGAGAATGAGAGCATCCATGAGGCTTGGGAGAGGTTTAAGGAGCTTCAAAGGAGATGTCCTCACAATGGCCTTGCAAGGTGGCAAACTTTGCAAGCTTTCTACCAAGGGCTCACGGTTTCAACAAGGAATTTGGTAGATGCGGCGGCGGGAGGATCTATAATGAGCAAGACTATGGATGCGGCTCATGATCTCTTGGAAGAAATGGCGCTAAACAATAGCCAATGGGGTACTCAGAGGCAAGCGCCAAGGAGGATTCCGGGTGTGCTAGAAGTGGATGAGTTGACGAGTGTTAAGGCTCAAATGGCGGCACTTCAAAACCAAATGAACAAGATGAGTGTCGGGCATAGCAATGCGCAAGTTGCCCAATGTGAGTGGTGTTTGGGGCCGCACTCTAGCATAGATTGTCAAACGGGAAGCCCGTTTGCTTCAAGCTCATCCGAACAAGTGTCTTTTGTGAACAACCACCGGAACTACCAAAACCAACCCCAACAACATGCCAACCCAAATCCCATCTTCCATCCTTACTCAAATACATACCACCCTTCATGGAAAAACAACCAAAACTTATCATGGAAGGACAACCAACCCCAACATCCACAAAACCTCAACCAAAGACAACCCCCCGGATTCCAACAACCTCACCAACAAAACTACCCGAACCCACCCCTTAACAATCAAGTGGAGAGAAAACCTAACCTTGAAGAGATGTTCTCTAGAATGATGGGCAAGTTAGATACAAGGATGGAAACCCAAGACTTAGCCTTGAGAAAGCTTGATACAAAGATTGACCAACTAGCCCAACATTCACAAGCTTCGATCCAAAACTTGGAGATGCAAGTGGGTCAACTAGCTAGGGGACAACAAGGAAGACAACAAGGTTCTCTCCCAAGCGACACAGTGGTGAACCCTAAAGAGCAATGCAAAGCCATTGCATTGAGGAGTGGTAGAGAGGTTGAATTGCCGGATGACTTTGAAAAGGGAAAAGAAGTTGTTATGGAGGAAGAGGAAGATGTTGAACAAGAGGTTGTTGAGGAGAAGAAGAGTTCTAGCCATGATGACACACCCATCACATCAAATGATACCCCTCCAAAGCCCCAAGTCAAAGCCTATGTCCCTCCCATACCATACCCACAAAGATTGAAACAACACAAAGATGCTCACAACTTTGGTAAGTTTCTAGAGGTGTTTAAGAAGCTTCACATCAATATTCCCTTTGCCGAAGCACTTGCCCAAATGCCTACTTATGTGAGATTTCTCAAGGAGTTGCTATCTAACAAAAGGAAGTTGGAAGAATTCGAGACGGTTGCATTGACGGAGGAATGTAGTGCCATCCTACAAAACAAGCTCCCACCTAAGCTAAAAGATCCCGGAAAGTTCACTATTCCATGCACCATTGGCCAAACGGAATTTGGGAAAGCATTGATTGACTCCGGAGCAAGTATAAATTTGATGCCATACTCGGTTTTTCAAAAGTTGGGAGTGGGGGAAGTGAAGCCTACTCATGTCACTCTACAACTAGCCGATAGGTCAATCAAATACCCAAAGGGGGTCATGGAAGATGTCTTGGTGAAGGTAGAGAACTTGTACTTCCCGGTAGACTTTGTGATTCTAGAAATGGAAGAGGATGTGGAAATACCTTTGCTTTTAGGTAGGCCTTTTCTTGAAGACGGCCGGGGCTTTGATAGATGTGAAGGAAGATAAGATGACCTTGAGGGTTGGAGATGAAAATGTGGTGTTTGACATGAAAAAGGCGGCCCGGAGACCAATGGGAGTAGATAAATGTTTGATGATTGAGATGGTTGATCCGTTGGTTGAAGACTTTGTTAGAAGAGAATTTCCCAAGGAACCCTTGGAGGCGTGTTTGGTTCATGGAGCCAATGAGAAGGATGAAGATGAGAATGTTGCGGAATATGCTCTACATTTAAATTCCCAACCCGTGAAGAAATTTAGAGAAAGAATGAGGTTTGAGGAGCTAGGAGAAGGGAAGCCTAGGCTACCCCCATCTATTGAAAAGCCTCCAAAGCTTGAGTTGAAGCAATTACCGGATCACTTGAGGTATGCTTTCCTTGGTGAGTCACTATCACTTCCGGTGATCATTTCGGCCTCCTTGTCATCAATTGAAGAAGAGAAACTTTTGAGGGTACTAAGAAGCCACAAGAAAGCCATTGGTTGGTCTATCTCCGATATTAAGGGGTTGAGCCCTTCGATTTGTATGCACAAAATCTTGATGGAGGAAAAGTTTAAACCAACAGTGGAGCACCAAAGAAGATTGAACCCGAACATGCAAGAGGTAGTTAGAGCCGAGATCCTAAAGCTTCTAGATGCGGGTATCATATACCCAATTTCCGATAGTCCATGGGTGAGTCCAGTACAGGTAGTACCTAAGAAAGAAGGCATCACAGTGGTACCAAATGAGCACAATGAACTCATCCCGACACGGACCGTCACAGGTTGGAGGGCGTGTATTGATTACAGAAAACTCAACACGGCGACACGGAAAGATCACTTCCCCTTACCCTTCATTGACCAAATGTTGGAGAGGCTAGCGGGGCATGAGTACTATTGTTTCTTAGACGGATACTCCGGTTATAACCAAATCCCAATAGACCCCGAAGATCAAGAGAAGACGACGTTCACATGTCCATATGGGACGTTTGCCTACCGAAGAATGCCCTTTGGACTTTGTAACGCTCCGGCGACATTCCAAAGATGTATGATGGCCATTTTTTCTGACATGGTGGAGAGGTACATTGAGATCTTCATGGATGATTTCTCCGTTTTTGGGTCATCTTTTGATGGGTGCCTAGAGAACTTGGGGAAGATGCTAGAAAGATGTGAGGAGACTAACCTCATTCTCAATTGGGAGAAGTGCCACTTTATGGTGAGGGAAGGAATAGTGTTGGGTCATAGGATATCTTCTGAAGGGATTGAAGTGGACAAAGCAAAAATAGAAGTGATAGACAAGTTGCCACCACCAACTTCAGTGAAGGGTATCCGGAGTTTTTTAGGGCACGCCGGGTTTTATAGAAGATTCATCAAGGACTTTTCGAAGATTACAAAGCCATTGTGCTCCCTTTTGATGAAAGACGTGCCATTTGTGTTTGATGAAGCATGCTTAAAGGCGTTTGAGTTGTTGAAGAAAGAGCTTATTTCAGCTCCAATCATGAGGGCCCCGAATTGGGACCTCCCCTTTGAGTTGATGTGTGACGCTAGTGACTATGCGGTGGGCGCCGTTTTGGGTCAAAGAGAAGAGAAGCGCCAACACGTCATCTACTATGCAAGTCATACACTTAATGAAGCACAAGTCAACTATGCAACCACCGAAAAAGAATTGTTGGCCATTGTGTTTGCCTTTGACAAGTTTAGGTCATACTTGGTGGGTTCCAAGGTCATTGTCTACACGGACCATGCGGCCATAAAGTACCTCCTAGCCAAGAAGGATGCCAAGCCAAGGCTCATCCGGTGGGTGCTACTCCTGCAAGAGTTCAACCTTGAAATTCGAGACAAAAAGGGTGTAGGGAAAAATAACGTACCCGCAGCGGAAGCGAGACTAGAAAATAGTGTTTGGGTAGCTTTTAAAATTTTTCCAATTATGAACCTTAAACCCTTTTGATTAATCAAACATATATATATAAGAAAGTAATAAAATATATTAATACCTCTTGTAGCGTGATCCGATTGACTTGCGTCGATGGTAATCCGCAAGATCTTCAATCCTAGCACGAACGTGGATCACCTAGGAGCGTGGTCTCCCTTTCTTTGAATTGCAAACCTGTGATTGGATTCAACAAACTTTTCTTGATCCGTTAGTCCCAAAAACAATCTAAAATAACCTAAGATTATTCCGGTCACTTTTGAGTTCTCAATCTAATGATCGAAACTCGCGTGAACCTTAATCGATATAGTATTCACAAGCTCATAGATGAATAAGCAACTAGAATACAATCAAAGAATAATCTATGTTCTTTTTGTTCTTAGTAGAATAATAGATTTCTTGCTATGAGTTTAGAAGAAGAAGAAGAAGAAAAATTCTGCACATTGACACTCGGGGGTGGCCGAAATCTATATGTGGCCTTATATAGGTGGCCGAAATCTATATGTGGCCTTATATAGGTGGCCGAATTTCTTCTCCTTTTTACCCTAGGGTGACCGAAATCTTTCCCCAAAAAACACTAGGGTTGCCGCAAATCCTCCTACAAAAAAGGAGTATGTTTTGCACCCTAATTCCTATTTTGTTTAAGATTTCCTAACCCTAATCCAACTCAATAATCTTTTATTCCTTATTAGACTAAAATAAAAAGACTTCCTATTTGATTAAATAAATAAAATTAATTATTTATTTCCTTGTCAAACAAGTCTTTCTATTTAATTATACTACTACCAATAGTATACAAATAGGAATCATATTTCCTATTTAGAAAAGATTTGTTACTTTAATTAAACAATTAATTAATAAATTAATTAATTCTTATTTAATTAAACAATGAAAACAAAATAATATTTTAGGTTAATAACCTAGTTGCCGCCCCATATATATATTGGGCCCAAATATTATTTTCTCATTTCATTTAATCCTTTGGACTTTAAATAAAAAAACCCACATGTGAACTAGACCCATTCTTACTAAAAGAAACAAGCCCACATGTTATTCATTAATATATAAATATAATTGTGCAGCCCATTACCTAAATAATGTGCAAATTATATTCTTAATATATTAAATTGCAATTCTAGATGGACCCCAAATTGGTCCGGTAGAATATATCAAGTGATCCATGCAAGTCCGTGTGGATTGGGGATCTTGGCGGGCTATCTAAATTTAAGCTCCAATAGACATAACCTAATCACAATCAACAAATGATTCACTTAGGTCCGATCCATTAATTTTAGCTCATTCCACTAAAGAGCTAAAATTGAACTCTTAAATAAAGACAGAAAAGGAAGATGCTTCCTCATTCATACCCTAGACAATCATATTGGAGATAGTGTATCCTCGTGATTAATATCAGTAATCGCCAAGAGTTCATAGACCGCCTATAACTCTCCAAGTTACCATATTTACTCATATGACCACGTTTTGAACTTGGATATTTTGACTTGTCCAGAAGCCATGTTTTCAATAGACACTATTGAAAACTCAACGTTGAGATTTAATATCCAATTACCTCAAAACATCCATATGATGATATTATTCTCTCATTTAACAAATGGAGTCACGATGTCCATATCTATAAATGAAGTCCTCTATCGATTAACAAATGAATATCACCAAACTATCGAGGATAGACTATGCGATATAATCGTACTCATTGATAGCTCAAATGATATCACCTGCAACCATAAGTCCATCATTTATCTCAGGATTAAGATAGACTCTCCGATTGTCCTGATAATGAAATTACTTTTATCTACTGACGGTTATAGATAAAGTATTTCATTGTGATCCTGTTCAATGCACCCAGTGCACTAGATCCTTTTGCTCGAAGACACTCCGATGATTTTAGACTCATCATATCTCATTTGATCCCACTCAAATGCTAGCAAAAGAATTCTACAACTTTAACAAGATAAAGGTGCCCAACCTTTAACTTAAGTTGTGAACGATATTCAAGACTAACTAAAGAATTGTGTCTACCACATACATATCCAGATGTATGAACAATTCTTCTTTTCTCATAGTCTTTAGACCTTATGATTATTTACTTTAACAATTATTAAACTATAAATGCTATAAGATTTGTTTAAACCAGAAATCACTTTATTAATATGAATAAGATTGTTAATTACACTATTACACTCTTGCTATTGAGCATAATCCTAACAAAGGGTACCGAAAATGTGGTAGCGGACCACCTCTCAAGGCTTGAAAGAGATGACAAAGAAACGTGGGTGGAAGAGCCTATCAAGGAAGTGTTCCCGGATGAGCAACTTTTTGAGTTGCAAAGCTTGCTAATGCCATGGTTTGCGGATGTAGTGAACTACCTTGCTAGCAACATAGTTCCCCTAGAGCTAAACGTGCATCAAAAGAGAAAATTCTTCGCCGAATTGAAGTATTACTTTTGGGATGAGCCGCTCCTTTTTAGAACATGTGGAGATGGAGTGATTAGAAGGTGTGTCCCCGAGGAAGAGATGCTTGAGATTTTGGGACATTGCCACTCCAAGGAGTGTGGGGGTCATTTCGGCGCTTCCCGAACGGCTAGGAAAGTCCTTCAATCGGGCTTTTGGTGGCCGTCTTTATTCAAGGACTCACGGAGCTTTGTTGAGGCATGTGACCGGTGTCAAAGAACCGGGAACATAACGAAGAGAGATGAGATGCCGATGAATATCATGTTGGAGGTGGAACTCTTTGATGTTTGGGGCATAGACTTCATGGGACCATTTCCAACATCTTTTGGGAAGAAATACATTCTAGTTGCCGTGGACTACGTTTCTAAATGGATTGAAGCCATAGCCACCCCAACATGTGAGGGCAAAGAAGTGACTAAGTTCTTGAAGAGGAGCATCTTCTCCCGGTTTGGCACACCTAGAGCAATTGTGAGTGATGGAGGTTCTCACTTTTGTAACAAGAGGTTTGAAGCACTATTGAAGAAATACGGGGTGAAGCACAAAGTCACTACTCCTTATCATCCACAAGCCAACGGTCAAGCCGAAGCCTCTAATAGAGAAATCAAAAGCATCTTGGAGAAAACCGTTGGGATAAGGAGAAAGGATTGGGCAATGAAGTTGGAGGATGCCTTGTGGGCTTATAGAACGGCCTACAAAACTCCCATTGGAATGTCCCCTTTCCGACTTGTGTATGGAAAAGCATGTCACTTGCCATTTGAGATTGAACACAAAGCTTGGTCGGCAATTAAGCTCCTCAACATGAGCATGAAGGAGGCCGGGGAAAAGAGGTGCCTCCAATTGAGTGAGCTTGAGGAGCTTCGGCTTGAGTCTTACGAGAACTCAAGAATCTTTAAAGAAAAGACCAAGAGATGGCATGACAAGAGAATTGAAGCAAAGGAGTTGAGAGTGGGTCAAAAGGTGCTTCTTTTCAACTCTAGATTGAAGCTTTTCCCGGGCAAGCTAAAAAGCCGATGGATGGGTCCATACACAATCACCGAAATATTCCCTCATGGAGCGGTAGAGATTGAAAACGACAAGATGGACAGATTCAAGGTAAATGGCCAGCGGCTTAAGATCTTTTGGGAGCTTGAGGATCAAAAGCTCAATGAAGTGATCCGGTTCCAAGAACCACCCTAAGCAAGCAAGAAAGGGAGGTACCACATTGTACACAGTAGTTTTAGTTTAGTTTTCGAATTTTACTTTGTTTTGTTTTAATTTCTTCACCTTCCTTGCACTTATTTTTGGTAGTTCAGATATGTTTGATGTGGTTTGTTAGTGTGTTGCATTGCAGTGGCCTAGGTGAAATTTTGAGCAGCCAGGAAGGGCCTGCCGCGGTTGACCTGCCGCGGCGGCACAACCGCGGCAGTCAAGCGACAGAGATCCTACTGGGTTTCTGTCGCGTGGCTGCCGCGCCCTTGCCGCGTGGTTGCCGCGCCCTTGCCGCCTGGAGACCAACCGCGGCAGTCGAGCGACAGAAATCCCAAAGAATCTCTATCGCGAGGCTGCCGCTGGGCTGCCGCTTGAGAGAGCAACCGCGGCAAGTCCCACTTAGCGAAGCGATGCCGTTTTGGGCCTATACGTTGCTGTTTTGGTGCCGCGGTCTACCAACCGCGGCAGTCGGGACCGCGGCACCTGACGAGTATAAAAGGACTGCTTCAGTTAGGGCTCCACCACTCCACTCCCAAACTTCCTCTCAGCCGAGCAGCTTCTTCCCTTCTCGTGGACGCCCTCGCACCGGTAACTCCCTTTCATCTTGATTGTTCTTTTTAATTGGTTTATCCCCTTCCCCTCTCTTTCCCTCTCTTTGCATTCTAGGGTTGGTTTGGTGAAGTTTAGGGTGTATTTTCGGTGAATGGGGGAGTTGAGCGTTATTGTTGATGCAAATTGGTGTTTGGGTTGAGTTGAGGGTTTAATTTGATGCTTGTGTGGTTGATTTGAGAAGAATTTGTGGTTTATTGCATATATTGGTTGATTGACCGAATTTGGAGTGAATTTTTTTTTGAGCGAGATTGGTGTGCAAGGAGGTTTAGAAGTGCTTTTTCTTTGTTTTTTTTTGTGTGTGGTCTGCGGTGTTTGCGGCTTGTGGGTGCCCATGGTGTATCGGGTTGCCGGTAGTGTTGACTGAGCGCCGAAGTTCTGCCGGATTGAGGTTGATTTGAGAAGCGGCACGGTTTTCTGTGTGTCCGAATGGCGAGAACCAAGGTTCCAGCAGTAGTTGATGCAGCTGAAGATACAGGTGGTTCCTCTAGGCCGAGTAGGGGCGGGGGAGTCAGACGGCAGCCAATCCCCCCGTGTGTGCAGAACACGGACTTCCCATCCCTTTTTGCCAAATGGGAGAAGAGGAAGATTATTGCAGAAAAGGGGATCGCCGCCATAGAATTGGGAGATACACCCATCCCAGGGATGATTGAGATGAGAGGAGAGGATGGCAGACATATGTCCAGCACCCTCCCAGATATTGTAGGCGGATTGTGGAGGAGTTCTATGCCGGAATGATTCCGAGGAGCTACCTGTTGGGCGGCGCAGTGTGGGTACGAGGCAAGGAAGTTAAAGTGAATGCCTCAGACATCAACAGGTACTACAGGACACCGGTGTCAGTTGAAGACCGAGAGAGGATGTATCGGGGGTTGCCCAAGAACGACATCTTTCAGAAGATGAATGTGGAGCTAGCCAACACCCTGACAGATTATCCGCTTGTGTTTTGGCACACCAGGTCTAGCCCGCTGAAGCAGTCGAAGATCCACATCGACCTGGCTTTCTGGCACGTGTTCATTTCATACTCCCTGAGGCCGAGTCAGCACCGCACTACCGTGGCCTATGAGGTGGCTCAGATCCTCTACTGCTTGCGCCATGACGAGCCGATTGACATTGGTGCTCTCATCAAGATGGAGATCCACAAATGCGCCAAGGATGAGAGCAAAAAGGAGGCAATGGGGTTACCGAGCCTGATCACCCAGCTTTGTTTACAGGCATGTGTCGACCTTAGTGCAGAGGAGATGAGGGAGGCTCCAGTGGATATTGGGATCAATCAGTGGTATTCCCTCTACCCAAGTAGGGGATTGCAGAGGCCTGGGGGGCACAAGAGAGCTCGCAGAGATGATATAGATTCAGGTCCTGGGTCAGAGGCAGAGCAGTCTGAGTCAGAGGCTGAGGAGCCAGAGCCAGAGCCAGAGTCAGGGCCAGAAGCTGGGGACGGTGCCTTGCTAGAGGAGGATGATGAGAGCAAGAGCAAGTGGACGCGGATGCTATCAGCACTGAAGCTCACGAGGAAACTTGAGAAGAAAGAACGAGCTGCAGCACGGGATAAGCAGATGACAGAGGTCAGGGCTATGAAGGAGGCCATACTGAAAGAGATAGCAGATTCAGAGGGCAGGACTAGAGCCCTGATCAGTGAGGTGGAGGATGGGCTCATGCAGGACTTTGCTGAGCTTAGGACTGAGCTCCATGTCTCCCAGTACACCAGGAGGAAGAAGGCCTATCCCTCCCCGCCAGAGCGTCCCCGTCCGACCGGTGGGCCCATGATTTCAGAGGAGGAGGCTCATATGCGCATGGCCATGGAGCAGTCACTGAAGGAGCAGGCTGACAGAGAGGCGAGGACGAGCAAGGGCAAAGGAAAGTTGTCGGGTTCCTCATAGCCGCATTCCACCACCTTTTTACCTTTTTATGCTTGTTTTATTTTATTTGCTATTTTCAGATACTTTTGCTTTCTTTTGCATAGTTTCAGATTTTTGTGCTTTATTTTTGGATATTTCATTGTCATTTAGTTTTTTAATAGTTATGCTTTTGAACTTTTAATTCTTGCATTATCTTTTTTTTTTTTTTTTTTTTTTTTAAATTTTATTTTCCTTGCTTAGTTTAAGTTTGTGGCGTTGTATTGTGCCTAGTTTTTAGGTTTGCGGCGTGCTTTTTAGGGTTGCGTTTGGCCTCCCTCCCGCTTCTAAGCTTATATTGTCCAATCCGCTTATGTGCAAACATTGGGGACAATGTTTCGTTTAGGTTTGGGGGTGCGGCCATTCTTTGACCATTTTTTTGATTGATTGTTTTGTTTGTGCTTGTTTTTGTGAATATTTTTTTCAATTTTTGCATGATTGTATGCTTGGTCCGTTCTCTTGCTTCGAGCCAAAATTTTGGAGCATTAGCTTGCTTTATGAGATGCTTTTGGGTTGTGCCTTTTGAGGCAATTGTTGCATGTGTTGAGCCCCTGAGTCTAGGCAAAGGTGGTGCTAGTTAAAGCTACACCACATTGCTTGCACGCATCTTACCAGACTCGAAAGTGTCTAAGTAATTGGGTATCGCGCTTAAGATGTCTAGATCATTAGTGGAGACTACCCGCGTGAGGCCAGAGCCTAAATAGCGTCCTTATGAGTGTGATTTAATTTATTGTTTCATCTTAAACACTCTTCTTGTAGATATTTAAGCATAAATAAAAGGACCTCACTCCATACTTTGGGCTTTAAAGAACATCATTGAAAGAGCATCTTCTTTGTTTCGCCTTTGTTTGCGTGCTTAACTCGTACCTATAGAGATGATGTAGGCTATGTGTGTTTAGTCACTACAAATATCCCAAACACGTCCCATGCCTTGTGTGTGTGCTTAAATGTCCCATCTTTGTTGACCTACACACTAAACCCAATCACTATATCCTCCCATATCATACACATCACCACATATTCCATAAACACTAAACCATTCCATGTGCTACGGTTATGGCTTGTTATCGTGTTAAAAAGAAGCTCAAGGAAAATCAAAAATGTAAAAGTAGCGTGTACTTAGGCTAAGAAGTGTAAAGTGTGCAAGGATTAAGGCATGATGATTATTGTTTCTAAAAAAAAAAAAAAATAAATAAATAAATAAATAAAAATCAAGCCTTATATGCTCTAATGTGTAAAAGTTGCAAAAATAAAGCAACTTATAGTTTAGCACAAGTTAATTGATTAAATAATTCATGCCTAGGCGCTTTAGTTGTGATGAGCACCTAAATAAAAGTTTAAAGCATAACCGATAGCTAGCCAATAATACCATACCCACCTAGCCTCTCCACCACCAATTCACCACATCCCCACTTGAACTTTAGAGAAGTCCTAATTGATCTTTAGGAGGAGTTAAGCTTGTTGATGAAGGTTTCAATTGATGTTTGCTCTTGTTCTTAATGTCCAAATCCGTTCTTGTGGTCCATTTGTATTTAAACATTAGCGGTTTTTCAAAATTGTCATATGCGTGTAAATTTGAAAATTCTTGTGCTTAAATTCCAACCGCATATGTTTGTTGAGTGAGCCTAGGTTCTGAGTGGTAAAATGAGAGAAATCCGGAGAGGTGTAGAGTCGAGGCGAAATGCTATCATGAGGCTCTTGTGTTCGATGCTTTTGAAGCTTTGTTCACTAAGAAGTATGGAATTGCAATCTCTCGTGTTGTAGCACCTTGGCTTGCACTTCCCAAGCTTGTTCTTAGGGGTCTTTTCATGCATTTGCCTCAATTCGGTTCGCCCATCATTGCATCTCTGTCTATAGTTGGCTCAGCAAGAATGACATTTGTGGGTGCCGTTCTGTAAACCCTCACGAGACTTCACTCGTCCTACTAGGGATCGCCTAGGGGTTTAAAAGACTTATCTTGTGCATTTTAGTTCTTTTTGTTTGTGTTTTCTTTTGTTTAGTTTTTCTTTTTGCTTGTTTGTTTTGGTTTTGCTCGAGGACGACCAAAAGATAGGTTTGGGGGTGTTTGATTGCGTTATTTTCTACACAAAGTGTAGCCCCTTTCCGTATCCTTTTGTGTATGTTTCTCGGGTGAAACCGGGGTTTTAATGTTTCATTTGAGGTTTTTGTAGGTTTTTCTGATAGCAGGGGTGTTTTGGCTTTAACTGAAGAAATTTGGGCAAAAAGCGCAAATATGGAAAGTCTGGAGGCTTGGATCAGAAAGCGCCGCGGTTGGAGAGCAAGCGGCAAGCAAGCGACAGAGATCCTCAAGGCTGCCACTCATGAATTGCCGCGGTCAAGCAACAGCAGCAGGGTGGCGACAGAAACCCCTCAGAGCTGCCGCTTATGAAGTGCCGCGGTTGGATGACCGCGGCAGAGGGGCGACAGAAACTTCCTTCGCCTGCTGCGGTTGATCTGCCGCGGTTGCTCAACCGCGAAAATGGCAACCGCGGCAGAGCGCCCCTTCGTATTCCAGAGGGCATTTTGGTCATTTCTGGACCTCCTATAAATATCCCTTCTAGGTCATTTCAAACCAGATCTCCCCAGCTCGAAGTATTATAGCAGAATTCCCTTCTTGGCTCTCTCCTACTCACATCACCAACCCATCTCTTACAAACCCACCAAAATCCCACCTTTCCCTAAGATCCAAACACACCAATCCCACCTCTCTTCCATAGCCATCATCACTTCACCTTTTGAGCAAGAAGAAGGATAGAAAGAGAAGAAGAACCAAAGAAGAAGAAGCTCTCCATATAGTTTTTTCTAGACCCTTTCTCTTTTATTCTTATTTGTAGCCATGTATTCCTTATTTCACATCTATATTATGGTTACTTGTTGTAATATGATGAGCTAAACTCATAGTGCTAGGATTTGATGAAACCCCACCTTTGACTATACACTTAAATGAATTGATTCTTGTTTTTCCCTTATGTGCAAGATTGTTGTTTGTATGGGTGTTTTATGTTCTTAATGCTTTTCAATTGATTGATCTCCTCTTGAATGACTTTTGTGGTGTGCTATGCACTAACCGGAGACGCACGCCACATGTTCGATAAAATGCTTCCCTATGCATGCTTAGAAAAGTAGACCTACTTAGGCTAGCGTATAGGACTCATTTAGTACACCAAAGTTCGTAATGAACTCATTCGTATATTCCGGGTAATCGAAGGATAGGCTTGGGTACGCTTTGAGTGTGACTCACTCTGCTTGACCAAGATTGTGGGTCAATAGAAGGGTGTACGAGTATACGAATGGCATGAGTACGTTTGGGGTTATACAATCGAGTCTAACTAGAAAGTCAATCTAAGGGTGGGGTGTAGTCAAGTCCTAGCATAATTCTCTCCATTATCACATCCGTGTTTTATTTTGAGTTTTTCGTTTCATTGCTTTAGCATTAGTTTTAAATCAAGATTGTTTACTTTATTTGTGTTGAACTACCATCATATTCGATTGTTTGAATAGTAATTTGACTAATCAATTTCGGTAATCGGTCACTCAATTCCATGGGAACGAACTTTACTTTCCGTTGTGCTATTCTCCGACCTCGTTCTATTTCGAGTGTCACTTGAGTGATAGCCAGGTTTCCACTAATTTATCTTGAAGTAAAAACAATGTTTCTTCCAATTTCGTGTTTCACTCTTAGTTCTTCGGCTGTTCTTCCTCGGTTTCCACACCCTTCTCAAAACTTGTACAAGAGCATGTACCCGGTTTCTTGTCCTCCTTTGCTTGGGATTGTCTAATTCTATTGATTGGTCCGGCCAGCTAAGTAACACACGGTTGGTCATATTCTTCTCATGTGCTTGTTGTACGGATTGGAATAACTGCATGGTTTCTTGTTGGAAAGCTTGGAATTTCTCACTCTCTCGAAGATCATTCTCCATGAAATTCATCATCATCTTATCTTCAATGGAATTTGATTAGTATGATGAGATAGAGCCTTGGCTAGTTCTCCAATCCATATTTTAGACATTCTCATAAGTCTTGTAGCTCGACCCTTGATTTTGCGTGAATAAATCCATAGAATCCTGAAACAAAAAGAAAAAAAAAAACTACCAAAGAAAGAAAAAGAAACTAAAGAGACTAAAAACAACTTAGACACTAAAAATTATTAAAACTAAACTAACCACTACTAAGAAAAGTTAATTGATTCAACAATTGCTACTAACTTCCCCGACAACGGCACCAATTTTGATGAGGTCGTTTTGTACTCAACAAAATACGTTTTAATGTGTTTGTTTTGAAAACCAAATTTCACCACTAGAAAATCCACTTAGGATGTATGATTAGTAAAATGGTAAGCTAAGGATTAGTTCCACAGGGAATTAGAGTAATTAGTTGAATTAATTAACAATTCCTAAATGCAATTAAGCAAATCATAGTAGGTGGATAGTGTGTGGTTTAAGAAACCACCAAACATGCATAAAAAGTAAATGTAACCAGAAGGGTGATAGGGAAAATAGAATACTCAACAATCATAGATAAGAATATGGATTTTATTAAGAGAATTGCTAAGGAAATGATGGAATTGCAAGTGGAATATGGGCAACGCTTCTCAAGCTACCTTAGTGAACCAATCTCACAAATGTTAACCAATTGTAGTCTTAAATGTTTTTAGACCATCACTATGAACCATAAACAACTTCCCACAGAAATGCCTAACCGATTAAGGAGAGGGGGTCAATGTGAGATCGGTTTATTACAATTAAAGGTTTAGATTATCGCAGTTGATATACCCTCCGACAATCTATCATAATCACTATGTTCTTAATCCATCAAGGGTGTCAATCCTATATAGATTTTGTTATCCTGAAAAAATCAACTGAGTGTTTTTTCGGGTAACGGTTGATCAAGGTGTACGGGGGCACCACGGTTTGTACAGATCAGGTAGAGCGACCCTTGGTCCGTTTTCCAGGGACCGTGCCTAGACAATTGGGCCTGGTTCTACCAGGAGGTGTGAGGTTGAAAGGGGATTAAAAAATTCAAGGTGGACGTGGTTGGGGTACAATGTTATCTCAAATGTAACCGAAACACATTCTCATTTATCAATAAAAGTGTACATAGCTCACGATTTGTTGTTCACTACAGTTACAGGTTTATAATGTAAGGTAGCTACAAGTCTCAGCCAGAGGAGCTGGGATTGGATGGCGGCGAGCCTTGGTTGATCATGTTGGGCCTGGCTGGTGGTGAGGTGGGAACGGGATAAGACAGACACCCCATGATCTAGGTCAAGCGGAGTAGTAGCCAAGTAGGGCAAACATACTAGATGCTTCAATTAGGCGGGGTAGTAGCCAAGTAGGACAACCGTGAGAATAGTCTTGACAACAACCCAATGATCCAATCCTGGGTTAGATTGGTATCTGCTGGTTACTCCCACTGCAAAGCAGATGTCCAGTCTCATGCATAACATATCATACATAAGACTACCTACTGCTGACGCATAAGGAACACGTCTCATATCCTTAACTTTTTGAGGTGTCTTAGGACACTGTTCCTTAGACAAGTGAACTCCATGCCTGGAAGGTAAATTACCTTTTTTAGAGTTCTGCATCGAAAATCGCACAAGAATCTTATTGATATATGATGCCTAAGATAGTGCTATAAATTTGTTCTTACAATCCCTTATAAGTTGGATCCCTAGAACATAACTCGCCTCTCTCAAATCTTTCATTTGGAATTTGCTGGCCAGCCAGCCCTTTATATCAAACAACACTCCCATATCATTCCCAATGAAAAAGATGTCATTTACGTATAAGACTAAGAAAACTACTTTCTTGTTAATGATGTGCTTGTATACTCAAGGCTCATCAACATTTTGCTCGAAGCCATAGGTTTTAATCGCATCATCAAACCTTATGTTCCATGATCTAGATGCTTGCTTAAGTCCATAAATGGATCTTTGCAACTTACAAACTTTTTGCTCTTGATCTGGAGACACTAATCTTTCTGGTTGCATCATGTAGATGCTCTCATCAAGATTGTCATTCAAGAATGTAGTCTTGACGTCCATTTGCCAAATTTCGTAATCAAAATAGGCAGCAATGGATAAGAGAATCCGAATAGACTTAAACATGGCTACTAGCGAGAAGGTCTCTTCATAATCGACCCCCTCTTTTTGGGTATAACCCTTGGCCACTAGCCTTGCCTTAAAGGTCTCTACCTTCCCTTCTACTTCTCTCTTTCTCTTGTAGATCCACTTACACCCTATGGGTTTCACCCCATCCGGTAAGTCTACAAGTTCCCAGACTAAGTTAGAGTACATGGACTCTATCTCGAGATTCATGACTTTTAGCCATTCCTCTTTATCAGGATCTTCCATTACATTCTTAAATGTCAATGGATCATCCACACTATCAGAAAAGACAACATCTTGTCCCTCACTTACACCCAAATAGATTTCAGGCTGTCTCACAACCCTCACTACGTCTAGGTGGTAGTGTATCTTGACTAAGAATCATCTGACTCTCATATGTCAATGGATTAACAACTCTTGTTGACTGAGAACTGGTCTTACAAGGCTCCAACTCATTCAATACAATTTTAGAACAATGCTTATGGTCACTAATATAGTTATCCTCAAGAAACGTTGCATTTATCGATACAAACACTTTGTTATCTTTAGGACTATAGAAGTATCAACCTCTGGTCTCCTTGGAGTATCCTACAAACAAGCATACCACAGACTTGGGTTCTAGCTTTCCACTTCTATTCTTCAGCACGTGCGCTGGACACCCTCATGCGCGAAAATGGCGCAAACTAACTTTACGACCATTCCACAACTCTAGAGGAGTCTTAGGAACAGATTTGGATGGCACTACATTCAAAATGTATGCCTCTATTTGTAACACATATCCCCAAAAGGAATTTGGTAATGATGAGAAACTAATCATAGATCTCACCATTTCCATTAGGGTTTTATTTCTCCTCTCTGCGACACCATTCTACTGAGGTGTACTAGGAGCTGTGAGTTAAGACACTATCCCATACTCGACCATGAAGTCTTCAAACTCTTGGTCAAGGTACTCACCTCCACGATCTGATCGTAAAGTCTTGATAGTCTTTCCTAACTGATTCTCAACTTCAGCTCGGAATTCTTTGAACTTTTTAAAAGTTTCCGACTTCTTGCATTAGGTAGACATATCCGTATCTTGAGTAGTCATATATAAAGGTGACATAATACCCATAACCACCCCTTACTTTAACATTCATCGGTCCACAGACGTCTGAATGTATAAGCTCTAGTGGTTCTTTAGGTCTAAGCCCTTTTCCAGTAAAAGGTCTCTTGGTCATTTTACCTTCTAAACAGGATTCGCAGACAGGTAAGGTGTCAACCTTTAACTCACTTAAAGATCCACTTCTAACTAGTCTGTTTATCCGTTCAAGGTTAATATGACCAAGCCTTAGATGCTAGAGATACGTTTCGTTTTCTGGAGAAATCTTATGTCGTTTAGTTTTTGGTTTTTCAACCTTAAACATTTCGGTGTTGAGCAGTGCTGTATGTTTTAATAGTCTTAACACATATAAATTTTTTTCATTAATCCTGAACAAATATTCAAACCATTCTTTGCAATAATAACTGATTTATTATCAAAAGAAACAGAATATAATTGTTCTAACAACTTAGAAACGGAAATTAAATTCCGTGTAAATCAAGGAATGAAATATACATTGTCCAACAATATAAAATTATTATTACAAAAACGCAATCTAATTACGCCCACTACTAGTGCCGACACGACATCCCCTGACTCCACTCACATAGAAAAGGCTCCCTCCTCAAGCTGTGTTCAAGAATCAGTCCACTGCAAAGAAGAACAAACATGGTTAGTGGCCCCCGAATCAACTATCCAAGGTGAAGAATCATCTTGCACTAAACACGACTCAAGAACAAGTAAATCATATTTACCTTTCATTTTCTTCTTCTTAGCTACCTCCTCCAGATACTGAGGGCAGTTCCTCTTCCAGTGCCCGACTATGTCGCAATGGAAACATTTTCCCTTGCTCTTGTCAATGGTGGCACCTTTCTTTTTGCTTTGGGCTTTCTTGGGTTTGGGCTTACCCTTCGCCTTCCCAACAGACCTCTTCCTCTTCTTGTTATTGGAGGAAAATGGTTCGGCAACATTTGCCTCACTGGTCCTACCCTTGCTGTCCTTAGTCAATGACTCAAAGGTAGTGAGCTCATTAAGCAACTGTGTGAGACTAAACCTAAGCTTGTTCATCCCATAGTTGCTCTTGAATTAATCGAAACTCTTTGGAAGATTCATCAGTATGATGCTCACCTGACTGGGTTCATCAATGGCCCCGTCATTAATTTCTGTCGTGTTGAAGTAGGACATCATATTCAGGACATGTTCCCAAACTGATGTACCATCCTTCATATGAGCGAGCATAGCAGAATGAATAGCTTCGTGCCGCTTTTGCTCAGAGAGATGCCCGAACATAGCCTGCAATGACTCCATTATTTCAAATGCAGTACCCATTGCTTCGTGCTTAGTGACAAGCACATCTGTCATACTTGCTCAGATATGTTCGGGCTTTCTCATCTGATGAGACCCATTTCTCATATGCCTCACGAACAATTCGTGCGGCATTGGCAGTAGATGTTGGAGGACATTCCTCCATAAGCACAAACTTAAGGTCCTTGGTGACCAAAATTGCATTGATATTGTGTTTCCATTTAGTGTAGTTATCACTAGTTAATTTGTCATTGGCTATGATTTGTAATAATGCAGTTGACATGGCTAAAAAAAAAAACGTAAATAAAGAATTCATTCATTCATACATTCAAAACATGTGTGAATGTTCGGCATAAAATTAAACATGATGCATGAAAATGTTTATTGAACAAGAACAACCCTAAAAAGTGTTACTACGCCACGACAATCCAACATACTATAAGCAAGTGCCACCTTAGGGTCAGTCAAATTCTTGCATGTTGGATCGAGACATTCTCAATCAAATGTTATACCAAAATAACTCTTATTCCTCTAACATTCAACCATCGTTTATTTCAGTCAGGTTTATAATTAACCAATTTAATTGAAACCTTGTGAGCGTAACCCATCATTTCAGATCTCTAGAGCTTAACTCGAGAATTGCCGCCTTAGGGTCGGTCAATCCCGAAATCCCCTCAAAAATCCTATCAGTTAGGAAGTCAACCTTGGTATTGATTCTTATGAAAACCCTCCTTAGGGAGGACAAAAACAAGGCCGTCACGAGGCCCTACTCGAATCTCACGGTATTGAACTAATGATGGAGACTACGGGATATAATGTCATATATCCCTCTCCTACTCACTATTTTATAATAAGGGTTTTCTATTAACATTAATGCACCTAGATTAAACTAGATTAAATGGCTAATTTCAATCTAAGTGTCAAATGCATTAATCACAAATTATTATAATCTTATTCCAATAACTAATAAACTAATTTGATTTTTTAACTCTTAAAAAAAAACTAGTTCATTAGTGATAATTCAAATCTATGTAAACTATTTACTAAGACTAGAATTAGTAAAAGTGTATTTACCAAGTTTTAACTATTAAAACTAAACACATTATTAGGTCCATTATTATTAGGGGCTTAATCAAATTAATCCTAATAAATATTAAAGGACCCTACTAATCTAAGTAATTAAACTCTTTAATAATTAGATTAGTGATAATGAGAATTACCAAGTTTTTACTCCTAAAAACTAATCTCATTAATTTATAGCCAGTTATGTGAATAATCCATTTTAATCAAATTAAAAATAATAATAATAATAAACACATAATATAGATGGCTATAATGCATGTATGGCATATCAACATATATATATATATATATATGTGTGTGTGTGTGTGTGTGTGTGTGTGTGTGTGTGTGTGTAGGCACACCTAATCTAAATGATATGTATATGCATGGCAATGCTTTAATCATCTCTTAATAAAAGCATACATGAGTTGACCGAATACAATAAGTTTATCTAACTTTAAAAATAAATAAAAAATCTAATTACAAAATTTAATCCAAGGCATTCCTTGGTCTTATTGTAATCTCTTTTTCTTCAAGTCTTTGGGTAATATCTTCTGCGTCTTTCAGGTCCAAAAATCAAGTCCAACTTGATTTATTTTATTGGATCCATCTCATGGATTAAATCCCTTAAAGCCCAAATGTTACTCTAACATTTTTCGGAGGCCCAGGATTTCCCAAAAAATAGCCCAAACGATGCTTGACGGTTGCACTTTACGCGCTTGCTACACACATGCACAACAATTGTACACAGCTATATCATGTTGCGCATGCACACAACAATTGTGCGCAGCACACACACAAGCATGATGACTCGCTTTTTGTGTCGTTACCAAATTGCGAATTACCAAAAGAATATTTATAAAGTGAATTTTACGCAATATATTTTAAGTTATGAAAATTAGTAAATGGTAAGCATAGAGTTCGTTCCACAGGGAATTAGAGTAATATGTTGATTTAATTAGCTAATCTAGAAACAATAAAATAAATCATAAATGATGAATGAGTGTATGGTTTGTCAAACCATCAAACATACATACAAAATAAACCTAACTAAAAATATGGTGATATGAAAAATAGAAGACTCACAATCTTGATAAGAAAAATGGATGTAAACAATTAATGTTGATGCTAGGGAATTGATTGATTAGCAAGTAGGTATGGGTATTGCTTTTTAAGCCACTTTAAGGACCAATCTCCACATGTTAACCAATTTAGGTTTAGATCAATGTGGTTGATATACCCTCCACTAATCTATCCTATTTATTGGGTTCTTAATCACTCAAGTGTGTCAATCCAAGAGTGATTATATAACATGTTATTCTAAACAAGATTGTAATTAACAAGTGGGTATACAAGTCAATCACATAATGAATAGAATCTAATGAATTAATAAATAGAACACATATAGAGATTCATTACAAAGCTTAAGCAAAAACCCACAACCAAATGTTCATCAAATCAATCCCCTAGATTAGGGGTTTAATTACACATAGTAGCAATCAAATAAAAACAAGTAAATGGTAAGGAAATCACCCTTGGGCCACCTTCTTTAGTGCTTGATCCTTGTTCTCCTTTGATGCTCCTAGTTGCAAAGAATGGAAGGGGAGGATGTGTCTAGATAGGTGGATGGCTTATGGTGAGTGACAAAGGATTTGTGATGGAGAAAATGGTGGGGAAGGAATGGTCTAGGGAAGTAATCAAGATTTGGTGTGAGGTTTTGGATGGAAAAGATAAGTCCAAGTATAGAAATGGAGGAATTTGGGAGATGATTAATGGAGAAAAAGGGAGATTGGTAGGAGAGAAATAGGCTTGAAAGGCTTGGTAAGGCTTGGTCATTCAAATTGAAAAGAGGGATGAATTTATAGTATTTTTGAATTAGGTCACGGATGGCAAATTACCAAAACACCCCTATACTTGTTAAATTACCATTTTGGCCCCTCTAGGGGGCCTTCTTGTAATTTTCCTACCAATTTCTGCCAATCAGATTGCACAGAAGAGATGGTCGCGGTTTGCTTAAAGGGCGACAAAGTGGCGACCAAGGGGCGAAGTAATCAGGTGTGGGAAATCATCTCCCTGTCGCCATGGCGACCTCGAATGCCAAATGGCGACCTAGGGGTAAAATGGGAAGTTTTGGGCAAGATTTGGGCTTGGATTTCGACCAGATTTTTGGTCATTTGGAGGGCCGATAATCGGCCGATGGAGCAGCCGATGAAGTTGCCGTTGATTTGGACCGGAAATCGGCCGGTGACGGTGACAGGATTACAATTTCCGGTGATGTGCAGCGAGCTTGGAGGTAGGTCACGTCCATGGCTGTCTCATGCGTGAGGAAGAAGGAGATTGAACAGTATACGGGGTGCAATCAGCAACAACTTGGGGTGTACACAGGCAGCCTTGCAATGTCATATATGGGGGGCATTTAGAGCAGTCCTTTGGTGCGTTTAGAAGCTTCCCACTATGTCTTTTTGGGGTGCATTTAGATGATGGGCTGGGTGCATTTTGGTCTGCACTCTTTAGGCTTGAATGGGTGCATTTAGCTATTGGGCCGGGGTGTGTACAGCTGCTACACATAGGCATTGAGTGGGGTGCAATTAGCTGTTGGGCTAGGTGTAATTAGTCTTCACTTGATGAAGGTTTGGGCTCGTGATTGGGCTTGTGTTGGGCTTGTGCCCACTTCTTTAATTCTGTCCAAAACGCACAGCATCACTAACTGATGTGGTGTTAGCTGATTGCTTGCGTGGACAATTACAATTCAACCCCTGATCTTTTATAAAATCACAATATCTTCAATCTTCCTCCAATAATTACGGTTTTGCCCCTAATTTCTCCAATTTACTACAATGCCCTTCAACTTTATAAATACCTGAAAATACTTAATTAACATCATTAAATCACAGAATAATGCCCAAGAATCAAACAAAAGGAGAAGGAAATGGGGGCCAAAATCATACCAATTTTGGTTCGATCAATGCACAACAATTGTGCACAGCCCCAGCATGACATGTAGCAGTGCAATTGCAAACGCATGTAGCAGTGCATGACTCATGCACAAACACATTGCAGCATTGTGCTTTGAAATTGCACACCTACATGTGTTGTGCGTTGTGCACTTGTTGCTTTTTAATTTTTTTAATTTTTTAATTTTTTTTTTTAAACGTGCAACAATTGCACTAGCAACAGTGCAACACTTGCATGCTCACATTTTGCACAGGCAACACTTGTGCGCATTGCTACTTTGTGCCTTATGAACATGCGCTGTCGCTTGTGTGTCCAACACATGCCCGACTTCTTCGTCTTCTTGAATTTTGTTTGATTCTTCTTACATATTTTACAATAAAATACATAACAGGAAAAATACAACAAAGAAAATACAGCAAAAAAATGAAATAAAATATTAAAATTACATCCCAGGATTAATATTACAACCTTTAAAAATGAACCCTAAACCCATTGTACCATACAATTAACGATCAACCATGTTTATAAAAAATATATATATATATATATAAACATCATACAATCATTAGAAAGTGCCTACACATTCATACATGCAATCAGCAGCAATCGAATTCGATTATACTATAAAAAATTGGCTCTGATACCAATTGTAGGAACCTAGGGTTACAGATTGCGCAGCGGTAAGGTTTTTTAAAAATTTAAATGCAATCGTCAAATAAACCTATTTGTTCAGTAATAATCGAAAACAATAAGAAAGAGAAGAAACTATTTCATACCAATGTTTGTAGGCTCCTTCACTTTAATACAATATGCTCCAGATTTGAACCACTTGATCTTCCTCAATATCTCCCGGAACTGGTAACGGCGTGTGGGCTCGTCACGGTATTCAGGAACCTATATGGAGGTTAAAGAAAGAAATACAAAACAACCTTTGTTTTGTTGTCAGATGAATTCGGCCACACCAAAAATAATAAGCAAATATATATATATATATATCATTAATTAAATAATCTCATTATTCAATTAATTCCCGAATAGATACGTGTCACTTTCGTAACACAATTAATTGGATAATCCAATTAATTAACTGTGACCCTTGTTACTTAAATCGATCGGGCTAGTAAGGGGACCTAATGGACCCACAGTATTTTGAGCTCCAATAATCCTTAGAAATAATTAATTAAATTCTTTAATTAATATTTCATGATTATTAACTTCGGTGTTATTCCACTAAAAACCCGAAGCTACACTCTCTCAACTGTAGACGTTTTTATACAAACCAATAACTCTTGATGTCCATCGATATAGCTATTATATATGGTATGATCCTCCACAAGTAGTTCATAATTAGAGCTGGGTCATAATGTCCATTATACCCCTCTAATTATATCTTTCCATTAAGTACCATTGATTCTCTAATGAACAATAAATCCTACATTCCTTACGGAATTAAGAGAGCGCTCATATTATTCAAGCCCCGAATCAACCCTTAAGGGAACTACTATCTACTTCTCACAAGAAGGAGTGGATTCCACTATTGTGTGCAAACCTTCCCAGCCATGAGCCAAACCGTGATTCCAACATACAGAGTTATTAACCGGGAATGCAACTCCGATCTCACCCATGGTATATCAAAAATCACGATCTAACTTGAAGGAGTCGATAAGACACTCAGGATTAAGATCACCCATATATAATCATCATTTGTTGATATATATGAATCTCATCTTGTAACGGATCTTGGTGAGAGATTCATATAGATCATGGCCTAGTCTTATATGATCACATTATATAAGGTGCCTTCATTCTCATATCACCGTATGAATAATCTAGGTTAAGACCATCGTACATTATGGAACGGACCACAGCAGTAGATTAGCCATAAATAAAGTACCCTACTCTATTTGCTATCTACAGATTCTTTAGATTGCTCATTTCAAATTGAATACCTCTATATATGACACTCATTTACTCAATTAGAGATTACATCCGGCAATCTTGGATGTTAAGTACACATGATATAAATAAATGTATGAGACAATTTGAATGAATAAACTACTTCTTTTATTTCTTGTTCAATTCACATTTACAAACTATAAGCTTTAGGGTAAAAACCCCAACACAAACCACTGTCCAAAACGTACCGCATCGCTTATGACGTGGCACATTTGGCAGATTTGAATGGAAAATTACAGAAAGCTCCCCCGATCTCTTTTGAAATTACAATAACTTCAATCCCTCTCTATAATTACACTTTTGCCCCTAATTCTCCAAAATTACTCAAATGCCTTTGAACTTTATAAATACTTGAAAACACTTCATTTACACAATTAAATGACAGGATATTGCCCGAGAATCAAGTGAAAAGAGAAGGACATGAGGGCCAAAATCATACCAAATTTGGTTCGATCAACTGTTGTGCGTGCCGCGATACGGATAGAGTGTCTACACCGCGGTACATAAAACGTGTGGGCTCTAGAAACTTTTACAGTGGAGGACGGCTCCAGAGGCAAGGTGCACCCACCACAGTATGCACGGTGAAAAACATCAGGGGTTGCAATTGACACGGATCGCGGCACATGCACGTGATCCGACAGCAGTACCTGCGGCGGAACCGACCACGGTAAAGAGAAAATTTCTCTTATCAAAGCCACAAGTCACACTTAGTCTATATGCAAGTTGTGTAAGTGTTAAGTGAGTGAATGTTATGCATAAGAATCAAACAAGAAACACACAAGAGTATTCATGACATGTAAATGCATGAGATGTGTGTGTGTGTGTGTGCAATATAAATCTCTTCAATTAAGAGTCAAAACAAGTAAGCTACCTTCCTTGAAGCACTTGAAGCCCACAACAAGGTCCATTAGCATTTGAGGAGAATTCTTCAATCCAAAGCTACCCTTACATTTTAAACCCCATTGTGATTTTGTCAACGAAATAAGCCAATCAAAAAGTGTGGCATTTACACTTTGTAATCCATGTCTTGATTTGCCTTTAAGGTTTGATATAGTTGCTTGTTTTATAAAATCCTTGGAAACTATATCTTGTTGCTTATGACAAATGGGCACAAATTGGTTTGAATTCCTTCGGAAACTCTTTTAATGTTTGCTTTGCCAAATACCATTGCTTGGGCTTTGAAGTTATATGTCCCTGCATCTAAAGCAACACTTTCACACATCTTTTTCTTAAAATAAATCTCCTTACTTCTCTCCCAATTAATTAAGTTGCATAAAGTTCTTGTATATGACTATGCAAATGTCTTGTGTGCTATTATCTCTCTTTGCCAAAAGCGACCCAGTTGGGGATACTTCTTTGCCTATCTCATAACAAAAGGGAGAGTAGTGTGTGAAGAAAAGATGAGGTGCATGTTGGGGAGAATTGCTGATTGAGGGGGAGTAACTCATTTAGGGGGAGCATTGCATTGCACATCATTGCATGATGTTGCTTGTTTTCTTTAATGCAATGCTTATATTTATTTTTTTTTCACTTGATCACCTCACATACACTTGTCTTGTAAAGTGTAGCTATCTTGTTTTGCAAGGTTGCTTATTATACAAGAGATCGAAGATTTAAAGATCTAGACTTTAGGTATCTCTTTGTAATGTAGAATAACTTCTTGTTGACCTTTAGCTTCTTCTTTTTTTTTTTCTTTTTTTTTTTGTGAGGATCAATTGTGAGTGATGGTTTTGTCACGAAATAGCCAAAAAGAGAGATTGTAAGTTCCTCATATTTTTTATTGGCTTATTTCACTAACAAACCATATTTGCGGTTCATATTGTAAGGGTAAACTAGGCCTTCTTTGTGTTGATCAAGCTTCAAGAGCACGTCCAAAGTATATCGCTTGTGCTCAACATTTTGAAGAGATTTAATTGCACACACACATGTCATGCATTTTCATATCTTGTATATCTATGTGTGTTTCTTGTTGGTGCATGTTCATGTTATATCTCTTTTCATGCATGCTCATTCTATTGTATCTCATTTGATCATTGTCATGCCATATTTTGTCTTAGAATGCATGATTTTCCTTTAAGCTTGTTTTGTGCCTAGCTACTATTGTGGGAACCACTGTGAGTTTTCACAGCGGTAGCCACAGCGTTTTTAGTCCAGTGGTGACCGCTGTCATTGCCACTGTTGGTTTTCACAGCGTTGGCTTAACAGTGGAAACCGCTATCAAAGCCACATCGGTAAGCACAACGGTTTCACCTGATTGTTTCAAATGTGGTCTACCGCTGTGAAAACCAATGTGGCTTTCACAGTGGTCGAGCCATGTTCTGTCAAAACGATGTCGTTTCTTTTTTACCTACTATATATACTTTCTCTTCTTCCCCATTTCATCCAAGAGCTTTAAATTTGAGATTCTTGAGAGCTTAAGAGTGCCTTACAAGAAAAGCCTTCAATATTCAATCTTTATTGACCAAAACCCAAGTACTCATCATCTATTCTTGAATCCAACATCATCTAGCATCATCTAGGTTGTCTTCTCGCATGGGTTTTCATCAACACACATGAGTTGGTAAGTAGAACACAATCTTCATTCATTTTAGTGTTCTTGCTTAACAAGAAATCTCTTTTATAACTTTTTTGCTTCTAGATTAAGTTTTTATCTACAAGTTTAGATTTTTGTGTTGATTATTGGGTTTTTGTATTGTGATAGCTATTGCATCTAGGTTTGAATTTATTTTATATAGCTAAGTTATTTGTATGTCATATGGCAACATGATATCTAGGATTGTTTAACTTGTTCATCCATTGTTAGATAAGCATTAAATGTGTTGACCTAGCATTTATGCATTTGATATTCACATAGGTTGTTATCTCTTCATTGAGTGTTAAGTCTTGTTATTAAGTAGATTAGTGTACAAGCAATTTGGTCTAAAATCACTATTAAAGACCCACCAGGTAGAGTGGAAGGGTTAGTGACCAAGAATGGTTTGATTTGAGGCCAACCTAGGTTGTAAACTTTCATTGAAATAGTGGATTTTAGGACAATGTGTGGCTAGCATAATAGCCCTTGAGTTTTGCCCAGTTGGAGGGTTTCTCACGTAAATCAATTGACATGTCATTTATTGTTTTTCACCTTTAAATTGTCAATTGATTGATTGTTGTTTTTTTGGTTAATTTCAATATTTACTAATCAAGAAAAGTTGGTAATTAACTTGATTAAAACCTATTCAAATACCTAACAGAAAAGTTGGTAAGGATAGTGAATATGAGACACTCATTATAGAGAAATTTTGATAAGTGTATACACACTAAGTCAAAGCATGGAAAATGAGTGGCTCATATTCAGTGTCCTTATATATTTACATCATTGTGCACTGACTTGAACATTTATATATATATATATATATATTCAACCTTCATCGTTGTATTGTAAATAACACTACATAGACTTATGGGTTGAAAATCACGCATACAATCTGGATTATTTTCTTCGGAATGAGAATTACATTAGTATTATTGAATCTTCTAATTGAACAACCTCTATTGAGCACCTTTAGACAAGTACCAATCACATTGTCACCAACAATACACCAAAATTTCTGGAAGAAAGTTGCATGAAAGCCACCTAGACCCGGGGCTTTTGTTGGTCCCAAATAAAAAATTGTTTGCTTAATTTCTTCCTTAGTAAATGGAGAATCGAGATAGTCCCTCATGCCATCATCAATTTTTTCTACCAATCCCACTACTGGCCCTCTCTAAACCAGTCTGGGAGGGATCATTAGATTTAAACAATCAACAAAATAATTACACACTGTCATGGCAATACCTTCCCTGCTAGTGTGCCGAAATCCTCTCTCATCTAATAGACTATGAATAGTATTCTTCCTTTTCCTTATTGATGCTTTGACTTGGAAAAATTTAGAATTGCGATCTCCAGCCTTAAGCCACTCCACCCTAGATCTTTGCCACTAGTAGATTTCCTCATGTGCAAGAAGGCCCTCGAGCTTCACTTCAATTGTTCTAAACTTCTAATATGAGTCCAAACCCCATCCTCTTTAGAAATTAAATACAACTCTTCAAGCTCCTTAAGTTTTTCATTTATAGATTTTCTGTTTTTCATTTATAGATTTTCTCAAAAAGCCAAACTTTTCTCTACTCCAACCATCAAGCTTGGCGGCACACCACTCTAACTTACCCTTCAAAGCCTCCATAGAATCTATACTAGAGCCATTACCTCAGGCCTCACAAACAATCAACACACATTCCTCTTATTTAAGCCTGTATTGGCTCGAACTTAAATCTCCCTGTCATCTTGGATATCACCTAGAGAGACGCTTAAATCACAATGCAGTAGAACAGGCCTATGGTTTGAAAAATTAAAACCTAGATAAAGAACTTTTACACTTGAAAGAGGGCGGACCACTTGCTGTCAGCCAAGAAACGATCCAGGCGCTCTTGCTCATTTTGAGCACCATTTCTCTTGTGTTTGAGGATTTACATATTTCATAGAAACTCCATTGTTAGAGAAGTTAAGTGCTGGACTTCGAAGCCACAAAGTCAAAGCATGGAATGAGTTTTTTATTTATGTTCAAATGTAATTTTTAAAAGCTCTCGGTCTATTATGAATTGTAATTGTGGTAGATTAGGAATTAAAGAAATATTTGAGGTTGCTTCAGAGCTTGCGTTAAGTTTAATTCATTTTTACATGTAAAATAATTTTTTGATCCCTGAACCGTTTAATGTGGTGCTAGTCAACCGGTTAGTCAACATTTTTTCAAGGGATGTTTGTGCAATAAAAGGAAACATTGCCTGTGAATGAAATTTACCTAAACTTAGGGTATGTTTGTGCAATTAGTCCTAATAACAATATCTGATCTCAAACATCCCTCATCCTCAGTTTCTCACCTCTTATTGTTCCGAAGAACAACAATCTTTCATCTTCCTCCTCTCTTCCTCTATTTTCCTCGCAAATGGAATTTCTCATCATCCAAAACCCACCATCACAACCATTGATTCCGATCAAAACCCCATCACCACCTTCCATCATCAACTGACATGTCTCCTGAACCAAAACCCATCTCAACCACCACCCACCACCACCACCACAAACCCAAAACCCTCCCTGATCTCTTCCTCACCACAGCCCTTTCTCTCCTCTGCCTTTTCACTTCCTCTGACAAATCCTCTAATTCCCTCAAAGTCCCATCTCTTTATTTACCATCTAACCCTCGTCGTTTTCTCAAAATCCCCACCATGTCCCTCACTAAAGACAATAACCACAACTTTGCCGCCACCCCACAGTCACTCTCTGATTGGCTCAGGCCTCGCTTGCCCTCCGATTCCTTCGCCTCGTGGGGCGTCAAACCCGGAACCAAGAACATCCACAACCTCTGGCTCGAGCTATCCGAAGGCGAGACTTCTCTCGCCGACTCAACACCACCTGTCCGCTCCGTCAATGTCGTCACTGTACGGATTTTCAAAAATGACAAAATTCTAATCGAGTCCCTACAGGAGCTGTCGGATGGCAATGTCAGGGACAGGTGCCGCCCCTTGTCGGAGAAGATGAAGCCCGATGAGACCCCGGAAGAGGCGGTCTTTCGGGCTGTAAAAGAAGAACTGGGTTCGATTGTGAGTGGCGATGTGGTGAGGATTGTGCCAGGGTCGTATTTGAAGAAGGTGGAGGAGCGCGATTCGAGGTCGTATCCGGGCCTGCCGGCGCGGTATGTGCTGCATTCGGTGGATGCTCTGGTTGATGGTTTGCCGGAAGAGGAGTTTTGCACGGAGGAGACGGAGGAGTATTTGGATTCGAAGGTGGAGGTGGATAAGGCGGTGTGCGTCCGGAGGCATCACTGGAAATGGGTGAGTCCTGATTCAATCAAGTCTTGATTTTTGGGATGATTTTGAAGTTGATTAGAAGTGCAATTTACTTATTATAGTTTATATTTGATACAAAGAGGGAATTTGATATGTTTTAGTGTAATTTATATGAATATTAAGAGAGTTGGAGGATTGATTATTTCAAATTTTGAGCTTGTGTTGATAATTATATCAATATTTGTATATATATGATTTTGGTGGTGTTTCAGTTTTATTACTCTGTTTTACTATAAAGTTTCGATATTTTGTGAAAATGTGAAATGATGATAGTCATTGGTTACTTGAATTCAGAACTCCGTTTTTTTTTTTTTTTTTTTTTTTTTTAAATTCATTATGTGCCATTCAAGAATAGAATTTTGAAAATCTTTAATTGAATACATGACTTGTTGTGATGAAGTTTCTTTTGTTTGAGCAAATAGGAGTAGATTTTGAGTACCCATTCGTGGTCATGATGTTTTTGAGGTATGATATTGTCTGGTGGTAGCCCCAAGTTTAGAATGCGTGGAAAGAGGGGAAGTCTGATGACCTAATACCTAGAGGTGCTTTGATTGAAATTTTGAGTTCCAATTTGTAGACATGATGGTGCGGTTTTTGCAATAAGTCCCCAGTTTAGAACGCATGGAACGAGGGAAAGGTTCGATAACTTTGAGATGTTTGGTTTGAGATTTCAAGTGCCATATTGTGGTTGTGATGTTGTGAGGTGTGTGTGATATTGTCTGGCAGTAGCCTCCAGCGTGATAAACTTGCTAATAGCAAGCAGTTGATAAAACTGTAAAGGTGATTGTTGAAAAACTCAGAGAAAAGCTCTCTGAAATCAGATGAGCAACGATGGTGATTGAAAGAGAAAGATGAATTCTGATTGATTGAAAAAAATGTTACAAGGCTAACTAATCTATTTATACAAGAGCTTACCAAAGTCAAAGCAGAATTCCTGAAATTCAGGAATAATTTCCCGCTCTTTCTGTTTAACTCTAGCCTTCATTCGCAACCTCATCTACCTAACTAGCTTTGCACTAACATGACCTCTGTTGACTTTCGTACTGCTGCCGTTGATTGATAATTGTCGATCATGATCATCATGATTGCAATCATAAACCTCACTATGATGAGTGTACACCAGGTTAGCTGAGGTTGGCATCTTTGAACCATTCCTCTGCTCATGAATATTGTTGGTATTCTGGCTGTCACCTTTGTCTTTGTGAACAAATGCAATGTAGCTTGAGTAGATACCAATGGTGTTGGTCCCCAAATGTCAATACACTAGCTCAAAAGGTGTTAGTCTTACGCATTTTACCCATCTTACAATAGTCACAGAAATCAATGTCACCCAAATTGCAAGATAAATGTAAAGAGTTGAGTATTTTCTTCAAGATCAAAGGTGCTGGGTGGCCCAGCTTAGCATGCCACGTGCTAGAATTAGTTTTTGAAGTAACAGCAGTTTATATAGGACTCTTACTACATGTAGAAACACCATATACATTGTAGAACCTGAAAACATTTAGTGCTACCCTTATTACATGTTTTCTTTTTAGAACCTGAAAACATACTAGAGGTAGTCATAGCTTGAGCTGATTGATTGTTTTGAGGAGAAGCTTCAATCAATTTCAGCTGATTGAGTCCATCTCTAAGAGTACCTTGAAGAAGAACCTTCTTCGTCCTCTGATCCTTAATGACATAATGATTGGCAGAAAATTCAGCTATAGCATTGTTATCCTTAGTGAACCTTGAAATACTAAGCAAGTTTTTAGTTATTTTAGGCACATGTTTCAGATGTAAATTCTGCTTTAGTTTAATGTTAGACTCAATACAAGAATCTAATTGATTACCATTGCCTACAATGAGTTTGTTTTTACCTTCTGTATTCAGACTTGATGTGTAGGTTCTTCAAATCAGCAGTGACATGGTTCATAGCACCAACTAATCTACCTTTGTTGATTGGTTCTTCAACTAATTCTCATTGATTGAAAAAACATTACAAGGCTAACTAATCTATTTATACAAGAGCTTACCAAAGTCAAAACAGCGGCAGCTTTGAACCATTTCTCTGCTCATGAATATTGTTGGTATTCAGACTGTCACCTGTCTTCAAGGAAGCACGGATACGGATACGGATACGGGATACAGATACGGCACGATACGGGGATACGGTAAATTTCTAAAAACTAGGATACGGATACGCAGGATACGTCAATTAAAATAATATATATTTATATTTTTTAAAAATAAGAATATATAAAAAGATATTTGATAATTCATTTAAAAATCAAAACATATTCATATCCAATCATCCAAATAAAACATGTCACATAACAACCTAAGCTATAACAATTTAACATATTACAATATCCAAATTAAGTCGTAACATATTACAAAATTGAAAATCCAAATAAAACATACATCAGATAAGTTGTAGTATATTACAAAATCCAAATAGTACATAAAATAAACTCATAAAATAGCTACTAAATTCCTAATTAACTTCATTATCATTATTCACATTGTTAAAGGATCTAAATAATTCGGCATCTAACTCTGGTTCATCAAGTGAAAGGTTTGTAATCTCAAGTATCATGTTATTCTCCATGTTAATGGAATTTAAGCCAAAATTTCTTTACAGTTTCATTTTAACCCCTAAAATTTTGAAATTATAATTTAACCCCGTTTTCTACTAAAATAATTATAATATTGCCCCAAACGTATCCTCGAAGTATCTCCCAAGTATCCTCAAAGTATCCCTCAAGTATCCTCTAAGTATCCTCCAGTCAAACTTGTGAAAAAGTCAACGGATACGCCATTTGGTGTATCGGATACGTATCCTAAAGTATCCGGGAAGTATCGGAACTGGATACGAGTTACCTCCACCAAATGAAGTATCCGTGCTTCCTAGCCTGTCTTTGTGAACAAATGCAATTGTAGCTTGAGAACTCAGATGAGACATCTCTTTGATTCCAAAAATATCTCGGCTTACTATCTAGGCGACTGACGCTAACATTGTTCCAAAAAGTCATCAACACGTTTGGATTCTACAAAACTATGTTTGAGTTAATTCATGGGAAATAGAAATTTAAGAGACATCTCTTTGATATAAGTATGACGAGGTTTTTATTGAATCGACCACAACTTCGGCCATAGCTAGTTGGTTAGTACAAATTTATAATTAGATTAATAAAACATTGTTTTAGCAATGATATTTGTGATCATAGAAAAACATCAAAACTAATAATTTTATGGGAAATGTGAACTGTCTTCGATCGGTTGTGTAGACAACAAAATGGCCCTTATTTGTTGATGTGTTGAATCCTGGTAGTGAAATACTTTTTCTCCTAAGGGCAGCTACCCTCTGCCACTTGCCATTTTGATGAGTTTCTTGGGGTTGATCACCATCTTGTCTGTAGTTACTTTGTGGACTAGCTTGAGAAATATGAGAAGAGATATTGTTCTTGAAATTCTTAATTGTTGAAGAGTTGAGTTTAGTAGAAGGCGATGCATTTGAATTGGCTTGTTTAATCTATATCTTTAAAGAACTC
Organism: Acer campestre; assembly: GCA_954870605.1. Classification (NCBI taxonomy): domain Eukaryota; kingdom Viridiplantae; phylum Streptophyta; class Magnoliopsida; order Sapindales; family Sapindaceae; genus Acer; species Acer campestre. The sequence goes on along the minus strand of OX940808.1, from coordinate 33,320,925 downwards.
GTAAAATATGAAGTTTCGGAGAAATCATAGATTAAACAAGTTATTTTTGTTTTCCAAAATATCAAATATTACAAAAACATTCATGTAAGCTACAAAATTATGAGAATTATAATACAATTTGATTGTTTGGTTTGGTTAATTTGTTTGTTAACCACTATAACTGAAACCGTATAATTCTTTTATTTTTATAATTTATTCATATATTTCAGAAATATTAGCTTGAATCATTTAACAATAAGCTCTCCCAAAGGAAGAAGAAACTTGGATTTCGAGCAATTTCTTGTTGCAATTTCGAGTTTTTTCATGTTTTAGTCGACCTAGTGTTAGGTTGTAAAGACTTAAACCCTATCTTAATTGTTTCTTTGTTTTCTCAATCCACCTGTTGTGTCTAATTTACAAAAGGGTTGGTAGCCTTTTCTCTGCCTAAGGTAGCCTGACCCTCAAGCTGCATATGTATAATTTACAAAAGGGTTGCAACTCATGTGGATATGATGTACAAGAGAAATTTAGGAAAAGAAAAATCCACAACCAAGAGGCAGGGATGAAGAAAATGAGTGAAATTTTGGATCAATGCATTAGACTACAAATATTTATAGCTCATTTACAAAATTTTGTGTGATCAGGAGATCAAATCAACAACCAGAAACTAGCTAGCAATTGTTGGCTAGTTTGTCCATAAGGATAGAAATCATGAGAGAGTGAGCATCTACTGCTAGCTACAGACTTAAGAAAAGCTTCATACAAGTTTCTATTGACATAGCCTTGGATCAAAGACACAGCATACTCCATAAAAATTGCATCGCAAGGTAGCGTTATAGGTCCATTGCTTGGCAGGCCATATTCTTCCTCAGACATCCTCAATAGTTCTTGAAAGATGTTATTGCTAAGATATGAAATGGGAAATGTGAACCGTCTTCCATCAGTTGTGTAGACAACAAAATGGCCCTTATCTGCCACTGTGACTGATGTGTTGAATCCTGGTAGTGAAATTCTTTTCCTCCTTAGGGCAGCTACCCTCTGCCACTTCTTTGCCATCTTGATGAGTTTCTTTGGGTTGATCATCATTTTGTGTGTCGTTAATTTTTGAACTAGGTAGAGAAGGATGAGAAGAGATTTAGTTGTTGAAACTCTTAATTGGTGAAGAATTGAGTTGAGTGAAAGACGATGCAAGTTAATTGGGTATATATATCAGTAAGGCTAGAGACTAGTTGTTTACATGTGGGGTTCCTCTTGTAAGGATTCATGGGAGCATAATGTGATAGTTTGAATAGAACTTGTTTTGGATTAAGCACGTGTTTGGATTAGGTAGGCAATCAAAAGGTTTTCTGCCAAGTATTTGAAGAACGAAATGAGTCCTGAGTTGTTGAATCTTTATTGTACGAGTCGCTGAGAACCACAGAACTAATATAACTTGCAAGAATCAATAGATCAATCATTTTTATGAAGGAAAAGGATTTGGCAGCCTAAGGCATGTGCAGGAGCAAGACAAGAATAGCATGTTGGCCCCAAAAGATTGAAGTCCACAGAATTCCATCAGGAAGATTGAAGGCATGCATCCCACAATTTCTCGCCTTCTACATCTAATTCGATCACTTCTAAAACTTCATCAGTTGTTATGCCAACGCTTTGTGATTCCCTTTCCATATTTCAACAGTGATATCTCCTGAGAACTACTTAGTATTGGGTTGCTAGTTGATGGCCCTATTACATTGACATGTGAGTCATTTTTCTTGGAGTACACAGGTTCACTGATACAAATAAAGGCCTAGCCAAGGGAAAAGATAGATCATAAGCTTAAAGTTCAGTATAATCATTTTGACCAACTTTACCTTAAAACTAGGGAAATTTATCCGTATTTTGAAAAAGACCTTTTAGATTTAGAAACTATAAAATTAAATTGTGAAAGAATAATAAAAGAAATAGAAAAAGCGTTAGGTAAAAATAATCAAACATCTACATCAACCAGTCAAATTAACCAGTCAACTTTAAATCAACCAGATTAAATGAACAAAGACCTTCCAGTAGATCAACAAATAGAATATATAACTGAACGACTATTTTTTGTTTATTGTTTGCTTAATTATAAAACTTTCTCTTGTAGGGTTTTTTGTACTTGTTATTATTGTACTTTTTATATTTCTTTATTTTCTCTTTATGAAGCCTATTGTATTTATTTTTATATTTCCTAGTCTTTTCACAACCTAACGTAGGTACTTCATACAAATCTACACACATTCTACTGAACTGTGTTTGAGCTTGTCTCCTAAGCTTTTCTTCATCACACAAATCTCTAATTCTTTGTCTAATAAATTCTACTGCAGGTAATAAAGAAATTTGCCAAAATAAACCTTCTTTTTTCCTACTTTTAAACCATTCAGTTAAATCTTTATAAAGTTTTTCTCCTATCTTTCCAGGTAACTTTGTTACAAACTTCATTAATAATTCTTCATCATAAGGTCGTCCTATTTGACTCTAATATTTATAAAAATGTTTTGAGTCAATATTTTGTAGAAAATAATAAGTTTTCTTGTTATGTAGTTTATAGAGGAAGAAAAATTGGAATCTATTCAACATGGCAAGAGACTGTTATATATGTTGAAAATTTTCCAAATCCTTGTTTTAAAGGTTTTTATTCCTTAGAAGAAGCTAATAAATCATTAAATATGTTTTTACAAAATCTAGATGGCTTTGAGCCAATTTTAGAATTTAATGGTCTTATGTATGATAGAAGTCAAGTTATTAGTTTCATGAACCATTTCAAAAAAGTAAATGAAGCCAATCATAGAATTTCTGAAGAACTAGAAAGTTGTAAAAAGACAATGCATGATCTTTTAGAAAAACTCCAAGCTGAAAATACAGTACTCAAGCAAAAGCTAGACGAAGCTGAACAGTTAGCACAACAAATTCATCACCTTAGCAAAGAAAGTCAAAAGAATAATAAAGAAGAAGATGAGGTGGCAAATTCTGTAGAAATGCCCCTTGATATTATAAATATTACCCTAATGAGGGATCAAGCAAAAAATATATACAAAGCAGTAGAAAAGCTTCCTGTAGATATAAAGCAAACTATTTTTGGGATAGCCAAAAATATCCATTTAAATCGTTTTATCAAAATACAAAAGTTGTTGCAGTAGGTGTAGGATTACCTGAAGGTATGACTACATGGCTACAAGAGAAAAAGATCAATAATAAAGTTATATTTAAGTTTGTTTCAGTACAAATAAATTTAAATGTTTTACCTTTAGATTTTGAAATCCCAGATTTTGCTGAAAGAGTAGGTATTGAAGAACTTTTTAGTTATGGCATTGTTAATGGCATTCATGCCACAAATATTTTAAAAATCTCTTTTCTTCCTGAAAAGCTTCAACAATCAATCAGGATGTTTAGAGGAAAGCACGGGTTTTGCCTTGACATTGATTCTGTCCCATGTGAATGGATTGTCAACCAACCTTACAAGATGATAAACTATTTACCAGCTTATCACTTTATTGTGATAGTACCATACAATTTTCCTGTTGAATTTATACGAGATGATTATCCTCATGACTATGATCAAGATGACATATGTCCTGAGTATCTTCAAAGATACAGAGCACAAAAATATTATACTTGTGTAAATTCATCCAGGCCAAAGCTAACTGGGCAGACTCCTCACATGTCCATCTTTGTAAGGAGCCACGATGTCATGATGAAGTACCCAATTCCATGGGTTTTTCTTAGCTCAGAAACAGACGATTATTTGAGCGAAATCCAGGAAGCAAAACAAGATAGATTAAGAGAATTTCTCACTGAAGAAGAAATAGATGAACGGTTTGATGACGAAGCCTACCACAATCTAGACACCTAAAGATTGTCGGTAGAACAAGACAAAAGCAGTAAAAAGATAAGATCGTCAGCAAATAAGATAAGAAGATAAGATCGACAATAAAGATAGAATCAACAAAGGAAGTCAGAGATATGAAGATAAGAGTGTCAGAAGAAGATAATGAAGATAAGATTGTCAGAGATAAGAGTGTCAGAAGAAATACAGAGATATGATAATGAAGATAAGATTGTCAGATAAAGTAATAAATGTATGGTTTTACTATTAACTTTATCGGCCACTTGTTTTGGCCTTTTCTTTCACAATTTTGTATAAATAAGTTTGAGCTCTCATTTGTAAAACTATAGAGCATTCAAAATCTTTCACTTTCTCTCACTTGTAATATTTCCAACAACCCTCTTTAGCAATCAATAAAGCTGTGAATAATTTCAGTAAGAGCTTTCATCTTGTTTTTACTTTCTATTTTCAAGTTTTTATTTGTTTATTTTAAACACCAGGAAGTCTAGTCAGGTTAACGAAAGCATAAGATGAATAATAAATTTCTAGAGTAACTCGGTCCTTATAGAGATTTTGAAAAACCTGTTTGCAACCTTAGAGTAACTTTTTCTGTAAAAGTACTTAGTAGAGATCCTGTTTTTATGAAAACAAAATTTTAATATTTTCTGGAAAAACTCCTTGGTGGTCTGTGTGGGTAAATCCTATTTGATAGGCAATAGCAGACTTTAGGAGCATTTTGAAAATTCGTTTTGTTTAAATTTAAACCATAGGATCTTGAAAGGCCTGTTTAAGTTACTTGAAAAACAGGGTGCAATTACTGTTGAGAAACTTAAATAGGCCTTTCAAGATCCCATGGTTTAAATTAAAACAAAACGAATTTTCAAAATGCTCCTAAAGTCTGCTATTGCCTATCAAACAGGACTTACCCACACAGACCACCAAGGAGTTTTTCCAGAAAATATTAAAATTTTGTTTACATAAAAACAGGATCTCTACTATGTACTTTTACAGAAAAAGTTACTCTAAGGTTGCAAATAGGTTTTTCAAAATCTCTATAGGGACCAAGTTACTCTAGAAATTTATTATTCATCTTATGCTTTCGTTAACCTGGCTAGACTTCCTGGTGTTTAAAATAAACAAATAAAAACTTGAAAATAGAAAGTAAAAATAAGATGAAAGCTCTTACTGAAATTATTCACAGCTTTATTGATTGCTAAAGAGGGTTGTTAGAAATATTACAAGTGAGAGAAAGTGAAAGATTTTGAGTGCTCTGTATTTGCTCGTGTGTTTTACAAATGAGAGCTCAAACTTATTTATACAAAATTGTGAAAGAAAAGGCCAAAACAAGTGGCCGATAAAGTTAATAGTAAAACTATATATTTATTACTCTATCTGACAATCTTATCTTCATTATCATATCTCTGTATTTCTTCTGACACTCTTATCTCTGACAATCTTATCTTCATTATCTTCTTCTGACACTCTTATCTTCATATCTCTGACTTCCTTTGTTGATTCTATCTTCATTGTCGATCTTATCTTCTTATCTTATTTGCCGACGATCTTATCTTTTTACTGCTTTTGTCTTGTTCTACCGACAATCTTTAGGTGTCTAGATTGTGGTAGGCTTCATCATCAAACTGTTCATCTATTTCTTCTTCAGTGAGAAATTCTCTTAATCTATCTTGTTCTGCTTCCTGGATTTCGCTCAAATAATCGTCTGTTTCTGAGCTAAGAAAAATCCATGGAATTGGGTACTTCATCATGACATCGTGGCTCCTTACAAAGATGGACATGTGAGGAGTCTGCACAATTAGCTTTGGCCTGGATGAATTTACACAAATATAATATTTTTGTGCTCTGTATCTTTGAAAATACTCAGGACATATGTCATCTTGATCATAGTCATGAGGATAATCATCTCGTATAAATTCAACAGGAAAATTGTATGGTACTATCACAATAAAGTGATAAGCTAGTAAATAGTTTATCATCATGTAAGGTTGGTTGACAATCCATTCACATGGGACAGAATCAATGTCAAGGCAAAACCCGTGCTTTCCTCCAAACATCTTGATTGATTGTTGAAGCTTTTCAGGAAGAAAAGAGATTTTTAAAATATTTGTGGCATGAATGCCATCAACAATGCCATAACTAAAAAGTTCTTCAATACCTACTCTTTCAGCAAAATCTGGGATTTCAAAATCTAAAGGTAAAACATTTAAATTTATTTGTACTGAAACAAACTTAAATATAACTTTATTATTGATCTTTTTCTCTTGTAGCCATGTAGTCATACCTTCAGGTAATCCTACACCTATTGCAAGGAACTTTTGTATTTTGATAAAACGATTTAAATGGATATTTTTGGCTATCCCAAAAATAGTTTGCTTTATATCTACAGGAAGCTTTTCTACTGCTTTGTATATATTTTTTGCTTGATCCCTCATTAGGGTAATATTTATAATATCAAGGGGCATTTCTACAGAATTTGCCACCTCATCTTCTTCTTTATTATTCTTTTGACTTTCTTTGCTAAGCTGATGAATTTGTTGTGCTAACTGTTCAGCTTCATCTAGCTTTTGCTTTAGAACTGTATTTTCAGCTTGGAGTTTTTCTAAAAGATCATGCATTGTCTTTTTACAACTTTCTAGTTCTTCAGAAATTCTATGATTGGCTTCATTTACTTTTTTGAAATGGTTCATGAAACTAATAACTTGACTTCTATCATACATAAGACCATTAAATTCTAAAATTGGCTCAAAGCCATCTTGATTTTGTAAAAACATATTTAATGATTTATTAGCTTCTTCTAAGGAATAAAAACCTTTAAAACAAGGATTTGGAAAATCTTCAACATACATAGCAGTCTCTTGCCATGTTGAATAGATTCCAATTTTTCTTCCTCTATAAACTATATAACAAGAAAACTTATTATTTTCTACAAAATATTGACTCAAAACATTTAAAGAGTTTAGAAAACCTTTATTATCATTTCTAAAAAACCATATATTATTGAGTAAAGCTTGTTGAGGTTCAGTAAACTTATCTTTTACTTGATTTAATGGCTGAAAAGGGACTCCTGGACTATGATTAATAGTAAAAGGTCATATACTAAGCTTTTTTATACTACCGCTTTGAGCTGAGAAACTAAGGCTTTTCTGAACATTCTTTGAACTGCTAGCCATCCTGCATTCAAAAATTAATTATTTATTAGTCTAGATAATATATCAGCTATAGTATTATCTTTTCCACTAATATGTTCTAATTCTGCTTTGTATCCTCTACTAGTTAATGTTTCTACAAAACTTATCCATCTTTTACTTATAAATGAATTTTTCTTTTCAAAATTTTTCTTTTGTACTTTTTTGTAAAATTCTACAATATTATTACAATCTGTTCTAATAGTAAATGATTCATTCTGTATATATATATATATGAAAATTATTCAAAGTATTTATTATTCCTAGTAGTTCTAATTCTGTACTTGACTTTCTACTCTCAGGTTCTGAGAACTTACCACTAGAATACATTGTTATTTCTTCTAAATCTTTTGGACTTCCTTTATTAGGTTTTTGAATAAGAATTCTAGCCCACCCTTTGCTACTAGCATCTGTTTGGATTATTTTATAATAACTATCAATCGGGAGAGCTATTGGTCCTAGATTTTTTACTATTTCTTTTATCTTTTGTATTAATTTTACATCTTCATTATTAAAATATCTTTGACCATTTTTACTAAGCTTATTGTAGAGCGGTCTAACTAAGGTGCTTAGGTTAGGTATGAATTTTCTACCATAATTTAATAGTCCTAAAAAATTTTGTAATTCTTTAGTTTCTTCTAGTTTATTAGGAAAACTTAAAATTTTTGTAGTTATATGCGGTTGGAGTTCTATTTTTCCTTTATCTATTTTAAGTCCTAAAAAATCTATTTTATTCTTAAAAAGTTTAATTTTCTTTTTAGAAAGAATGATATTATTTTCTTTACATAAATCAAGGATTTTATGAACATGAGATGTATGGACATATCTATTATTGCTAAAAACAAGAATATCATCTATATATACTATAAAAAAATTGGAAAATTTTTTAAATATCTTATCCATTCTAGCTTGAAATACTTGAGGTGCATTTTTTAATCCAAATGGCATTACAAGCCATTCAAAATGTCCTTCAGAACAACTGAAAGCTGTCCAAGGAATAGATTCCTCATCTAGCTTTATCTGCCAAAAACTGCTTTTACAATCAAATTTAGAAAACCATGTTGCTTTCTGAATACAATTTACTAATTCATCTTTGTTGGGTAGTTTATAACTATTTCTTAGAGTATTATCATTTAATCTTTTGTAATTTATTACCATTCTACTTTTTCCTCTTTTTTGCTCACTATGGTTACTAACAATAAAAGCTAGGCTCCTATGTCTACTAGTGATTTCTCTTATTACTCCTAATTCTAAAAGTTCTTCAATATGCATTTTACATTCTTTTCTATCTTCCAAACTATAGGCTAAATCTTGGGTTATTATAGTGATATCAGGATTTATTATTTCTAACTTGTATACTTCTGTAGAGTTTTTATTTAAAGGGTTATCACCAATAATTTTTGTCTTTTCTAATGCTTTTATTTTATTTTTTATATCTATTGGCCAACTATTTTCTTCTGTATTTTATTGGTCATATTTTATTTTAGAAATTACACAAATATCTTCAGTGTAACTTTCCATTAGATATTCATCTATCTCTTCATAACTTAAAACTTGTTCAGGTTCTAATTCTAAATTCACTATTAAGTCTTCTAATAAAGAATCAAAATATTCTAAATCTATTGGTTTTTCTATATTGCTTACTTTCTTTATATAAGGGAGATTACTAGTTTCTAGCTTTGGTTGTATAAAGGTGGATTTTTTAAAGAAATTTACTCCGCTTGGTGTTATTAACATGCTTCCATTATTTCCTAAAATAAAATTAAGTCATAAAATAAACTTATAACTACTCATTTGTTTTGTTATTAAAGTCTGGGGTAAGTTATGTACTTCTCCATTAATTCTAATTGGTACATTAATTATACATTCAGTTATTTGTAATAATGATCCATTAAATTGTCTTAATCCTACATCTGTTCCTAATTTAGTTCTGAATTCTTCTAGGGCTAAGCTTTCATGTATAATACATTTATTAGCACCAGTATCTATCATGGCTTTAGTACAGATTCTTTTGGATTTATAAAGAATTTCTACATCTATCAGTATTAGTTCACTTCCTGCACGATTTACTTCTTCTAACATATTAACACTATCTTCCTCAACTGATGAGCTATCTTCAAAATTCTCTTCAGATTCTGATTCTGAACTAGAATCATTTTCTTCATCTAATAAAAGTATATCTTCCTCATCTAATATGAATATAGTGTCTTCATCTAATAATTCTTCTATGTTAAATACTTCTTCTAAGTCCTCTAAATAATCTTCCATTTCTATTTCTATAATATTTACTTTATTATTCTTAGCTTCAGGGCAATTAGGCTTGATATGACCTATTTTTCCACATAAATAACATTTACAATCTTTATGACTTTTCTTTCTAAAAATTCTTTTTCCTTTTTTAAAGGCTTTTTGTATTTTTTATTTATTGTTTGCGTAATTATAAAACTTTCTCTTGTAGGGTTTTTTGTACTTGTTATTATTGTACTTTTTATATTTCTTTATTTTCTCTTTATGAAGCCTATTGTATTTATTTTTATATTTCCTAATCTTTTCACAACCTAACGTAGGTACTTCATATAAATCTACACACATTCTACTGAACTGTGTTTGTGCTTGTCTCCTAAGCTTTTTTTCATCACATAAATCTCTAATTCTTTGTCTAATAAATTCTACTGTAGGTAATAAAGAAATTTGCCAAAATAAACCTTCTTCTTTCCTACTTTTAAACCATTCAGTTAAATCTTTATAAAGTTATTCTCCTATCTTTCCAGGTAATTTTGTTACAAACTTCATTAATAATTCTTCATCATAAGGTCGTCATATTTGACTCCAATATTTATAAAAAAGGTCTACATAATAATCAAAGTAATGTAAATCACATATTTTTAATTGTTCTAAGCTTCTTATAGCTCTAATCTACTTTTGAACATCATCTACTTCTTCCATTAAGGATCCTAGAATGCATTTTCTAATTGCATCTATAAAACTTAAGACTGTTATATTTATTTCAAATTCATCTAATTCTTTTTGCTTTATTTCATCCTTTTTCATATATTCTCTCCATCCTAAATTGACGCAGCGGGGTATGGCGTAAATAAGAATGATCACTTTGTCGAACTCTGAGGCACACTCAGACGAACTTTGACGTAGCGACCGGTAGTTACCCAAGCATGGATCACCATGCAGGGGCCATCATTCTCTAATCTACGTTAGAAAATGGCGCTCCCGAATCCTCAAAGAGCATGTCGAATCCACGACAGATAAGTGTTCCAAAGAACGATTTTATTGATTATCAAAAAGTTACAATAATTGGAAATAATAAAACTATTTATAATAAACTAATCCTAATACGACTCGAATACGACATTCCTAAAAAGACTAAAACATAAAAATATCAAAACTAATCATAATCTTCTAAGATTTATGATTCCTAATTTGACTGAAAAACAAAGATCAAATCTTACCCAAAAGGTAAGTTTGATTTATTTCCAAAACCTAAATTTAATTCCTAATCAAACTAAAGTAAATAAACTTGCTAAACAAGAAATAAAGACCCAAATTAATAAAATAAGAAAACACCCAAAACTGTCCTACATCAGTCACCCCTTCTTTAAAAAAAACTCGTCCTCGAGTTCGGTTAAAGTACGAGGATTGACAAGTAAACAAAGAAAACCCGTATTCGTCTTGTGGGAGTGGTAAACCCCAACCGAAAAATCTCTTCGTAGCTCGTCCCAAATCCAAAGTGGTACCGAAACAATAGTCCAACAGAATGTTGAATATGCTCAAGCTATTTGCCATTGGCGTCGCTTTGCCCCTTTGGTCTTGACATTCTCGAATCCCATGCATAATGTACCAACAATTTGGCCTATAAAAACATGAGACATCAATACAAAATCTTCAAAAACAATGTTCTCGATTTTCTTATCAATTTCTTCAGCAACTAGATTTGTTGATTCCATGTGAGCTTTGTGAACCACTTCAAGATCAATTGCCTCCACCATTTGTTGGGTAAAATTCTCGGTTTGATCATCACTCTCTTCAATTTTAACCACAACACAATCAACAAGCTCCTCTTGTGTAATATTACCACAATCAACCATGTTGTCGCTACCGAGTATACCACAATGAACACTTTCACTTTCCTGAAAATCAAACCAATCGGACACAAATTGCATCATATCAACGAGGGTTGTGGTTCGACCTTTAGGCAAAGTAGGTTTGGGCTTGGAGTTAGCGTTGGGTCTTGCCATATTTTGATGGGTGAGAATGCACGGCTAAAAGTTGTAGATATGAATGGTAGCACACGATTGATGGTGATGATGATTGGAGCACGTTGTAATTCTTCAAACTATCACATGTGTTTTTTTTTTTTTTTCTTTTTTTTTTCTTTTTTGATTTCTTCTCTCTATTTTTTTTTTTTATTATTATTGGGGAAATATGGAAGGTGAGACTTCAGCGTTTAGGAAGGTAGATGGTTGTGGTTCGTGGACGCTGAGCCTAGCACAGAGGTAGATTCGGTAGCTCTGATACCAATTGACGCAACGGGGTATGGCGAAAATAAGAATGATCACTTTGTCGAACTCTGAGGCACACTCAGACGAACTTTGACGTAGCGACCGGTAGTTACCCAAGCATGGATCACCATGCAGGGGCCATCATTCCCTAATCTACGTTAGAAAATGGCGCTCTCGAATCCTCAAAGAGCATGTCGAATCCACGACAGATAAGTGTTCCAAAGAACGATTTTATTGATTATCAAAAAGTTACAATAATTGGAAATAATAAAACTATTTATAATAAACTAATCCTAATACGACTCGAATACGACATTCCTAAAAAGACTAAAACAGGAAAATATCAAAACTAATCATAATCTTCTAAGATTTATGATTCCTAATTTGACTGAAAAACAAAGATCAAATCTTACCCAAAAGGTAAGTTTGATTTATTTCCAAAACCTAAATTTAATTCCTAATCAAACTAAAGTAAATAAACTTGCTAAACAAGAAATAAATACCCAAATTAATAAAATAAGAAAACACCCAAAACTGTCCTACATCATAAATAAATCTGTTTTTCATTATATCCTAACGTACTTTCTAGATAAACTATCTTATATTTATAATCTACTATATTATTTAATGCTTCCATAGCATGTCTAATTAAATTTCCTTCCCATTTACTAAATATACATTTCCATTCACTTGGTCTATGTCCTTGTAAACTTAAAATTAATATATCTTTTGCTTCTGGTTCTTTTCTCCAGCTTTCTAATTTAGTTTTAGCTCTATATATTCTTTCTGTGTCTTTAATATCTCTATATTGTTCCTTAGTATCTTTTATTCCTCTATTTTCTAAATATTCATCTATTCTAGGTTTAGGAAAACGTTATGTATCTGGAATTTTTGTTCCACTTCCACTACCTGTTTCTAAAGTTTTAGGTTTGTCTTCTTCTCCTACAAATATTTCTTCTTCTATATAAGCTACATTTTGTAAGTCCATTTTTAGATTTTCAAAATTTAATTCTTCTATTAATATTTTATCTACCTCTTGGTCTTCTAACTCTATGTTATTACAAAGTTCTTCGAATATTTCTTCTTTTAGATAATTATGAGGGTTACTAAAAACTAAATCTATTATTTGTTCTCTATTATCACTTAAGGTTTTGACTTTGTCTATGTTCTGCTCTAATCTTAACATATTAATTTCATCTTCAGAATCATCTTCTGTTATTACTACGTTACCATGCTTTTTATAATTACTAAATTTTTGAAAAGTTTCATCTTTGTTATTAGTATAGATTTTGCTACTTTCTGGTATTTCTAATAATTGAGTTTCTAATTCTGGTAATTTCCATTCTAATCCTTGTAATTCGCTTTTACTTAGTCTTTTGGGAACTTGCATTTGTACATATTTACTATGAAAATGTTCAACTATGCTTTTATTAATAAATTTAAACTTTTTATGATATTTATTATAACATCTTCCTAAAACAAATATCTTTAATCTTAAATTTTTGTATTCTGCATCCATATTAAAACCTTTTGTTTGTATGCTTAATTTTATCTTACTACAGAATTTGAAAGTATACATACAAGGTTAAATTGCTTAAGACGTACCTAGAGAGGGGGGGGGGGGGGGGGGGGGGGGGTGAATAGGTTTTTCGCCTAATTTCAATCCTCTGAACAAACTTACGTTTGTCCCTCAAGGTAGCCTTACATACAACATAAACATCACGGAATCATACTAAGACAAGTTATCATGTGATCATTCATACATTGTCTAAGTATCAATATGTTGTATGAGGTATAAAGAAAATACAAAAACAATTAGCAAGAATACTTGTATATGAATATATGTTCAATCATTACAAGTATATACAAATATTGCTATACATAAAATTCTAAACAATATACAAAAGAAAAATGTATTTACAAATATGATCAAAAGAATATATTTACAAATCACACTATACAAAATCTTGTATCAATATACTTCACAAGTAATTGATGTGTCACAAGATAACAACATATACATAAACAAATATAAAAGAGAGAGATAGGAAGAATTAACACAAGGGATTTTTTAACGTGGTAAAACCTCCAAGGAGGAAACATCCACGGGTTGAATTACAACCATTGGGTACTTATATATATACTTGGAAAGTAAATTAGAAATTCCACAAAATGACCAATCCTAGTCACCAACCCATGTGGAGTCTATGTTTACCCAATCCCTATTGGAAGATACAAAATCCCTCAATGATGTAAACCACCACATATTGGAACTCATACCAAAACCAACATCGTTGGAAGATTAGAAATTCCTCAAGAGTGCATACACATCTCATGTACCCCGCTCTATCGGACTCTATGTCTAACCAAACACCCGGGCCTACCAATATATAAGCCAACTCTCTATATAAGGCACACGTGCCTCTAGAAAGCCTCCCATGCATGACTATCCAAGTCCTCCCGACTCTAGCCATGACTTCTTGCTTGTCTATCCAAGTCCTCCCGACTCTAGACAAGACTTCTTACTTACCTATCCGAGTCCTCCCGACTCTAGGCAAGACTTCTTGCTTGGCTATCCGAGTCATCCCAACTCTAGCCAAGACTTCATGCCTTTTACAAGGACTTCCTAGTGTGATCATGTGAATGCAAGTGATGCAATCAATCAAAACAACATAGAACATGTGATCAATACATTCCATGGAACAACTAGATCTAGAGATGTGAAAACACAAGCAATAGTAATCTAGATGCAAAAACATGAATGAAAACCTAGAGCATATGAATACAATTAACACATAAAACTTCTAGATTCATTCATACAAAACAACACTTGAACAATTTCATATTCATAAGGCACAAGTTCAAGATGTCATAAACATACATCAAAAATGCTAGAATCATAAAATGTGTTCAACAATTATTCTAGCCAAAGATTTAGAGATAGGAGACATGTTGAAAACAAATCAATCCTATATATCTCTAAAAACACATAAAAGGCTCTAATCCTAGATTTCATCAATCATGGATCAAAGACACATAGAAAGGATTATTAATCATAAACTTGATCAATCAAGTCTCAAACAACCCTAGATATCAATCTAATCACAATACAACTCCCAATCATGTTAAAAACAAAGAATCAAAGATTCTAGTCAACATGTGTCTCTAATTAGATTATTCAATTAGATTGATTATGAAGCTATCTTTCTCTATAGCATTCACTAAACAAACATATACATATAGAAGAAGAAACCCCAAGAAAATTGGAGGTTAAAAAAGATGAAATCACAAAGTTATGAACTCTACCTCAATTACAAGAGCTGGTTCGTTTTTCTGAGGAGATCTGTCAGAAAATCGATCAAACAGATGCACAACCACTTGGAAAAGGTAGAGGACTCGAATACGAACAATCTCCAACTTGAATCACTCAATTCCGACTCCGTATGAGAAAGTTATGGTGTTTGGAAGTTGAGAAAATTTGGGAGAAAATTTGGGAGAAAATCATAGACGGAATTTCACACTTTTTCTTCTTTTTAAAGAGAATGGAGGGAAATGGAGGGATTTAAAAAGAATGAAAGGAGGGGCAAAATTGTCCAAATTTTTGGGGGGACTTTTGCAAGTCCACGTGTGGCCAGCGTGTGCCACACGTGGCCAGAGAGGAGCTCTGGCCGTGTGGCACACGTGGTCCACACGTGGCCACCCCTTGCTTGGCTTTTTGCCAAGCGTCCTCCTCGCGCACCTCTCACGTTCTTCAGCCGTATTCAGGCATCCGAACTCCGAATTCGAATCCGTTTTCGGATTACGAACTGTAACTCCCTCACGCACGACGATGACTATGAAACTTTGAAAAATGGTTGAGAATTCATCTCGGAAAATGACGACGAACACAACTCAACGAATGAGAACGAAAAGTAGCGTAGCTACATCGTTTGGACTCGAAACTTAACGTATGAGTAACCAAAATGACTGGGACTCAATAAGGAATCAATTAAGCACTATTACAAGTCTAGAACACAAGAAATACAAACATACAAACACAAGTTCACATATGAATGCCATTTCCTAGACATAGTCTTAGAACATGCAACTCTAAAATGTATGAGCATTTGAGTCCAATGCATGAGCATACAAAATTATGTGAATGTGTTATAAAAATGGTGCACAACAATGCAGGGACACTCATGAATGATTTGTGTGTGTGTGCCTATGCCTTGTAAGAGGAATGAGGTCGATTTTACCTTTGATGAGCAATGAAGCTTATTTCCTCTTAGCAAGCCATCATCTTGAATGTACCGTAGTCAAATCTTTCTTTGAAGCTTTGTATCATCATCAACATGACCACATAAACATTTACAAGATAAACACGTTTTGATATGGAATATATATGCCAACAACAACCAAAAACCTAACAGAATTCTTTTATGTCTATGTCTATGTCAAGGAGGCATCCTACTACTGCTACTTTATTCCTAAGATCTACTTCAGCTGTTGCTAGTTGAGCTTGTTCATGATCATTGAACCTTTCATCATAAAGATACAGATGGGCTTTAGTATCTAATCCGGCTCTAGTTTGGCTTAATACTCCAACGATTACTACTCCTAAATGTATAGCTGAATAGCCATTTTTCATTATTTCTTTGGCACTTTGAGGGCTTATTAATGTAATTTCCTCTCTATTGTTTACTACTCCAATTGTAAATTCATCTTTATATACATACAAGCTGCTTTTAAAGCTATCTAATATTCCTTCTCGATATAGATTCTTTTTCTTAACTTTTTTAAATCCTACTTCGAGCATTTTATTAACATCTTCTTCTTGGATTAAATCTTCTGTTTTTTCTATTATTTCCTTTCCTTTATTACTATAATTTAGAATGTTTCTAACTCTACTGGCTACTGGTATTCTTGTACTAGAGGTTCTTACTAGTTCCATTTTCGTTAAAGAGATTTACCTTTGGTCCTAAAATATCTTTAATTTCTACTTTTGGCTGGTTATGAGGAGATTGTGTTTCTTGCTTTTTCTCTATTATATCTATTCTTTTATTTAACTGAGCTATATAATCTAGATCAAAATCTTTTTGCACAATTTTATTTTTTAATTTTTCAACTCTTTCTAAAGCTTTGACTAGTAGCTTTATTATTGTATTACACTGTCCTTGAGTGACTGTGTTACTTTCTAAGTTAAATACTTTATCACTTATACCTACTGGTAAATTATTAGGGGTTTCTGCTGTTAATTCTTTAAGTACTTTTTCTAAATTGTTCATTCAGTGAGTCTTTTTATCTGTGATCTTAACTCTTGCTGAGTCTGTTTTATATTTTCTATTTCTAAACTGAGGCTTTTACCTAAACTTCTTATTTCTAATTCTACCGGTTTAGGGGTTTTTTGTTCTATTAAATTTGTTAATTCTAATATTTTCTTTTTACTGGGGAATCATTTTATTGTATTATTAAATTCTCCTAATAGTTCTTTTATGTAGTCTAGATTTTTTCTTAACGTGGTTATTTTACTATTTTCAAAAAAGCTAGCTAGATCAGTAATATTTTTATTGGTCTTATTTATATTCTCTTCCCAGTTTTGTCCTAAATTAATTAATAAATCTACAATAAAGTTT
Organism: Acer campestre; assembly: GCA_954870605.1. Lineage (NCBI taxonomy): Eukaryota > Viridiplantae > Streptophyta > Magnoliopsida > Sapindales > Sapindaceae > Acer > Acer campestre. The sequence continues at coordinate 33,303,773 of OX940808.1, read as the reverse complement.
TGTTGACTATTACTAGTGTGGGGTATGTGTTTATATTGATTTTCTAAATGTTCTATGTTACAACTAATTTTTATATTGTTTTGTAAACTTAGCTTTATCTTTTTCAAACCTGCTATTTCTAAGTCTAGATATTCGAGCCTCTTAAAGTTCATATGTAAGGTAAAATTCTTCTAGTGTCTGCTTTAAACTTTTTAATATTTATATCTATTAATCTTATGAGATTTCTTCTTGCTAAAACTAATTTTTCTAAGATAAGTGTTTCTCTAAGTGGTTGTCTATTTCTTATTAATAAGTAATTAACAATTAACTTTGCTTCACTAAAATTTAATCTTCTTAAATTCTCACTAAACTGTTCTAATGTTCCAAAAAAGTAGATATTAAGGAAACAGTTATTCAAATATTGCATTTAAAAAGTTCTATTGTATTTTTCTTCTTTTTGGTTGACTAAAACTTTCTTTTTCTTAACTTACAATTCCTGATATTTCTCTCCAACGATTTTCTCCTGCCTTTGCTCCTGCTATTCTACCTCTTAATCTAAGTTTCTTTTGTTCTGTTTCAGCTTCTTTAAGATTATTTTCTAAATTTCTTATGCGAAGTCTACAGGAATCTAGTCGTTCAGTTATATATTCTATTTGTTGATCTACTGGAAGGTCTTTGTTCATTTAATCTGGTTGATTTAAAGTTGACTGGTTGATTTGACTGGTTGATGTAGATGCTTGATTATTTTCACCTAACGCTTTTTCTATTTCTTTTATTATTCTTTCACAATTTAATTTTATAGTTTTTAAATCTAAAAGGTCTTTTTCAAAATACGGATAAATTTCCCTAGTTTTAAGGTAAAGTTGGTCAAAATGACTATACTGAACTTTAAGCTTCTGATCTATCTTTTCTATAATTTCTAACTGTCTATTCTTTAATGAATTTAAACTTTCTTGACTATTTATAGATAGTTCTAAAAGGGATTGATCTATACTATTAATAATGAGATCAACTACACTCATATAAACTTATACAAAAACATAACACATCTAAATAACAAGATTACTGTAACTATACAAAGATAACAATAACATAATAATAACATATTTAACATTATACATAAGAACATAATAATAACATAAGAACATATCAATTATCACAAATTAATACTATAATTTTAAAAGTCGAAAACAAATGTTGTAATTAGAAGTCTGCATTTCTGTAACTACTCACATAAGCTAAATAATAAATTTAAAGGTAACTAGGCTCTGATACGAAACTTGAAAAACAAGGTGCAATTACTGTTGAGAAACTTAAACAGGCCTTTCAAGATCCCATGGTTTAAATTTAAACAAAACGAATTTTCAAAATGCTCATAAAGTCTGCTATTGCCTATCAAATAGGACTTACCCATACAGACCACCAAGGAGTTTTTCCAGAAAATATTAAAATTTTGTTTTCATAAAAACAGGATCTCTACTTAGTACTTTTATAGAAAAAGTTACTCTAAGGTTGCAAACAGGTTTTTCAAAATCTCTATAAGAACCGAGTTACTCTAGAAATTTATTATTCATCTTATGCTTTCGTTAACCTAGCTAGACTTCCTGATGTTTAAAATAAACAAATAAAAACTTGAAAATAGAAAGTAAAAACAAGATGAAAGCTCTTACTGAAAATATTCACAGCTTTATTGATTGCTAAAGAGGGTTGTTGGAAATATAGTAAATTGTATTCAGAAAGCAACATGATTTTCTAAATTTGATTGTAAAAGCAGTTGTTGGCAGATAAAGGTAGATGAGGAATCTATTCCTTGGACAGCTTTCAGTTGTTCTGAATGACATTTTGAATGGCTTGTAATGCCATTTGGAGATACCGATATGTATACTAAAACTGCTGGCAATATCATACTAGTCAAGCCTGGCACGTGAGACTTTGCTATGAGCTGTTTACTTTCTGTGTGTAATGCAGTTTAGGAAGTGAATGTGTGGTTTCTGGTGGTGGTGGAACTGACAAAAGCCAAGTAAATTAGCCTTTCAACAAATTTGTGCATTATTACAATTCTAAAGAAAATTATGATTGCATTCCTCTGGAGACTCCTTGTCACTTTTAAATTCATAACTAGTAACCAAGTATTGTAAATACATGGATTTGGAACAACTTTGATGATTTTCATATGATGGTTGAATGTGCTGGTGAATTTTGTTCAATATTGGAAAAAAAAGATGTCACAGGAAACTTTTTCTTGGGATTTTCATTATAGGTATGAACTATCAAGCTACAACATTGTATCAATTACAAAAAATACATATGATCTGCTTTAAAAGCTGCAAATTAGTGATGATTGATGGTTATTTAGCTCTTGACCATGGAGATATGAAGATGGTAAACAACGACCAGTAGCCAAGGACATGAGCAATGCCTTTTCTACATTTTGTTTCAGGACATCTTCTGATTAAAGAGATTGCATACTCCATGAAAATCTTTACTGGTGAAGGGCAATGCAAGTGAATTGGGTATATATATATATATATATCAGAAAGACTAGAGACTAGTTGTTTATATGTGGGGTTCCTCCTATAAGGATTCATGGGTGCAAAACCATGTGAGAGTTTTTGGATTGAAGACATGTTTGGAATAGGTAGGCAATCAAAAGGTTTTCTACCAAGTGATTGAAGAACAAGATGGGTCCCGAGTTGTTGAATCTTTATTGCACGAGTCTCTGAGGACCACAAAACTAATATAACTTGCAACAATGGATCTTGGAAATCTATAAGTATTTCAGACTCAGGTATGTGCAGGAACAAGACATGAATAGCATGTTGGCCCCCAACAAGTTTTTGTTGAACTATCAAACAAGACAAACTTTTGTGGTTCAAACAACCCAAGCGTTTACGGTTTTTAACATATAAACTCAAAGTCAAACTGAGAAATGCTTTGTGAGAGTCACTCGTTCTATTTTACATCCATTATGTTTAGAATAGGGCCCCAAGAGATTGAAATCCACAGAAATCCATAAAGAAGACAATTTCTTGCATTGGTACATTTACTTTCACTTGTTCTGTCCTTCAGTTCAAAAAGATCATCTTTGTTGGTGGCATCATCATCTCTCCCACCGCTGGTTATGCTTTAAATTTCGATACAGTCTATTATTGTATAATTCTTCAACTAAAGAGCACAAGAAAATACTAGATCGTTGATCTCGATATTCTATGTGCGGCTTGGGTTATGTTGAGTGACTTGAGTCTATGGACAACTACAATTATGTGAAATTTTAAGAAGGTGCAAAATCTATTTGGGTCTACTGTCATGTCCCGCAAAATCCAAAGCCCATGTTCCATCTAAGGAGCCAAACATGCCCACAATAAGGCCAAGTTGTTGGAAAACTCTAGAGATTTCCACGAGTTTTCCACACATTTCAAGCATGGGTTACTAATGTTATCAAAAAAAAAAAAAAAAAAGCATGGGTTACTAATAAAAGTCTCTAGTTAATAAAAGATTCTAGAGATCTCTAGATAGAACTAGCAATGGATACTTCTAGAAATCTCTAGCCACATAACCATTCTAGGTTGTTCTTATCTAGATGAATGTAGGAATAATCTAGAATGATGTAGATACTTGTATAAAATTCTAGAGGCAAGTAAATACATATAGAGAATTCTAGAAGCTTGTAGATATTTCCGAAGGCAAAACCTCCACCAATGGATCAAAGTGATCCTAGCCATTCATTGAGGAGGTGGCTCACTATAAATAGCTAACCCATCTCATTTGTAAGGCATCTAAGCATATCCAAGCAATTTGTGATTAAAGCCTTGTAAAGCTTTCTTACTAGCAATACAAGATTTCTTTCTTACTAGCAGTACAAGCTTTCCTTTACATTCCCTACAAGCTCTTCCAACCCCTCTCTCTAGTCTCTCTTTTGTATTTGAAGGTGACAAGCAAGACTTTAAGACTTACTTAGCAACATTCACCTGGAAGCTGCCTAAGTGCCGCACGGGATCCGCTGTGCAATTTTAAGCCCATGACAGATGTCACGGCCCACCAAATCCAAGCCTATCCAAGCAATTTGTGATTAAAGCCTTGTAAAGCTTTCTTACTAGCAATACAAGCTTTCCTTTACATTCCCTACAAGCTCTGCCAACCCCTCTCTCTAGTCTCTCTTTTGTGCTTGAGAATGACAAGCAAGACTTTAAGGCTTACTTAGCAACATTCACCCAGAAGTTGCCTAAATGCTGTACGGGATTAGCTACACCAATCTAAGCTCGTGACAGTTGGTATCAAAGCCTTGTCATCAAGCAACCACAGCTAGTTCGCAAAGCAATGGCCTCCTATCGCGAAGTTGTTGTTAGAGTGGAAGAGCAAATGCATGGTCGTGGTGAGCGATGCACGCACACCAAGCGAAGCAAGTCCAAAGGTTCATCCATAGATGCCTTGAAGCTTGGATGGCTGGCTTGGAGGACACCCTCTTCAGTGCATAGGTCATCTTGAGTGATGTCTCCAATCGCCTCAACGGCCTAGAGATGGACTACTGTGGGATCACCCAAGCCACCAAGTCCATGCTCCGAGAGTTCTAAAAGGGTGTCAAAGAGGACACATGTTTCCTCATCCGTAATCTCCGCATAGCTCGTAGAGAAGCCAAGTTCTCCCACCTCTTCGGAGAACAACAAGCCAACCGTAGGCATTCGAAAGAAGAGGAGATGTGCAAGCCATGAGAAGCAATGATCGAAGACAATGGGGGGAGACGCGACGAATGTCAAGCTATCGCTACCACAGTGCAAACCCACTTGCACCGAGCCGAAGGAGTCGACGCGACATAGTGTACGTCTGACTCCCAACAAAAAGTGATCCTTCACGAGAGGCTTCCCACATCGAAGTCCACCCGTCCAAAGGATCCAATCCATGACAGACTCAAGCATACACAACGTCGATGTGACGAGGACTCGCGAATTCAGATGGGGGAGGATGTCACGGCCCGTAAAATCCAAAGCCCAAGTTCCAGCTAAGGAGCCAAACATGCCCATAACAAGGCCAAATTGCTGGAAAACTCTAGAGATTTCTATACACTTCAAGCATAGGTTGCTAATGGAAGTCTCTAGTTAATGGAAGATTCTAGAGATCTCCGGATAGATCTAGCAATGGATACTTCTGAAAGTCTCTGGCCACACAACCATTCTAGGTTGTTCTTATCTAGATGAATGTAGGAATAATTTAGAATTATATAGATACTTGTATAGAATTCTAGAGGCATGTAAATACATGTAGAGAATTCTAGAAGCTTATAGATATTTCTGAAGGCAAAACCTCCACCATTGGATCAAAGTGATCCTAGCCATTCATTGAGAAGGTGGCTCACTATAAATAGCCAACTCCTCTCATTTGTAAGGCATCCAAGCCTATCCAAGCAATTTATAATCAAAGCCTTGTAAAGCTTTGTTATTAGCAATATAAGCTTTCATTTCCATTTCCTACAAGCTCTTCCAACCCCTTTCTCTAGTCTCTCTTTTGCATTTGAGGGTGACTAGCAAGACTTTTAAGGTTTACTTAACAACATTGCCCACAAAGTTGTCTAAGTGCAGCACAGGATCCACTGTGCAATTCTAAGCCCGTGACACTACTCTCTCAAAAAAGATTTTTGGATAGAAATTCTAAGAGATTTTTATTTTGTTTCGAACCTACGCCTTAAGGTATTCCTCTAAATGGAGCTCTCCATTAGGTGACATATAATAATCGGGCGAGTTCAAACCATTTGATTGCTGCATTTGATTTGGTTGAGGAGAAGTTTAAGATCTGCAATCAATTAGCAGCAAAAAAATCATAATTAGTTTGTTAATTGTATAGATATATGTTTTTGAAAGAAGCTTTAAATTAACCAAATTGAAATTTGAAATAAGAAAAGATAAATTTATTTTAATTTGTAACATAAAAACATTATTTGAGACCGGTGATCATAATGGTTTTAATTCTTTATGTAGATCATGTTGTTTATTATATTTCATTTTTTGACCTTCTATTTAGAGGTATATATTTATTTAGATAAAAGTTCAGATGAACGGAGAATTCTCGTTAATAAAGAAAGGAAAAACTTAGTGTGTCTTTGAAATCTAAAGTTCATAAACCTATGCATGACATAAGAATAGACTGTATAAATATATATATATATATACAAACCTTGATAGTGCCTCTACAATTACAAGGGGCATCCATCTTCTCACCGGGGGGGGCTCCACCTTCTCAATGAAGTCGAGTGTTAGAAAATGAAATTCAACCTTGAAACCCGTGTTAGAAAATCAAAAAACAAAATCTTAAAAACTCTTATCACTATATTTGGAAACCAAACCAAAAAAATCTAGCTAGCTAGCTTTAATTTATGTACACATATTCAAGGTTGAAAATATCTAATAACCCTTCATAGAAACCATTTAAAAAGAATAGTACATATTTCAGAACACCAAAATCTATTGGAAAAACAAGAAAAAACACAAGCATATAAAAAACATTCTTGAAAACACATTTCTTTCATCAGCATGGTTAACAAAACCTAAAATGGAGCAAAAAAAACTGTAGATATAATTAAACTAATGAGAACCTGCAACAATTCTCTTGCACTTCTGGTAAATTGCTGATGCGATATTGTTTCTTTTGATAATGAGATTTATAAATTTCTTGAAAGAAAGGAAAGACTTCAAAGTCAAGAAGAGTTGAGACAATAACATATGAAATCTAGGAGTAGGTGTATCTATTTGAGATGTGTTTTCAATGGGGTTGTTGGATGACCATATTTATACAAGTTTTTTTCACCAAATATCTTCTTTGGATTAGGGATAACACATCTACATACTATATAATATATATCAGTCTTACCCTTTTATGACAAATGTACATTTGGATTGAGATAACACGTCTACATACTATATATTATTGGTATACATTTTTCAACAAATATCATCTTTGTATTGAGGCAACAGGTCTACATGCTATATATTATTGGTATACATTTTTCGACAAATATTATCTTTGGATTGAGATAACACGTCTACATATTATATATTATATAATATTGGTCTACCTTTTTTGACACAATGTCATCTTCAGATTGAGGTAACATTTCTACATACCGTATATTATTGGTTTGCAGTTTTCGACATATGTCATTTTTTGATTGAGTTAACATGTCTACATAATACTATATATTATTGGTATACCTTTTTTCATCTTTGGATTGGTGCTAACACAGCTACATATTATATATCGATTTTACCTTTTTCAACAAATATCATCTTTCGAATGAGGTTACACATCTACGTATATACTTATATATTATTGGTATATATACCTTATTCGACAAATGTCATCTTCAGATTAAGATAGTACGTTTAAATATTATATATTATATATCGGTCAATCTTTTTCAATAAATGTGATATTTGGATTGAGGTAACATGTCTACATACTATATATTATTGGTATACCTTTTTCTATAAATTTCATCTTTGGATTAGGGCTAACTTGTCTACATATTATATATTATATATCAGTCTTACATTTTTCGACAAATATCATCTTTGGATTGAGATAACACATCTACATAGTAATATAGATATTATTGGTATGCCTTTTTTTCATCTTTGGATTAGGGCTAACACATCTACATATAATATATTATATATCAATCTTACCTTTTTCAACAAATGTCATCTTTGGATTGAGATAACATGTCTACATAATTATATTGGCACACCTTTTTCGACAAATGCCATCTATGGATATAGATAATACGTATGTATACTATATATTATTGGTATGCCTTTTTTGACAAATATCGTCTTTGGATTTAGGTAATACGTCTACATACTATATATTATTGGTATGTCTTTTTTGACAAATTTCATCTTTGGATTTAGGATAACACGTCTACATATTATATATATCGATCTTACCTTTTTAGACAAATGTCATATTTGGATTAAGGTAACACGTCTACATATTATATATTATATGCTATATATATATTTGAAATTATAACAAATACTGGGACCCTGCAAGATTGGACTCTACTAGCACAGCCCGGACTACAACTACTCCCACGCATGGGGAGAAGGCACCCACACAAGAGGAGGGACAAAGAATGAATATATATATATATATATATACATGCATGTCGGACATTGAACCGTGGTGGTGGAGTCTCCTATTGGAGAGTCACACCACATTGGCAAAAGGTCATTGACATTATATACTATATATTATTGGCAAGGGCGGAGGTATTTAGAGCCCAGGCTAGCTTTTTATTAAAAAAAAAATAGAAAGTGTTTGTTAAAATAAAAAGTAAAAATATAAAATGATGACAATTACAATTACAATTACTATTGTTTGATAATTTATAAAAATAGAATAGTTTATAATTTAATTTAATTTGGTATAATTTCAATAAATTCATCAGTGTGATATTTTTAATATTTTAGTAACACTCAAAAACATTAAAGTTTATTTTGTTTGTTATTTTTTTTTTCTATATTTCCTAGTTGAATCATTGTAAATGTTTGTATGGGCAAAAATCATTATATTTTTATTATCTGTAGGTACATACTCTTTTATTTTATTTTTATTTTTTCACATCATCTCTTAGTAGAGATGGTTGTGCACAGTTTGGTTTTATGAAGTTTGAAACAGCCTGAGGATCAAATTTCAGCAGAAGACGCGACTCAGACAAGGAGCTCCAACCGCGGCACACACAGTGGTGGAGTCTAGAGGATGACACTATGTAGACCGCGTGGCGGACATGGTACCCATGTCGTGGCCCAAGAGGTGAAGTTTTCCAGAGGTGATACGCGGTGTAGACCGTGCTGTTCTAAGAGGTGGAGAGCAAAAGCATAACCGCGGTACAGGACGTGGCTGCAAACCGCGACCAAGACTGCAGTAATGACGAACCTTGCACAAATCAGGAAAACTTATGCAAAAAGAGAAGTAATCATTTAGGGTTTTGGCTTACCCTAGTGCTCCTATATAAATACCACCATTATGTAAACTCTAAGTTGGTGAGAAAAAGTTGCTAGAGAGATAGAGAGCAAATTGTAAAGAGACTGAGAGATTGTAATCAACTCTAAAAGTAGTGGATTGAGTGTAGTGCGCTCCGTGGATGTAGACAAATTGTTGAACCATGTAAAATCTTTGGTGTCATCTTTTTTTTCTTCTTATTGCTTTAATATTATCTATGTGTGTTAAGATTTGTGTGTGCGACTTTTCTTACAACAATTGGTATCACTTCAACATTGGTGGTTAGGGGTTCGAATCTCACCGTATGTAATTTTAAAAGTATGTGTGGGGGGTTTTCTCCCAATTTGTTGGGAATAGATATTCAAGCCGCACAGGTTCCGGCAATTCTATTGTAATAATTGTAACTTGTAATATTTCAACAAAAAAAAGATACGTACTTTTTAATTAGGAATATTTTATTGTAAGGTTTGGTTAAGAAAAAAACTACCACTCAGTGTGGCTTGGGTAGAAAATTACATTCATTCAACTTAACAATTGCTCATATATGAGTCGCCGCACCGCACCATAGGTATATACCCTAAAAAAATATATATACTTAACCAACCTAGACAGTTAGTCCTAGCTTCACCCCTGATTATTGGTATGCCTTTTTTTCATCTTTGGATTGGGGCTAACACATCTACATATTATATGCTATATACCGATCTTACATTTTTCAACAAATGTCATCTTTGGATTGAGATAACACGTCTACATACTTATATATTATCGGTGTATCTTTTTTCGACAAATGTCATATTTGGATATAGGTAACATGTCTACATATTATATATTATTAGTATGTCTTTTTCAACAAATGTCATCTTTGGATTTAGGTAAAAACATCTACATATTATATATTATTGGTATGCCTTTTTCAACAAATTTCATCTTTGGATTGGAGATAACACGTCAGGTTCGAAAATTTTATGGCACTCTTTACAGGTCTCTAAATCTCAAACCAAGTGTTTTACGGCTTTAGCTTGGATTCTGGATTTTAATCCAACATCACAAAAGTTTTCAAATGCTCAGGTTTGGGTCCGCTTTTATGATCTATCATGGGAATACTGGCATCCGAATATTATTTTGATTTAACTATAGGGATCGGTGTGCCTTTACTGTTGGACAGGGCTACGATGGAGGGTGATTTTGGACATTTTGCGCATATTCTAATGGATATTGATATGTCTACTATGCCTCTATATTCTTTGCTTCTTGAGAGAGATGATTCTCATTGTTCTTTCATTTCGGTGGAATATGAGAATCTCCTGGCTTTTTGTTCTACTTGTTCCTCTATTGATCATTTTCCTAATGATTGTCGTTGGAAAAAGTCCAGAAATGGGATTCTTGTTAGTTCTGGTAAGCTTGTTTTGGCTAGAGATGGTTTAGTAATGGTTGTTGCTGATGATGGTTTCAGGTTCCCTATAGTCGTGCTTCTCAACTGATTTTTCATCATGTTTGTGCCTCAGGTGAAAATTCTGATTACTAATGTCTTTGCCACTATTCAGTAGGATTTAGGGTCTCTGGATTCAGCTGTGGTTCATTCTTCGACATGCTCAAATCCAATTTTGGGTATGGTTTCTTCCGCTAGTTTAATTGCTTCACCAGGTTTAACTTCTTTGGGGGCTCATGCTACTTCAGTGGTGGTTGCTCAAGTCTGTCGGTTCCAACAGGAAGGGCAAAGCGATAATTATCTTATTAATGTCCCTATTCATTCCTCCAGTGTGGGAGTAAGGCATGTTTCTTCAGAGGGACCTTCTTTGATTCTTGATGTTTCGGCTAATGCCATTGTCGCGATATCTTCAGCTATTTCGATGGTCGGGCATTAGTCAAAGGTTGGTAGGGATACTATTTCTCTATTGGTTTCTTTTGCTTAACCCATTATTTCTTCAGTGGTTTCATTTGATGAGTTGGACGATAGGGCGAGTACAGTTTCTTCTTTAGTTGAGAGGGTTGATCAGGTAGTTTTACGGGTTGGATTCGAATCTTCACGTTCCCCTATTTTTGCTGTGGACTCTAATGTTTGGTTCTAGGGTCCTGAGCATTCATTGTCTAACTCCCAAGCTGAACTTCGCCTCATTGCTAATTCTTTCTAGGCTGACCAGGTTGAGGAAGAAGAGTTAGATAATACTACTACTACTTTAAGGTCCATTAGGATTACGCTCATATTGGCTTCTTATAAGTCCAGGTCCCGGGCTCTTTCGAGGGTTTCTGATGATTAGTATCTTATATTAGAATTGTCATGGGATTGGGAATGGTTCTACAAGGCGAGTTCTTAAAGATCTATGTCATTTGCTGATCGAGTCATTACATACATAAGAATACACCCCCTATTTATGATGCTTATGTTCGATTTCTGATTAAACACATGTATTTTATAGCTCGATTTTGATTGTACAGGTACTTTTGGGATTCATGGCTGGTTGATGAAGAAACTCGGTGATTTTGGACTATAGGCGATAAAATGAGAGATTTTGGGGGTAAAATGGTCATTCTACAAGAGAAGCAAAATTCGGTGGTTCACATCGGCAGCCTGGCCGCAGATTGAAATCGTCATTTGTCTCCAGTGATGTTAGGTGCAATTCGACGGCCATAATGCAACCGCCGGTCCATTCTAGTGGTCCACAACTCCATTTGGCGGTTATCATTCGACGGTCTGACCACCATTTGAAACCGCCGATTTAGCACCACATCAGTATACCGGGATTTCAACCCTATCTTTTTGTGATCCACATATAATTATCCTTTTTCTCCCATTCTCTAATCTAACCCCCACCATTCTTAAAACCCTAACCTCTCACTAACCTCTCATTAACCCAAATCTCTACCATAATCACAAACCTAACTTTCCCACCAACATCCATCTACATTTTGAGAATTAATTGAAGAGAGAAGAGGAGATTCACCAAGACCAAGGGAATTTCAAGTGCATTAAAGATCAAGAGGACTCTTGAAGGCTTTCATCGGTTTTCTCTACATCCTTTCTTTCTTTTCTTGTATTTCTACTATGTATAACTAAACCCTCATATTGGGGAATTGATGAGACAACTTATGTGATGATTCCATGCATTTGAGCTAGTCATATATTTTATAAATCCTCTCTTGATATATTCTATTTTCATTGCCTTGAAGTTGTCATTTTACTTTACTAAGTTAACATTGGGGATTCAATTTAGCTTGTTTGTAAAGTGGTTCACATATAAAGGTTGTGGTTTAGAGTTTGAAAGGTTTTTAACTTACACTCCAACCTTTAGCATCCATGAATTTGAACTTGTATGATTTGAATGATTTGAATGTTTAACGTGGTATAAGACCTTGGATGTGTTTTTGAGAATCTTGTTTGGGTAAATACTCATAGTGGGGTTCACTAGTAGGAGCTTGAATTTATTCCTACTAAGACTCATAGTAGGGTTTACTTGAGTTAAGGTAGGAATTTGAATGTTAATGAGTTAAATCAATTTAAGAACAAACCTTGAGATTGGATTAAAGTGATCAATTGGACTAGCTCATTACATTAGGAAAATCTTTTAGTTGTCAACTCAATTCCCCAATATCCATTCTTATACTTTCACACATATCACCTTAATTACTTGCTCTTTAATTATTGCTTAAATTTAGTTTAGTTTTCAAAACAATCTTCCAAACCAAAAATGAATTTACTTTTCCACACATAGTTTAGATTAGTGTAAATATCTTAGACATAGACAAGTATCCTCTCTTTCCCTGAGGAATGATCCCGCTTGCCAGTATACATTTCAATCTGATTTGTGTATTCCAAGTGTGGAATTTTTGGTACTTGAAAAAGTCCGATCATTTGCATCGTCCCTATTTGTTGTGCATTGCTGAGCCTATGGAGACTTTTTCTTCTTTTGCTTCTAGGTTTTGGTCTTCTCTTGGTCTGCACTTTGTAGGGGAGAATGACAGAGATGGGTTATTGCCATCCATTTGGGTCTTTGCTTGTGATTCCATTTCTGATGCTCAGGTTGTGTTCTTTCATGAGCAGCGGTTTACTATTAGTTGCATTGGTATACCTTGGTTTATGCAAGTACTTATGTGTTGGCTTGTCGCTTGCTTTGGCAGTTTCTTAGGAATTTGGTCGATCTAGTTTCTTCATCTTGGCGTTGTGGGAGATTTTAATGCGGTTTTGGGAGCTTATAAGTCTTTGGGTGTTCGTTCTCCTTCACAGAGTTCTTATGCATATTTTGTATCGATGATTGATGACTGCTAGCTCATTGGTATTCATTCTCAGAGTTTTTGTTTCATGTGGACTAAGGGTTGCTATACCCGTACTCATGTTTATAGGAGATTAGATAAGGCTTTAGTTTCGGATGGTTGTATTTCCAGTTGGCAAGATATTTTGTGCATGGCTCTTCCCCGTCAATTTCTGATCACTATCCATTGTTAATTCAGTTTTCAAACATTTATGTGTTTTAGAGAATTTGGTTGGATCATCCTAACTTCTTGGCCATAGTTCGTAGAGTTTAGAGTTCCCCTTCAGTGGGTAGGCCTCCTCAAGCAGTGATTAACAAGCTAAAATGTTTGAAAAAGGTTCTTAAGTCTTGGAACTGAGAGATTTTCAGTGATCTCGAGTAAGACATAAAAAAGAAATCAACTAAGCTTCAGTCGATTCAACTTCAGATGTCTGATCAGGGTTTCTCTAAGGAGATTTTCTTGGTCGAAACGCGTGTTCATCATGATCTAGATGTGTTATTGTGTAGACATGAATGTTTTCTCCGTGATCGGTCCAGAGTAAAATGGCTCCGCGATGGTGATCGAAACTCTGCTTTCTTTCATGCATCTATTCGGCGTCAGCAATATCATAAGGCTTTATCTACTCTTTCGATTAATATGGTGCTCTAGAATGATCATTTGGTTATCAGGGATCATATTGTAGGTTATTATTCGACTTTTTTTCCTATGATTCTTCTAGGGTCGGATATGATTTTTCGATGGTGGATGATGTGATTCCTAATATGGTGATAGTTGTCGAGAATGATTTTTTGATTGATATTCCTTCTATAGAGGATATTCATGATGCAGTTTTCGCTATGGATGCGAGTTCTACCCCTAGGCCGAATGGCTTCTCTAGTAAATTCTATCAACATTGTTGGGAGGTTGTCGGTCGTGATGTTGTCCTTGCTATTCAGGATTTGAAGCTCTTGCTCTTGAAGTGGATTATACATTTGAAGCTCTTGCTCTTGAAGTCTTGAGATGCCATGAAGATTTCTGATCACGATCTCAATGTTGAGCACAAGAAGATCCTAGTCTACCCATTACAAAAAAGCATCCTAATGTGGTTTGTCACAGAAATAAGTCAATCACAAAATGGAGAACCTTACAAAAATTATTATTATTATCAATTAGTTTAATTAAAAAACATTTAATTATAAATTGTTTTTACCTATATTATTAATTATTTATTCTAATTAGGGCATTATGGGTATATTCCAACTAGCAGATATTTTAAAGTTTTCAACCAAACGGTCTCAGAAGCTCTTCTGAATACAAAAGTTCTTCTGAAATACATTATCCAAACAGTCTCTGAAAAACTCAAGCTTTTACTTCTCTTCTTCTACTGTCAAAAACATTAAGTAAAAGCTATCTCAAACGAGCCAATTGTCCATTTGGGTTTCGTGTAAGCGTTTGATGTAGGATACATCTGAAAGCTTCCGCAAAAAGGTAAATGATGTTCGTTTTGAGATCATAATAAACTATTGAAACCATCTCAACGAGACCTACAATTGCTATCGGGTACCATGTGTTGTAGTTTTCCCAAAATTCATGGTTTCGGCCTTTAATTTTAAGTTTTTTCCTTTTTAGATAGTATTATTCATATCATAATAACTTTAAGTATAAATTTTCCTTTTCATTAAGATTTTTTTTTTTTTTGTTCATTTACGAAATCACTATTAGGATTTGTCAATAACACAACTTTGTCCCGTGAAAATTAAATAACATGAAGGATTTTTCACTTCAAATTATATACAATAAAATTTGTTTGAAAATAATATGAAGGATCAATATCAATTTTACTTTTGAACCCAAATGCAATTGCTTATGGAAAAAAACTTATATGTCTCACAACAACAACAACAACAACAACAACAACAACAACAACAACAACAAAAAAAACAAAAAAATGGGTCTTTTGCGACAACCAAATGCCGTTAGAAAAGAAGATTTTCCGTCAAAAAAATGCTTTTCCAACAAAACAAAACAAAAAGCCGTCAAAGACCGTCACAAATACTACATTTTCCGACGGTCATGACCATCGGAAATAATGAAAATACTGTCGGTAATAGTAATGTAAGGTGATCAAAATTACTTGTATTTTTTAAAAATATATGCATTAAAAAAATATTAAAGCATATTTTTTAAATCGGATATAGTCGTGTTAATAGACATAATTAAAAATAACTAAACGCTCTATTAATTACTAAGAATTTGGCTATATTTTATATTTAGTTAATTTAGTCAGATGTAACCTTAAAGTAGACTTCTTATTAGTACATTTTTTTGTCCCTAAAGTTTGATCTATATTGCCTAATTTTCTTACAGTAGTCGTCACAAATTATAAGTTTTTTTTTGCATTACCTAAGTTTTTTTTTTTTTATTAATTATGACATAATATTTTAAAATTCAAAATTGAACCAAAATATTTGGCGGAAAATTTCATAGAGTGATTTCGCTAAAAAAGATAGTAATAAGTAAAAAAAAATAGTAGAGGAAATAGGGGGTTTTGGCACTCTTTTAAAGTGGGTTTGCAAGACTACCAACACTTTAATAATTTGAGTTTAAATGGCACATATTATGATGAATGGATAAAAATACCCCCATGGTTTTGATTTTTTCTTTTTCTTTTTTAAACTTTCCAATTTTTATTTTTATTTTTTGTTCTTCTTCATCTTCTTCATTGAAGCTCCATTGGAGGTCTATTCGTTCGACCTCCCATGGAGGTCGAAATCAAGCTCCATTAGAGGTTGAAGTCGTTTGACCACCATTGGAGGTCAATTCGACCTCCAATGGATATCGATGAAGAAGAAGATAAAAAATAAAAAAATAATTTTAAAAAAAATTGGAAAATTTCAGTTTTTACCAATAAGTCTCAAAAATTACAAAAATACCCCAAAAATCTCGGAAACTACAAAATAAGTCTTGAAAATACTCAATAAGTCTCGATCCGAGATTTGTTAAATCTTGAAAATTACAGAAAAATCCAATAAGTCTCAAAAATAACAAAAATACCCAATAAGACTCAGAAATACCTCAAAAGTCTCGGAAACTATAAAATAAGTCTCGAAAATACCCAATACGAAAATACTCAAGTCTTGATCCAAGACTTATTGGGTATTTTCGACACTTATTGAGTATTTTTGTTGCCCACATTTCCAACTTTTAGTTCTTACAAGTCAGAATTGTGGGCAACATTAACAACTTTCAACTATTTCCGACAGCCATTAGACCATCGAAAATGTTGTACATCTTTTTTCATCATTTCCGACTGCACTTTTTGTGCCGTTGGAATTATGGGCAACATGACAAGTTATTCGATTATTTCCGACAACATTATTTCTACCGTCGGAAATGTTACTTACATTGACCATTTATTTGACTATTTCCGACGGCTATTAGACCATAAGAAATATGATGTTATTTTTTTTATCATTTCCAACGGTGTTAATAGGGCCGTCGGAAAATGTTGAATTACTAATGACAATTAGTGCTATCAAAAATATATAGTTCGTCACTGATAGACAATTTTTGTTTTAGTGTCTATAAAATCTTACTCTTCAAGTTGTTGACAAAAAATAAAAGGTAAATTTTTTAGGTATTCAAAATTCAAACAATGACAATTGCAGTGCAGCTGGTAGGACACACCACTAAACTCTTTAAAAAGCTTGTTCGCTTTTGAAAATGGAGGGCACTACTTCAAAATAATGTCTTTCTTTCTTCTTTTCTTTCTTTCTTTCTTTCTTTGTGAAATTAATATTTATAAAAATATTTTTGTCTTTATCTTACATTTTTCTATTACATAAATCAATTTAGTAATTGCCAAAATGACTGCGTCAACTAAATCGTTAGTTCTAGACTTTAACAAATGTAAAGAACAAATTATTATACATATAATATATATACTATATAGTATGTACAAATTAGAAGTAGTTAACAAAAGAAGTCACATTTTACATTTCTTTTTAGTAATTAATCACCTTTAAACATTGAAGAGGCAAGTGTTTTTTTTCTTTACTTTATTAAGGGTTGGTCAATCTTTGCCTTAATTGATGCATTAAAGAAGATTATATCTGACAAAAGTTGGATGAATAAAAAGAAGGAATATATTGGTTTATATATCCAAGAAATGATTATACTTTGTTGTTTCAAATGCATGTCATTCACACTCATGTATTAATTGTATGGGATTATAGATTTCACACAAATTAATTAAGGGAACTCAAGACTAAATCATGAACCAATAATTAATGTGATTCATGATCAATCTCCCTCAACCATCCTTAGAGAGAGACTTTAATAATTAATTGTGTTTGTGCATCAAATGGGTGGGGAGTGTGCTATAAAAACCAAATATCTTCTTCTTCTTTTTCTATTTTTCTTTTTTTAAAAGGAAAAACCAAATTTCTTCTGATTTGTCTAAAAATAAACATGAACCCCCATTGATTAATTTTTAAAATTCTAAAATTACCATAAATCTCTCAAAAACAATATCAAAAATCTCAATTAAGATTCATAAAACCAATCAGAAATTAACTTTTTGAGATCTTTCCAAACAATGGGAATCTAACTACCAATAATTAGGCCAAGCATATGATGAAGTTAACCCAAATTAAGTAACTGTGAAGATTCAAACCATTGAATATTGAAAATAATATATACGATGGAATGATTGTAGATATCCTCATCTAATATACTGAGACACGCAAGTAACACTTAATTATATCCTTGAATATGCATTTCCTACTCAGTATATCCTCCATCAATTTGTATCTCTTGGATACTAAGTTTCATTTCCAAATCATGGAAGAAAAACAAAGCAAAAGAAAAGAAAAAGTAGCTCATGATCAAAAAAAAAAAAGCAAGATAAAAGATTCAATCAAGAAACTTAGTGGTAACTAGGGACCCCCTCATATATGACTATACAAAAGGGGAACTAGACTAGACTTCCGTTATTAATTATTATATATATGTATTATCTTATAATTATTAAAGGTAATAAAAAGCTAGAATTGACATGAAAAATCTGATGATTCCTTGGCCAATAAAAGAAAGTAATTTAGTTTCCCACTTTTTCTTTATTTTTCTCCTCTTTGAATACATTGAAATTTATATGTATGGCACAATGAACAACGCCTGCCGCATTGTAGACAATCTCCTATCTATATATCCATCTCATAGAGCTTACCAGTGGCAAAGAAATTCACAAAGCCACAAACGTGAGCCAATCCCTCCTCATCCTTCGACTCACAATACTTCCCACCTACCTCTAAAAATCAAGCTTTCCACTCTCTATACATATCATTTAATAAAGCAGAATTTGCCACATCTGACACGAGTCTGGACTAACTTATTAGTCTTATCACTAACCTATCGGTGAATTCGGAGTTCGGACTATAATTTATAAAACTTGGGTTGCCTAAATACAAAACAAAAGCAAAATCGTGAACATGAAGAATCTTATATATATATAAAAGTCAAGATATGCATCATCAACAACAATATGAAAAGAAGCTTTAATAATCTTCATCGATTATCATCACTTACAATTATTTCTTAATATTTTCAGTACTCTTTACAACTTACAAAACACTTGAAATTAAACCAGCAAAAACATGTAAAAACAGCCCTACACCAATCTGGAAAAAAAAAAAAAAAAAAAGCATTCAAAAATACCAAGCATGCATGAACAGAAATTAAGAACTATATATATTATCTATCTCTATATATATGTTAGTAAATATTCATGATTATTCAAACACTAGTAGAACACTGTGTTCCTTGCTTAGAACTGAGAGGACCAGTTGGAAGAGTTGGTCCAAAATCCATGACAGCAACACAGTTGACATTAAACCTGTACTTGCCGGAAACCCAAGTCCCAACCTTCCACCTCAGTTTCCCATTCATCTTCAGGTTCAAAACCAACTTCCCAGCCGTCTGATCACGACCCACTTCATATCCAAAAGACGCCGCCACTGGCAGGCCTGTCCCGACCAGAGAAGCTGTCAACAGGTTGGTGTCTTGGTGTCCCTGATAAAAAGGTGGAAGATAAGAGTCAACAGTGATTTGCTGCCCTTTATAAGCAGCATAGACCTGTAACTCGTCGTAGTAGATGCCGACTTTTTGATTAGGGTTCTTGGAGAGCAATGTGAGCTGGACGGAGGAGTTGAGGAGGTGAGTGGTGGAGAGGTTGAGTTGGTAGATGTCAGCTTCTCTGAGAGAGAATTGGGGTTTTGAAGGGTGGAGGAGGAGCCAGATTAGGAGGATGAATGAGAGGATTGAAGTGAAGAAAGTTGAGAGAGCACAGAAGAGTTTCTTGTAGTGCTTGTCAATGTTTAGGGTCTGCTTCTCACCACAGTGTTTTGGAGACTTGGAGAAGACTTGAGACATTTGCAAGAGAGAAAAAAAACAGAGAGAGAGAGAGAGAGAGAGAGAGAGAGCTTACAAGGCTAAGGAATGAGAGTGGTGATGGGGTTAATAAAGGAAGAAATGGGAAACAGGAGAAAAAAAGAAACAATTATTTTGAGGTTTTGGTCACTCATGCAGTCATGCTTTTGACTGGCAGCTGCTCTTGTTTGTTGTTGTTGGTGGTGGTGAAGATTATTAATTGTAAGAATCTTCTTCTTGAATTTATCAAAAATCCCATCCAAATACGCTTTAGATACGGTTGTTTAGTAGTTTAAATTTTTGGGTCTATCAAGATATTAGAATTATGATATTTCAAATTATAATCCTTTATTACCGTCTAATATGGTTTGGTGGTAAAGGATGCTTATTTATATTTAACCGTCAACCACATAAGATAATATATAAAAACTAAATCTAAAAAAAAAATGTTAAAATCTCTCTCCCTCTCTCTATTTGAGTTTCTCGTTTTAATTTATTGAACATGTTATGGGCTAAGGGGTGTTAAATGTGTGTTCGGCATATATCATATGTATCCACGTTACATATTGTGACTTTGTGAGGGAGCTAGTTAACGTATCAAATCTCATAACCCTTGCATCAGTTTCTAACATTTTAAGCTTTTGAATCTAACTATTCATGGACTACTTTTTGAATGAAGTGGTTGTGATTTGATTAATCTGTTTGGAAGATTTCAGATCAACCATTGGATCAGTTGACCATGCTATCTGATGGGTGATATATAGCACAATAATGATGACCAAGTAGAAGTTGAAATGAACTCAATCATAACCATTTTTTTTCCTCTTTAAATATTGTTTTTCAAAAGTTACATGTTTGAATTTTACACTCCTAAAAGACATTAAATCATTGCACTTCCAGATGTTGTTAAATAATTATTCGGTTGCTTCTATAAGTTTCTGAACTTTTTAAACAAAATATTATTTAAGTGGAAATGGACAAATCTAGCTATCAAATTTATGTAAAAATTATTTTTAATTTTGATTTAAATTTTAACGGTTTATAACCATCTTTTAATGATTTATTTCAATCCCCAACTAAAATTACACAAATACATCCGACCACTTAATTTTTTTTTAATTTTTCTACTTTTCTTCCTTTCTTCTTCTTCTCTTCCACAAAAGTTCTATTCTTCTCTTCTTCTCTTCTTTCCTTTTATTTCATTTCTTCTTCTATTATCAACTTCAACAAATATTTGAATCCTATTTTTACACCCAAAAAAAAAAAAAAAAAAATCTCTAGAAACTCAAATCGTCAAGTAAGCTTGGTTCCAAAAAAGGTGAAACCCAGAAAATAAAAAAATAAAAAAAAAATAAAAAAAATAAAAAAAAAACATGAAACCTAATTATTTTTTTTCTAGAAAACGTCACTACTAGAAATTTTGACATTCCCTACAAACCATATTTGTCTAGAAAGATCAAAATTCGTAGGGAAAGATTTTGCCCGACGAAAATTTTTCGTCGACCAATTCGTCAAGACATCATGGTCGGGAAAGGTTTTGCCCGATGAAATTTTGAGTTTCGTCAGCTAAAGTTGTTTTAGCCGATGAATGTATTCGTCAGCTAAGGTTATACATTCGTCTAGAAAGATTTTGAAACTTTAAAAATTAATTTGCCGTCCGGCTACCCCACCGTCAGCCGCTGTCGGCCCTCCCCACCGCCGGCCCACCCTTGATAATATTGATAATTAATTGTTGTTATGAGGAATCGAACTTGCAACCTCATATCAAAGTGGTAAGCCTTTACACGTTATCTGTTAACATTTGCATTATATTTATATATAACCTATATGAGTTGTTAGAAAAGAAAAAAAAATTTGTTAGATAAATTTAAATTTATTCAACTAATCAAAAATCTAATTCGAATGACAAACATATATTGAAAAATATTTATTGGATTGCAAAAAATTTAGGGTTTGGTGATAATGTTTTTTAAAAAAAAATTAATTATTTAATTAAATGATCAATACCCCAAAGTGGTAATCAATTGAGAGTGGATTTTTGCTCACCTACACTAATTAAGGTGAATCATTACCATCCACTATAGGTGTTGACACGTGTCCCAAACTTTGAGTTAATTTTGGGTTAACTTTGGACTTTGGGTTAACTTTGGGACACATGTCAATATCTGGAGTGGGTGGTAATGGTTCATCCTAGTTAGTGTGGGTGAGCAAAAATGCACTCATCAATTGAGATGGTGCTAATCGAGAATGTGATAAGAGTTAATTAATTAACAATTAAGGACAGATTTAGGGTTGCACGTTGGGGAAATGGTGATGGATGGGGAAATTTGGGGGGAGGTATCTCCATCCCCCACCCCAGTTCCCTATTTTTCCCGTTTTCCCTCATTTTTAATATTTTTTAGCATATATATATTTTTAATTAATTAATTAATTAATTAATTAATTTTAGTATATATTTTTTTAATTTTAATTAACTTTTCCCTACGAATTTTGAGTTTGGTGGGGAAAAAATTTGTATCCTTAGCTGACGAATTATGAGATTTATGGGGAAAGGTAACCTTTCCCGACGAAAATCGTTTTACAGGGAAAGGTTGGAAAAAATTTTGTACCCTTAGCCGATGAATTATGAAATTTATGGGGAAAGGTAACCTTTCCCAATGAAAATCGTTTTGTGGGGAAAGGTTGGGAAAAATTTTATATCCTTAGCCGTCCTTAGCCGATGAATTTTGAGATTTGTGGGGAAAGATAACCTTTCCTGACGAAAATCGTTTTGTGGGGAAAGGTTAGGAAAAATTTTGTACCCTTAGCCAACGAATTTTCAGATTTGTGGGGAAAGGTAACCTTTCCCAACGAAAATCATTTTGTGAGGAAAGGTTAGGAAAATTTTTGTACCCTTAGCCGACGACTCTTGAGATTTGTGGGGAAATGTAACATTTCTAGACAAATTTTGAGTTTTGTGGGGAGAAGTAACCTTTTCCAACGAAACTTGTTTTGTGGGGAAAAGTTATCTTTTCAAACAAATCTTGCTTTGTCTCCTAAAGTTTTGTCTGGAAAGACTAAAATTCTTGTAGTGCGTGAAACCTTACAATTTTCTCAAAAAGCGTGAAACTTTGTTCTTGGTGAAAAAATGTGAAACCTTTTAAAAAACTTAAAAAATTAAAAAAAAAAAATACATAACCCAAATGAAATGATGTAACAAGTAATTTTTCATTAACATATTATTCACCGGTACCACATCACCCCATGATTGTTTGGTGATGAGTCATTTGGGTTATAGTATTACTCTCAGTAAAAATATGATATATATTAAGAATTGAACCCCTGACCTCAAAAGTCAGCAATTACAACCTAATCAACGAAACTAAATAGTTATTTTGAAAAATATAACTATTTAAGAAATATATTATTTAACATAAAAAGATTGTTTCACGTTTACAATGTTTCCAACTTTCACGTTTTTAACGTTTCCAAGCACGATTTCACATTTTTTTTTTTTTTTTACATTTTTAAGTAAGATGTCACGTTTTTTACGTTTTCAAACAAGATTTCACAATTTCAAACTTGAAAAACCTAAAAATTTGGAGAAAAACGTGAAACCTTAATTTAGAAGGGGATGTTTCAGTAATTCCACTTTTAAGGTTTTTTTTTTTCTTACTTCGTGAAACGAGTAGCACACGAGCATTGGCATCACACTATGCACAATCACAGCTTCGCCGGACACGATCGCCAGGGGTTCCCTCTCCAGCGTCGTCTCCTCTTCGTGATGCCGGTGCGAGCTCTCCTAGATGGTGGTGAGACCTCTTTCTCTCTTCTCTTTGCTGGTAGAACTCGTGACGCAGCAGAAAACACAAAAGAATACGACCAACGTCAATATTCTGTAATAAACTCTGGAATCCACCAGAAAACAAAGAGAAAACTCTTTAAAACGAACTCTGAAATTTTATTAATTGAAAGATTACTCAGTCTTTCAGCTTTCAAGTATATTTAAAGCAAAAACCCTAACCCTAATCCTTGTTGGACAAGAAACGGACTAATTAATACAAATTACCAAAAATAGCAATATAGAGATAAATGCATAAACAAATAATTCTAATCCTAATACGACTCGAATACGACATTCCTAAAAAGACTAAAATAGGAAAAAGATAAAAACTAATCAGAATCTTCTAAGATTCATGACTCCTAACTTAACTAAAAAAACAAAGATCAAATCTTACCCAAAAGGTAAGTTTGACTTATTTCCAAAACCTAAATTTAATTCCTAATCAAAACAAAATAAATAAACTTGAATTAATAAAATAAAAAAATAAAAAAATTGCCCAAATCAAATTTTATCCGATGGAGTCAGGGCACGGTCTGGACTGCGGCTCATTCTTTTTGTCCTACATCAATCACCCCTTCTTAAAAAGAACTCGTCCTTGAGTTCAGTTGAAATATGCGGAAGACAAATAAACAAAGAAGAACTCCTATTTGTCTTATGGGAGTGGTAAACCCCAATCGAAAAGTCCCTTCGAAGCACATCCCAAAGCCACAATGGCACTAAAGTAATAGCCCAATGAAATGCCAAGAGAGTCCAAGTTGTCCACTATTGTCGTCGCCTTGTCCCTTTGGTCTCAAAACCATCCATGTCAACTATCTCGAATCATGAGGCTTGCCCACAAAATAAATATGGAATGGATCAAGAATGCTAATGAACCCAACAAGGTCTTTCTTCAATTTAAATCCATCCCAAACAAAGTCATCATCAACCAATCCTAGTCTCACTTTAGTATCTTCAAACCCAATGTCTAGTTTACCAACAGATTGGCCAACAAGAGCTAGTGGTATTGTTACCAAATCTTCAAAAATATTGCTCTCGATTGTCTTGTCAATTTCTTCAACAACTAGATTTGATGATTCAATGTGATCTTTGTCAACCACCTTAAGGCCAATTGCCTCCACCATTTGTTGGGTGAGATTCTCAAAAATTGAAGACTCAAACTGATCATTATTCTCTTCAATTTCAACACACTCTTGAACAATACTCCCGCAATTAGCAACTCCACCTTGTGATTGAAAATTAGCGTAAGTAGCATTATCATACATCAGAGGCGAGATGTTATCCTTGAGTGTGGAGTGAGACGGATTTGTGGTCTTCTTTGGAAACTTACAATCTTTGTTTCTGTTAACAGGTTGGCCTCGGGCAAATCATTTGACGCATGTCCTGTCAACTGGTTGCCTGTTGTTAGCATTGAGGTTCAGCCTAACAAGCATCTCACAAATCTCCGTCATATGTTGTCGGTTTTCCTCCATCGCTGCCCACAAGGCCTCTACCCCACGATCACCGTCAATAGGGTCTCCCCTGCTCCATTAGTTGTCATCGAGATCGGTAAATCCGTGCTCTGATACCAATTGATGCAGCAGAAAATACAAAAGAATACGACCAACGTCAATATTCTGTAATAAACTCTAGAATTCACCAAAAAAACAAAGAGAAAACTCTTTAAAACAAACTCTGAAATTTTATTAATTGAAAGATTACTCAGCCTTTCGGCTTACAAGCATATTTAAAGCAAAAACCCTATCCCTAATCCTTCATGGACAAGAAACGGACTAATTAATATAAATTACCAAAAATAGCAATATAGAGATAAATGCAAAAACAAATAATTCTAATCATAACACGACTCAAACATGACATTCCTAAAAAGACTAAAACAGGAAAAAGATAAAAACTAAAAAGAATCTTCTAAGATTCATGACTCCTAACTTAACTAAAAATACAAAGATCAAATCTTACTCAAAAGGTAAGTTTGATTTATTTCTAAAACCTAAATTTAATTCTTAATCAAAACAAAATAAATAAACTTGCGAATCAAGAAACAAAGACCCAAATTAATAAAATAAAAAAAAATAAAAAAATAAAAAAAAATTGCCCAAATCAAATTTTGTCCGATGGAGTCAGGGCATGGTCTAGACTGCGGTTCATTCTTTTTGTCTTACATCAACTCGACTGCTGAAAATCAAATCTCATGCGATTGGCGTCATCTTCGTCTAACAGGATCGGTGTCATCTTTGTCTGACAGGATCAGTGTCGTCTTTGTCAAATAGAATCGAAATCATCTTCAGCATGCATTGTCTTCTTCGGTGTCGTCTTCTCTCTTCGTATGAGCCATTTGCAAGCTATCTCTCTCTTCTCGTGTTTCTAGTCAATTGAAATAGAGGTGTTGTACCCACGAGTAAAATTTTTGTGCTAGCCTTTGGGTAGCTGTATTAGGGTTTCCGTTCAAGATGATGAATGAAAACGAGATCGCGCGCCTTTGTTCGTTAATGACTCTCAAGGAAAGAGAGTGTCCTGTGAGAATGCTTCAAGCCGATCTTAAAACTACAAGTTTACAAATATTGGCTACTAGTTTAGTGGGGAAAGTTTTATCGTCTAAACCGGTGAATAGGGATGGATTCCGAGTGGTTATGAGGAAAATATGGAAAACAAGGGAAGAGGTGGAGGTTGAACCGCTCAAAGACAATATTTTTGCTTTCCACTTTCAGAATCCTGATGACAAACGAAAAATTATAGCAGGGGGTCCATAGAGTTTCAATGATGCCCTTATAGTTATGGAGGAACCGGAAGGGAAAGGCGATATTACTCAGATGCAATTTAAGAAAGCGGATTTTTGGATCCAAATTCACAATGCTCCAATGATTTGTATGACTGAGGATATAGGTCGATTCCTTAGGAGTGTTGTTGGTGAAGTGCAGGAGGTAGATGTGGGGGATACAGGCATGGTTATGGCAAAATTCTTAAGGGTCAGAGTGATATTAGAGATTGATATACCTCTACATAGATGTTTGAGGGTTGACGTTATGGGAGATGGAGAGGAATCAGTAATGTTACTGAAATATGAGAGGCTTGCCAATTTTTGCTTTCGATGTGGTCTGATTGGTCATATGAAGAAGGAGTGCCCGAAAAAGGCTATGGTTTCTGTGGCAGGAAAGATAGAAGAGTTCCTTTTTAGATTTTGGATGCGAGCTTTTCCACCAAATAGGAAGCAAGGAGTTTGGGGTCGTAAATGGGAACCCAGACGTGGGTATGGATCTACTCTGGCAAGTTCAGGTAGTGGAGGAAACGGTGGTTCAGGGAGACAAGTTGATGGGGATGCTAGGTCCAACGGTGGGGTTCAGAGTTCGGTCTCGAGGATAGAGGTTTCCGACAGGAAACGGAAAGAACCAATTTTGGAAAGTTCTACAGTTAGTAATGTTTTGAATACCGAGGCTGCGAAAGGAATAATTACGGATTCGAGGGGATTAACTGATGATTTGAATGGTACTAAAATCCAGGAGTTGATAGTGGATGATTTCTCTGTGCTGAATGGGGAGTGGGAAAATACAGGTCAATT
This sequence comes from Acer campestre, assembly GCA_954870605.1. Lineage (NCBI taxonomy): Eukaryota > Viridiplantae > Streptophyta > Magnoliopsida > Sapindales > Sapindaceae > Acer > Acer campestre. The sequence goes on along the minus strand of OX940808.1, from coordinate 33,276,771 downwards.
CCTGAGTATTTTTGATACTGCCCAAATTAATCAAGTGGTAATGGGCCTAAGTTCTGGTAAAGGCCCACTAACCCAAATGGCTATAGTTGAAAAAGGGATGGGATGGCATAATGCGAAGCAGTCTGGCATGGATGTAGGAAATGGGTCGTGTGGACTTACTGTGTCTGGTGAGGCCCATAGGAAATCGGGTATCCAATTTGTTGTCCCAAGTCCAGTAAAGGCTGATAATATTACCCGAGGATTTATAAATGCTTCAACAAATCAAACCTTTTTGTTTGAAGCTAAACTTTCCCAAGCAGATTTGGGGGATCTGAACCTAGTTGGCAAATGGAAGCGTCGAGCGTGCAATCACCATCGAGAGATTGAACAGAGTATTGAGGGCCCGTTATTGGGAAAGAAGAAAGACGGTAATGGTTTGGGAGGGGCATCAAGTGTCAATAAGAAGCAGAGGTTCGTTTCCTCATTTGAGGATTCTACTGATGCGGATGTTGAAGATAGATCGACGGGTCGGTTTCATCCGGCCTACTGGGATCAATGAATGCGCTAGTTTGAAACGCTCGAGGAGTGAGGAGTGATCGAGCGTTCCAAGTTCTACTTAGGTACAAGCAGGACTATTCCCCGGTTATTATTTTCTTGATTGAAACAAAATTGAATCATGTCCGATTGGAGAAGCTGAGAGTGAAATTGGGTTTTAGTGGCAAGCTGGTGGTGGATTGCGAAGGGAAGAGTGGAGGCTTATGTCTGCTTTGGTCAAACAAAGTTTCTATCTCTTTGCTTCGTTTTCTAGGTTTCATATTGATGTTCTGGTGAATTCAAGTAACTCTAGGGATTGGCGGTTTACGGGGTTCTACGGGCACCCTGAACATGAGCAGAGGAAACACGCGTGGACTCTATTGAAGCGTCTTCATAGAATGTTTCAGCTTCCTTGGCTGTGCTCGAGGACTTCAATGAAATTATTTGAAAGGAGGAGAAGCTGGGTGGGTCTCCTCGTAACAGGGGGTTAATAGAGAACTTTCGTGAAGCTATTGATTTCTGTGGACTGGAGGATATGGGATATCGCCCTTCACCTGGTGTAATAAGCGGGAAGGCATTGAGGCTATCCAGGAGAGGTTGGATAGGGGTTTATGTAATTTGGAGTGGAATCAAGTCTTTCCTCAGGCTTCGGTTACGCATTTGGAGTATTGGCATTCTGATCACCAGGCCCTTTTGATTGATTTAGTAGGACCGGATGGTATGAATAGAGTGGGTGGGAACTGCAGGCATAAGCGGTTTTATTTTGAAGCTTGCTGGACAGATAAGGTGGAGTGTCGTAGATTGATTGAGAACTACTGGAAGCCGAGGTGTGCTAGTGTTGGGGTTGAGACGACAGTTTCTAATATTCAACGTTGCTCTAAGGCTTTGTAGCAATGGAATTGAAGCAATCAGAGGGATATGAAGAAAGATATTCAAGTTAAGAGGGATGAATTGAGGGTGGCTACTAATAATATCACTAATGGCTCTTGGAACCATGTTCGTTATATTTAGAAACAATTAGATAGTTTGTTGAGTTGTGAAGAGGTTTATTGGCGTCAACGAGCACGGGTTGAGTGGTTGAAGTAGGGGGATTGAAATACCAGATTTTTTCACCTGAAAGGAAGGCCCGTAATAGAATTCATGGCTTATTTGATAAGAATGGTACCTGGCAGGTGGAAGTTACTAAGCTGACGAATGTGGTTACGAGTTATTTCTCTGAGCTATTCCAATCTAATTTGGCTTCTGACAGTATTATGAGTCAGGTTCTGGATAAGGTCCAACCCCATCTATCTCTTCGTAATGTCTCATTTCTTGATCGGCCCTTTCGACGGAGGAGATTCGGATTGCTGTGTTTTCTATCGGTCCGTCTAAGGCCCTAGGTCTAGACGGACTGCCAGGGCTATTTTATCAGAAGTTCTGGGATTGGGTTGGTCCTAATATTGTTTCGACGTGTCTTAGCTGTTTTAATGATGGGTGCTCATTGGAAGCAATCAATGACACTCTTATTGTTCTCATCCCAAAAGTAAAGAATCCTACGAAGATTGAAGATTTTCGTCCAATTAGTTTATGTAATGTTGTGTACAAAGTTGTGGCAAAGGCTTTGGTGAATAGGCTTCGCTTAGTTCTGGATGAGGTTATTTCTGATTCCCAAAGTGCCTTTATCCCTGGGAGAATGATTTCGGATAATGCTTTGATCGGTTTTGAGTGCTTATATGCTATTCGAAATAGGAAGCGGAAGAAGGGGTCCTTCACTCTGAAGCTGGATATGTCGAAAGCCTACGACCGGGTTGAGTGGGCTTTTCTTGAGAGAATGATGTTGCGGTTGGGTTTCTCTAATTAATGGGTGGCGAAGATTATGAAGTGTGTCTCTTCTGTTTCTTTTTCGTTTATGATTAATGGCGAGGTGTGCGGTAGTGTGAAACCTAAACGTGGGCTTAGGCAGGGTGATCACCTTTCACCTCTCCTTTTTCTTTTGTGTGCTGAGGGTCTGTCTGCTGTTCTTAATTCAGCTGTGGTAGATAAGCGATTATCTAGGTTCCAGTTTAAACGGTCAGGACCTAATATTTCTCATTTGTTCTTCGCGGATGATAGTCTCCTCTTTTCTAAAGCGTCTGATATTGAGTGCTCTTTGATCCGACGGCTTCTGGATGATTATTCGACTGCCTCGGGTCAGATTATCAATTATATGAAGTCTGCAATTTGTTTTAGCAAGTCTATCCGGTGGGCTGAGGGCAGTAGGCTTGCTAGTATTATTGGTGTGAACCAGGTTAAGTGCCACGAGAAGTATTTGGGTCTCCCAAGTCTGAATAGTAGAACTAAGAAGCAGCTTTTTAACAGTATTAAGGACAGAGTTTGGTCCAAGATTAAAGGTTGGAAGGGTAAGTTACTCTCTGTGGGCGGTAAGGAAATTCTTCTGAAGGCGATTATTCAAGCGATTCCTACCTATACGATGAGCTTATTCCTTCTTCCAAAATCTCTTATCAATGATCTTCATAAATTATGTAACTGCTTTTGGTGGGGGCAGCTCTGATGATAAGTCGAAGCTTCATTGGTGTTCTTGGAAGAGAATGTGTAGTCCGAAAGATGAGGGTGGTCTTGGGTTTAGGGATTTTGAAACTTTTAATCGCGCCTTATTGGCGAAGCAATGTTGGAGGCTAATCACTAGACCGAATTCCCTGGCTGGTAGAATTCTGAAAAATTGTTACTTCCCTGATTCAAGCTTCCTGGAGGCCGATGCCAAGCCTAAAGGTTCTTTAATTTGGCAAGGTTTGCTTTGGGGTCGGGATATAATTAACAGGGGTTCCCGTTGGAGGATTGGTTCTGGTAAGTCAGTGTCTATGTACAATGATCGCTGGGTTCCCAAACCTTCGACTTTCAAAATCTTCTCCCCTATTAAGTTGGAAGAAAATCTGACAGTGGATAAGCTGAAATCAGTTTCGGGTGAGTGGGATTATAACCTCTTGTGTAGCAATTTTCTGGCTGATGATGTTGATTCCATTCTGGCCATCCCCCCTTCTTCTTCTTCTTCTTCCCAAGAGGATTCCATCCTTTGGCATTTTGAGCAGTCCGGGTGTTATTCGGTAAAGAGTGGCTATCGGGTGGGCAGTAGTTTGGTTGTTAATCCTTGTTCCTCTGGGTTGGACAGTTCAGGCTCATGGTGGAAGGCTCTCTGGAGATTTAAGATACCTTCCAAGATCAAAATTTTTATGTGGCGTGCTTGCAACCACTGGCTTCCTACTCTGCTCTACCTTGCGAAGTGTGGTATTCCCTCTGATGGTTTGTGTCCTCGCTGTTGTCGGTGTCCTGAGACAATGGTTCATGCTTTGTGGGGATGCCATGACCTTCTCTTGGTTAAGAATTATTTCACTGGTCTTAGGGACTTGAAGCTTAGTGAGAATATGCAGTTTTTGGATTTTATGGATACTGTTTTCTGTTCCCTTTCTGTGAATCAGGTGGAGTTTTTTTATGTTTGCCTTTGGCGGATTTGGTTTTGCAGGAATCAGCTTGCTCTCAATCTTGGTAAGGCTGACTTTGATGAGGTTATTAGATGGACTAGTGATTATTTGGATGATTGGAATTCGGCTTGGTTGGTGGAGCGCCCTAGCCTTGTTGTTAGTAATCTTAGGATTAAATGGAGACCTCCGGAGGAAGGTGTTTGGAAGATTAACACTGACGCGGCCACTTGTTACTCTAATCGGTCTGTAGGGTTGGGGATTGTTATTAGAGATACGCTGGGTCCGGTTAAAGGCTCTGCTTCTCTTTTCCTTAAGGCTATGGTTTCGCCTCTTATTCCGGAGGCCTTAGCTGTGTGGCGTGGTATTGCCTTTGCTCTGGAGCAGGGTTTGGTGCCTTTCCATATTGAAACTGATTCTCGTCAGGTTGCTGATTTGGTGAACAAGGGCCTTGTCTTTCCCGCTGAGATTGGTTCTATAATAAGTATGATTATCTCTGCCCTTCATGATAATCCAAGGTGTTTGGTCTCTCATATTTCCCGGAAGGGTAATCTTGTTGTTGATAGTCTTGCTAAGTTAGCTCTTTCTTTGGCTAAAGATAGCTTTTGGTTGGATGCTTGCCTTCCCTGCGTGGAGAGGCTTGTCCAGTTAGATGCAGTTGGGTAGTCTTTTGTTTCTTTGTCTGTTTTCCTTTCAAAAAAAAAAAAAAATAGAGGTGTTGTGAGCTTTTTTTTTTTCTTTTTTCTTTTTTCTTTTCTTTTTTTTGCTTTTACTTTTTCTATTTATGTAGGGGTATGATAGTAATATTGGAAAAACTAGGTTATAGACAGTTAAAATCTCAAACATCGATTAAAACAATTTTCTAATGTTTCTAATGGTTTTAATCTTCTAATGTTTCTAATGGATACTTTTAAATTTTTCACCTATTTTAATTTTATTTAGTTATTTTGAAAGAATTATTTTAACATTTATGTAACAGAGAAATTTAACAATAGTAATGATACTTATAATGCACATCACCTTTGGTAATGCATCTCTCTTTCCATGTTGGTGGTGGTGGTTTGAGTCATGTGAATATATATGAGAAATTTTCTCCCTTATAGACCCCTGACCAGCTGACCTTGACCGTTAGAATTTATTGTCATACTTAGAAATAAAAAAAATAAAATAAAATAAAATTAAAATAAAATAAAATAAAAAAAAAGTAATACTATTAATTGAAGCATGATTGGTGCTCGCATAATTTGAATATTCAATTTTTCCAAAGTTTATAGTTGTACCATTATATTTAAGATACCAAGTAGTTTTCTTTTTCCATGTTTTCTGTTAGACTTCAAACGAAGCAATTTATTAGTCATTTGTTCACAGAAAAACAAGTAGATTACTTTTAGAACATTTCTTTGTCCGGTATTTAAACAATTAAAAGTTCATAAAAGCATTTTTTTTACTCTTTTTTTTTTAGTTTAAGTTTGATCGGTATTAAAGCTGTGAGCAACTAAATCTTTTAAATAGGCCACGTGCTACACTCTTATTAATGGGGTCAATATTTTGGGTACCGCTTACCTAAGCATCATTCAAATCTTTGTGTTCAAGTGGTTATTTAAATAGTACTTGAATCTCACGTATCTATATCTAAGTTTGATTTGATCATCGTTTGGGGTTGCAATAAACTTAATCTCTTACATCTAGTGATAATTTACTTGGTACTGAAACCCGTTTTTTTAAGATGTTCAAGTTTTGAATCTCATATGTATATACAGGGGTAGAGCCAAGATTTGGGCTTTGAGGGGGCCAAAACAAAAATTAATATTGTAGGTCATGCAATCTTCAAATAATATCAGTAGAAATCTTATATAAGAAAAAGTGTGGAATCCCACGCTCAATAATTTTCAACAAAATACGATACCGTTCGGTGTTACAAGTAATGATACAAATAAATAAATAAAATAGACATTAACTAATTAAAATATAACAAATCTATTTTATATCTAGAAAATTATTTATAACCAATTTCTTCCCAATTTTCATTTCAATTGCATAATTAAAGAGTGTATGAGAAAATATATTTTATTTTGTTGCAAAACATTTGCCTCTTCTTAATGCATAACTAAAAATAATATTTTAATAGTTCTCGGCTTATAAAATATAGATTTCAATAGCTTAAATAAAATATCATTATACTATTGATGTATTTAAATCTCAATTATTTACATACTTGTAACTTAATTTTATAATATTCATGTCAAACCAAATTAACTTATAATAATTTTGAACAAAATTTAAACAATAAACTAATAAAACAAAATTTATCAAAATCATATTAATAATTAACCTAACAAAATAAATAATATAGGTAGTCACTATAAGAGTTCAATATTTACTTAGTTCGTTCTAGTGAAATCTAAAAAATATATATTTTATATATAATACACACTAGATTAGGTAATAATATATGAAATAATAGAAAATTAAAATATTAAATTGAATTGATTTTGTTTCCTATTTTCATGGTCAATAGAATTATGAAAACAAAAATTATTAGTTAATTTTTATTATTAAAATAATAAAGGGACAAGATAATATTATCACCTATTTTGTTTATATACAAATTTTTTTTATTGGTTTACATTTTAATTTTATGTATAATAGATTTTAATTTTATTGGTTCCCCCTTACATTCGCCTCTGTGACTCTGTGTATATACAAGTTATGTATATATTATATCCGTATTTGAATTTGTATATATATTTGGGTTTGGTCAACGTGATCACAAGCACGGTAATATTGCCGGTGATTACCAGCTGTGACAACAAGAGTAGTACAAGTGGCAGTCATGTAGGGACATCCACCAACAAGATTGAGTCCCAAAAGAGCCCACATAGAAACCCATTCAACATCATGAAAATGCTTGCATTTTCTGATAGTGCATATATAGTCTTTTAGGCTACTTTTATTTTGTATAATAATTTTGCTTTTTTACAGGAGATATATATATATATATGTTTGATCAAAACCATGTTGATTGATAGAGTAGGATACGGGTATATCTTTCCCACCCAGAATCAGAGATAGAAAAGCACTTATAGAATTATTGAAGCACTTTTTTTCTTCTTGTTGATTAAATTTTGTGCAGAGAGAAAGCCTAGTGGCTGCTACCATCATCATCTCCACATCTTTGTTAATGCACGCAACTTGTTTTGAGTAAAAGCACAAAACATGATTATGTTGAAATTATGAAAACGATATTGGAGAGTTTTGAGCTTATGGGTGTCTATTTTTTAATATATATAGTTTAATGTAAAAGTGCTTTGTAAAGCAGAGGAGACATGGAGAATCTTAATTAATAAATAAACCAGCTTTTTGGAAACCTCCGGGAATCATCCTTGAGTTTTTTTCGGTTAATTGTTACTTTTAGGCTAAGAAAAGGGCAAAAATGGTAGAAGCTAGTAAAAGGATGTTTTTATTTCATGTGAATCATAAATCATGATCAAGCATTTTCAAAACTTTGGTGGGGTCATCACTCATCACCATTGTTTATCATGAAATTGTATTGATTTGATGTTGGTGATTATCGGTTTGTGTCTTTGATAAAGTTATTGGGTCAGTAGTAAATATGAGAAATGTTCAATATTTTTGGAGTATACGTTCAAACTATTTAAACCATATGAATAATTATTACACTCATGAGTGATCGATTTCTATCTTTGATAAAGTTATTGGGTCATTAGTAAGTATGAGAAATATTTAATATTTCTGACGTATACATTCACCCTGCTTAAACCACATAGATAATTATTACATGAGAGATATATACAAGCAATTTTTTTTTTTTTTTTTTTTTTTTTTTATGGCAAGTATGGACAATCTCATGATGAAATGCCAATCAAAAGTCGATGCTTGGCACAAACTTGCAACAATTCCACGTGTTGTCTTTTGAGTTGTGGTAATGATGAGACCGTCACACCTAAAGTTTTGCTCTTTAGTAGGATATTCAAAAGAATATTACTGGGTTATTAGAATTAGAGAGGTTTGAAAACAAAAGAAGAATTTTTAATTGGGTTTGCTTTTGAAACCCTTTTTAGTTATGGAGATTATCATCAATCAAGAGAAAGTTAAATGACCCATGAATGAACATATATGAACTTTAGTGATTTTTCAACTGCTCATCTTTATTTTTTAAAAATATTACAATAATTCATGGTTTTATAAAGAAAGATAAAAAAACTCAAACCCACGACCTCGTGATGTGGGTGAGAGAAATTTAACCATCTTATTTGCTTTTGGACCAAACATTTGGCCTCTTATTAATAGATTATTAGATTTCTTTTTTATCATTATTATTTCATTATTTGTAAAGAAAATATTTCATAATAGGTTTATGATAGTGACTACTTACTCAAGGACTAGGGCTAAGACCCTAAGAGAAAGAAAAAAAGACACAATTTATATATATATATATATTAATTATATCGGTCTCGTTCTCATGTGTATGTCCTAATATAATTTCATGAGGATATTGAATATGAGTCACTAGGTTTACATGCTTTGACTCAAGTGTGCATGCACTTATCAAAACTAGTGACTCACATTCAATATCCTCATTAAGGGTTAGTTTAGTATTGCTTTTGAGAAGTTAAAATCAACTTATTTTATAATTTTGACATAAAATAATGTTTGGTAAAACTTTTAAAAGTGATTAATTCATAATCCGGCAAGTTTTGACAGTGATTTTGAGAAGTAGATGGAGGGTTACTTTTTAAAAGTGATTATGGAATAATCTATTTCAACATTTAATAAATCTTTTAAAATATCATTATTATCCTTATGGAATCAAATTAAAATCATTTATATACCTTATTTCATCTTAAAATTAAAGATTCTAATTAAATATTGATTTGATTTATAAAACCTTTAAAAAATATTTTTATTATTCTTATGGATTTTTTTTTTCTAATTTAAATATTCTACTTAAATATTGATTTAATATATATAATTAATGAAAAAAAAAATAAGATTCTAAAATCATGTCTATTTTAGTCATTGTAACTAATTTCAGCACTTTTGAAATAAAATTACCAAACATACGTATACTGTTTTTGAGCTATATAGTAGTTTTAAAAGTATAATTAATCAAACATCTGCTGATTAACTTCACAGCTGATTATTCCTTCAGCACAGCTAACAGTGATTATTATAAAAGTTACAGCAATACCAAACTGGCCCTAAGTTATATCAAGATGTCTACATGAGAACAGGACTGGTATATATATATATATATATTAAAAATAAAAATAAAAACTTTTTAAAAATTAACCAAATGTTCGTAAGAAGAAAAAATTATAGCAAAAAAGAGTTGTAGACATATTTGTACTTGAATTGTTGTTGATAAAAGAAAATAATTTTTAAATGGTAAAATAGAAGTTTAAGGGGTTTTTAATGATAATTATGCTTGAATACTTTTTTTTTTTTAAACTGTGGTAAATAATTTATAATATTATTAATATAATTCTATTTTCTAGATATGACTTATGAGGCCGTATAATTAAGTAAAAAAATAAAAAAATAAAAAAAAAGGTCCTTTATTATATTCTTATCATTAAGACTATAATCATATCATATCATATATATATATATATAATAGAGTTTCAAAATACCACGTGTCAGCGTAAGAGAGCTTTTTTAAATGCTTTTTTCATTTCTTCAAAATAATAAAGAAATAAATGCTACAATTAAACCATTTATTTCTTTAATCAATTTAGTAAATAATAATAATAATAATAATAAAAGCAAATAAATAATAACCCTTTCCTATTCAACCTTAATGTGGAATATCTTGGATTCTTAAACTGACAAGCTAAATTCAAGGAATTAAAACAATGATTTTTATTTGATTAATGACAATTGTGGTTTTATAGACTCCATTATTTAAACCATCCTCTCTCTCTTTAAATCATTTATGCTCTCTCATCTCCCTCAATTTTCTCTATAAAAACCATCCAAAATCTCATATTTTTTTCCATCTCATTCCATTGACTTTCTCAGCAAACTCAAAACAAACGGTGGAGAATTTGATGCCGTTGAGTGGTAAGAGGAATTTCTATAGATTTTTTTTTTTTTTTTAATATTTGGTTGAATAATTTTAATCCTTTAGTTTTAGTTTTTTTTTTTTTTTTTTTTTTGATCTCATATTTTTTTCCATCTCAGCCTATTAACTCTCCCTCACGAGCAAACTCAAAATAAGCGGTGGGAAATTTGATAGCGTTGGGTGGTGAGAGTAATTTCTACGGATTTTTTTTTAATATTTGATTGAATAATTTTAAATAAAAAAAAATGTAGGAAACGCTTTAGTAGTTAAAAATGTAATTTTGGATTGATTATGGAATTTTAACTTTGGCGGTCTTGGATTTTCAATTAGCTGTCAACTGAGGTGTTTGTTATGGAACCATCCAGTAAGGCTAGCATCCTGTTCATAACCACCAATGCAAAAAAATTAATAAACTGGTCAAGACTTATGATGTGTATTGTATTTATGAACGATAAATTTGATAGACATATTATTACTATAGATAAATATTATTCTTGGTTCTAACTGTAATATTATATAGTCTCTTACAAAAAAATAAAAATAAAATAAAATAAAATAAAATAAAAATACTATATCTACTCCAGTTTTTGGGAATTAAATACCTGATTTTTCCCCAGATTTTTTAAAGGTAATTTATACATTTTTTTTGGCAGTTTTTTTCTTTATATATTTTTTTAACCTTTTTGTTCTCTTTTCTTCTCTTTTCTATTTGGTTTTTTAGAATGTATTAATTTTGCATTGAATACAAGATTATTATTCCAAAAATAACTATTAGAATTTTAATTATCCATATAAATGATAATAAATAAATACTTTTCAAACATCAATTGTTAGTACCAAATTAATAGTAATCCGTTTTTTTTTTTTTTTTAGAATTAATGATAAATTCTAAAAACTTATTAATTGTATGATATTAATGATATTATGATAACATAACAAATAATTAAAATAATGGTTTAAAAAAAAATTAAAATAATAGTTTTTGATCAATTATTAATGGTAACGCATCATAAACATTAATTATTACATTCAATTAAATAGATTCATTTTCTAAATATATGAAATTCACTCTTAATTTTATTTTTTTCATATATATATGGTAATAAATAACAAATAACTCCTACTACTATTTGCATCTCCATAAAATTCTTCACCATTTTTTTTTTATTGAATCATCTATGAGACGGATGCTTAAAAAAATCTAATCAAGAATTTATTAAAAAATAGAATGTTTTTAGAAAAAAAGTGTGGAAAAATAAATTAATTTATCACTTGGTTTGATAATATCCTTCACGGAGTTTTTTTTTTTTTTAATTTTTAAATTAATACTTCTACATGTATTTCTAGAATGAGCGTTTTTATAATATATATATATATATATATATAATATTTTCGAGTAAATTGGGGTGTATTTAGAGGTTTCAAATTTTTAATTTATTAAAATGAAATTTCTTAAGAAAATAAATGTGAAAAAAATGGATTGTAAATAGCTAATCTCAATGGTTATTTAACTCTATATAATTATAAATATTTATAATTCTTTTTCTATTTTTTATCTTTTTGTTTTCTTTTCTTTTAGATTGTTTAGAATGTATTAACTATGCATTAAACACAATATGATTATTTCTAAAAATAAAAGTTTTTGAATTTTAATTATTCTTATAAATGGAAATATTTTACAAAGAAAATTAAAATAGTAATTATATTACCAAATCAAACGTAATCTGTTTATATATATATATATATTTCTTTTTTTTTTTATGGAATTAATGGTAAATTTTAAAAGCATATCAATAGAAATATATTAATGATAACATAACAAAAATTAATAATTTGTCATAATATATATATATATATACATTGCTAAAGAGATAGAGAGCTTTTCAATTAATACAAAAAATAATTTTTAATTAATCTATATAATAAATTAAATAATCCTTAAGAAATTTGTTCATCTAAACTGGAATAATAGTGATAGAAATGGAGAGTCTCTGTGCATTAATGATATTGAAGACCTAAATGTTTCCTTAACGGATTATTATAATTGACAATGATTTAATTAAATCAGATTTATTAACTACTTAAAAATCATTTCATCTTGCTTTGTTGTTTTATAATTAGTTTTTTTTATATAATAATATAATTATTTATTTATTAATAATATCAATAATTCAATCATTAATGAATTTAACATTACAATTCAATGAACATTATTTGTTGGGGAAGTCAACAACATGTCAAATAATTTTTTATTTTTTTTAACATTTCTCCTTAATTTGAGGATCTATGTATATCATCAATGTTGGTGTGTTTTATTTTTTATTGAAAGGAAAAACTACATGTTCATTAAGTTTAAACATATTTGCATCAAAAATATCGGTATAAACAATACAATGTTTTACAAACAATTTTTTATGCAAAGCCCATGCAATGCTCGGGTTGGAAAACTAGTATATATAATAATAGAGTTTCACAACGCCACATGTCGCCGTGAGAGAGTTTCGGTATTAAATTCTATATATTCATTTTTATTTCCATTTCTATATAACTACTTATTAATACTACTACTACTAATAATAATAATAATAAAGCAAGATGATTTTATCAATAACTAAGTACTATTAATTAGTTACTATAAATTAGTTATATGATAATTTATTCAAACCACTAAATTGAAATCCATGCGTTGAGAAGGGAGAAAGACAATAATTCAAGACATGCATCTATTTAATATTAACTTCACAATCTTTAATATCATATATCATAAATGTTAAGTATTACTGTTGGGTTCAATAATTTTTAAGATTCATTAAGTATCACATAATAATTTCAATTATTAAGATGTTTCACATTCCACATAATAGCCAAAGGAGTTAAATTGGAATACATAGAAGAAAAATTCATCAATAATTTATTGTAAACTATTACACTCCCATAAACTGAAACCATGTGATTTTCATATATATATATATATATATAGCTTTATAATTTCCATATACACTCCAGAGTGAAGGTTTACAATGAAGATGCATCGACTCTTATTGAGAAATTATATGAAGGATTAGTAAATTTAATTATTTTTAGATTAGTTTATGTTTATGTTTATGTAATTAGTTTTTTTTGGTAGTTTTTGAGGTGTTAGAATGTTGTATGATAGAAAAGTTATTTAAATAACTGTCATTTATAGCTGCCAAATGAAGCATTTCTCATTGTCAATGATTGCCACGGAATTGAACTTTTCATTTTATGTATACCGTGAATTCATCTTATGGTATCAAATAATATTTGTAAATTATTGAGCTGGAAGGAAGCGTCTCTCAGGAAATTCATGTAGGAGTTGTTGGGGTCCAAATTAAACCAATGTGAGTCTCCACTTTTCCCAGTTATATCATCCAATCTCCAAGATGCCAAAACCAGGAGCAGTGCCTACAATTCTGGGGATATTGTTGATGGATTAATATCCCAATTTTTAAATATTTGGCTGTAAATATGTTTTTTTTTAAAAAAAAAAAAACCAGGAGCAGTGCCTACAGTTCTAAGGATATTGTTGAAGGATTAATATCCAAAAATTTAAGTCCCCAGAATGTTAAGTCTCCAGAATCTCTAGCTGCCCGGATTCTGAAAGCAAAGTATTATAAAATAGAAGACTTTCTCCAAGCCTCACCTAAACCGGGCAGTTCCCATGTCTGGAGAAGCATCCTTTGGGGAATATCGCTTTTGGTGAAAGGTCTCTGAGGGAAGGTGGGAAATGGGAATGGCATCAGGGCTTTCACAGACCCATGGATTCCTAGACCATCCACTTTAAAGCCAATTTCTCCCTACTTAGACCCAAATCTGAAAGTGGCTGACTTCATTGACACTTCCTGCCATCGTTGGGATCTTGATAAACTGCACCATGTTTTTCTTCCAGCTAATGTTGAGGTAATTTCTTCAATCCCTCTTAGTGTTTTTGGTGGTCCAGATTGCCTTGCATGGCATTTTGATAAAAATGGTCATTATCTTGTTAAGAGTGGTTACCAAAAGGCCCTCAAGGAAAGAATTCCCTCTTCCCCATCTAATTGCCCTGCTATCCGAAATTGGTGGAAGACCCTCTGGAACCTAAACATTACTTCAAAAATCAAAATTTTTGTGTTGAGGGCCTGCCGAAATGCTATCCCATCTATGTACAATTTGTGGAGTCGGAAGATTGTATCGAATGCTTGCTGTAATTGCTGCGGTGTGAGTTCGGAAACTATGTCCCATGCCTTGCTGTGGTGTAAGAGCTCTCGAAAAATTTGGGGCATCACCAGGTTTGATTCTTGGCTTAGATTTTTCAAGGATCTCCCTATCTTTGAAGTCCTTACAGGGTTGCTGCCCAGAATTGGTGTGGATGATTTGGCTTTTGTGTGTGTTATTTTGTGGAGTATCTGGGAAAACCGAAACTCTGTGCTAACTGGTGGGAAGGTCAAGAATCCTGATGATGTGGTTTGTTGGGCTGGAAATTTTCTCGCTGAATTCCAAAACACTCGCATAGCCTTATACTCAAGTCCTCAGCAAGCCCTGGTGCCCAAATTTTCTGATTGGACTCCACCTCTTCAGGGTTCCTTAAAACTAAACACTGATGCCTCGGTAAGAGATGGTAATTCTGGTGTTGGGATGGATGCTGTGATCAGGGATAACAGTGGCTGGATTTTGGCGGCAATGGCAAAGCAGCTTGTGGGCTCCTTCCCTGCTAAAACAGGCGAGTTTTTAGCACTTCGAGAAGGTCTCCCTCTAGCCAGAAGTCAGAATCTCTCTATTAGTGTGGCAAAAGTAGACGCTTCTAGGGTAGCATCTGCTCTAAATTCTTCTTCTTCTGATCTGTGTGATGCTTGTTTTGTAATCAAAGATATCAAGGCCATGTTTTTAGAGGTAGGTGTACCTAAATGTCATTCTATTCCCCGTAACGGCAATAGTTTGGCTCACAACCTAGCCTCTAGGGTTGCCTCCACTCTGGAGGATCAAATTTGGCTGAATGTCAGCCCTTCTTGTATTTTTCCTTCTTGTATATGAAGTTCAGTTTTCTTTCAAAATATATATATCCAAAAAATTTAATATTTGGTTGTAAATGTTTTTTTTTTTTTTTAATGATAATATTTGAAAGTAAATGTTATCATACAATGACAATTGCATATTGTCCCTGCCGTCGTGATGATTTAGTTTCAAGGATTATTATTATTATTATTATTTTGTGTTGTGATGACTTTATGTACACGGAATTGCTTTTTAAATTATATACAATATTTATTTATCAATAATTTTATGAGCTTTGGCCTTAAATTCCATATCAGCTTTTGTCCATTAATTCTCCATTATATAATATGAAGTGTCATATTTAATGTTGTTAATTAGTCCTATAATATGAAAAGTCCTTATTAATTATAATATATAATTTAATGCTTATAAAAATGATATATATTACATCAAATTTATATTATATTATACTATAGAATGAATCTTTATTTAATATCGTTAATAAGCTATATAATATGATAATATGAAGTATTCTTATAATTATATAGATATAATCCTTTAAAATTGGGAAACTCTAACTAAATGAGAATCAAGTCTGGAAAATAAAAAAGACATTAAGGTTATTTTTTGTGGTGGATGAGAGTGGCACGACGTCGTGTGTTAGAAGGTTTTTATTTTTATTTTTATTTTTTTCCTTTCTAAAATTTGAAATCAGATTATTGTTGAATATTCAGTAATTTCAAAAGATATAAATGAAATCAGATTTGGTGGTATGGAGGGACGATGCGCCGATGTGTATCAGAGCTATGGTGGAGGCCGAGCGGAGGACTTAATTTTGGGTTGCTGATGCTCTTTGCATGTTTTTTCTTGGGGTCTCCTTGGTTAGTTTTGTTTTTGTTTCCAGCTGTGTCTGGTTCCGCCCGGTTTGGGGCTCCCTGTTTGGGTTTTCTCAAAAAAAAAAAAAAATGAAATCAAATTACCATTGAATATTCGGTAACTAAAGGTAAAACTATATGTTCATTATATTTAAACATATTTACATCAAAAATTTCAGTATAAACAACACAATGTTTTGCAAGCCGTTTTTAATACAAAGCTAGTGCAAACGCTCGGGTTGGAAAACTAGTTTTTTTTAATAATATCTTTAAAATTTATAATTAATGATCCCTAAGAGCAACCTCAAAAGCCTCTTATAATTTCACTCTTCAAATATCAATTTGCTTATCTATGTGGCAATTTGAAGAGTGAGAATTGAGAAAAGAAAACTCATTCCAAAAGACTTTTCAAATAGAAATAGTTTTATATTATTTTAATAAAAGCATTTAATGAGTTGTTTGAAAATTGTTTAAAATTAGAAAGAATTGTTAAATTTAAAATCAAATAAAGTTGTTAAGACACAATAAACAGTAATAAAATAAAATCTGAAGAATAAGAAATCACTTGGCAATATTGAAGAGTGAGAAATAATTTCTCAATTGAATAATATTATTTAACGAGTCACGTCTACTGATGTGGATCATCTAACTTTTCCAACAACCTCAATTAACAAATCTATTGGAGTTGCTCTAAGTATATGATTTGTTTGCTTTGTCCAATAATCAGCACAATCAAAGACCAAGATTTATATACTGGTCGTGTACTTTCACACACCTATAATGGGTGATGTTAAGCTGCTAAACTCAAAAGCATGCTAAGTGATTCGAACTCGAAAACTTCTAATAAAATCCGTTTTGATAAGTAATTAATCGCTAAACCCAAACTAAACAAATATTTGGTTAATGTTTTCATTTATGGAAGAGTGTGAAGATATACCATTGGATAGATAGAACTGCCTAGTGAATTATATTGTTTTCAAGCCAGTGGATTTTTCTACAGGCAGCATCTGTGACAATACAACACAGAAAATGATATCACATTCTTTAGTTGTCTTGCCAGAGCCTTTTCTCTACCAAAAAAAAAAAGTAGAAAGTGCCATAAGCCCATAACTGGCCTGTTGTTAATCTTTTACACAGTTTTCTAAAAACTTTAGTGTCTTTTGTTTGGCTAGAATGAAAATTCTTATATTGACCGTCAATTTCAACACTTTGAGTGAGGCAAGTAAAAGGCATGAGGATAACACTGACAATGACTACAGCAAAATCACTGCCCAAATTATTGAAACAACAGTACACTTGATTCTCATATGAGTCATATGGGAATTTTAATCCACGGCTTGAAATGTGGTCAACAGTAGACTAGAGGTGTCAACCGGGCTGGTCCAGCCTGAAAATTTTTAGCCTGATTACTGTTCAGATCAGGCTTGATTGTAGCCTAAATGTTGTTTGGATCAGATTGAGCCAGACTCTACTGTATAACGAACATGATAAATCCGATCATTGGACCAGATCAAACCGCACTTTAGATTTCGAACAACCAAACTTTGACTAGATCAGATCAGATTGGATCAGACTTTGACCGGTTTTAAGCCTAAAAAAACTATCATCTACATTCAATTTTCATATATAATATATGAGTAATGCTAGACGTCCCAATTATTTTTTTTCCAAATGATGTGTCACATGAGGTGTCAGCATCTTATAAATCACGAAATTATATGGTGACTGATCTGATGTTGACACCTCACGTGCCACATTATTTGAGACAGAATTTTAGGAAAAAAAATTAGAACGTCTAGCATTACTCATAATATATTATACATTACTAAATGAATTTTTTTAGAATGATTTTGGTATTGCATGGAAAAAGTAAATGTGAAGATGTTAAAAGGCCTTCTAGCAAAACCCAAACTGATCGAACCAGGCTGATGAGTTTTTGCAACCCCCATTGGGCTTTAACCAATATGGCATGGGCCATTTTGAGCACAATGTGTCAATGACGCTTCCACATTTTTTTTTACCTGAACCAACATATTTACACCAGGGGTTCAGAACTATACAAATCTTTCCATTATAATGTGAAACTTCAATGGACTATACATTTGTGGACTAACTCATGAGGTTTCAATGGATAACTTGCTAAGTGGAACAAAGACAAACCATACAATGCCCATTCTGTTCATTACCTAAGGACTTGAGAACTTAGGTTGAAAGGGAAAATAATTATCCAATTATTATCATAAGTTTTATATGCGTTTTTTTTTCTCCAAATGTATTACAATAAATTCTGACACCAAAAAAGTCAGGAAAAAAACTCCCCACATATACTATATAAAATGTACATGATGGGACTTGAATCCCCAAAGAAGAGATGCATTACCACACGTGTTAAAAGTTGATGTGCGTTAATATAATCATTAAGGGCCAATTTGGTATTGCTGTAACTTTTATAATAATCACTGTTAGCTATGCTGAAAGAATAATCAGCTATAAAGTTAATCAGTAGATGTTTGGATAATTAAACTTTTAAAACTACTCTATAGCTCAAAAGCAGTATATATATATATGTTTGGTAATTTTATTTCAAAAATGCTGAAATTAGTTACAATGATTAAAATAGACTTGATTTTAGAACTTTATTTCATTTTTTTCATTAATTATATTATATTAAATCAACAGTAGAATATTTAAATTGGAAAAAAAAAAAATCATAAGAACAATAAAAATATTTTTAAAAGATTTTGTAAATCAAATCAATATTTAATTAGAATTTTTAATTTTTAGATGAAATAAGGTATATAAATGATTTTAATTTGATTTCATAAGGATATTATTGATATTTTAAAAGATTTATTAAATGCTGAAATAGATTATTCAATAATCACTTTCAAAAAGTAACCCTCCACCTACTTCTCAAAATCACTATTAAAACTTGTCAGATTATTAATTAATCACTTTTGAAAGTTTTACCAAACATCATTTTATGCCAAAATTATAAAATAAGTTGATTTTAACTTCTCAAAAGCAATACCAAATTTTATTTTCAAAATATTATATTTTTTGAATAAGAGATCAATTTAGGTTAGCTCTATAATTATGGGGAGTGATTTTGCTGATGCCACCAGCCACATTTGCTGCATCAGTTTCTGCCTAAGACACCGAAATCCCAAGCTGCTTCGCCAAACTAATCTTCGCTTTTTTTCTTTGTCTTTTTAACTATTACAATATTTTAGGATTGGGGAAAGGGGAATAACTCGAACCCACAATCTCGCTTACCACTAAACCAACCTTATCTTGTCACAAACCTACACCTTAAAAAGTCATTTGTATTCAAAGTTAAATAAATAAAAATTAATCATATTCTCATTTGTAGTACCCTCTACTTCATATGCAAGTTATTACATTTTGACAAATAAGAAATTGAACTAAACAATTGTTTCCAAGCTCAACTACTCTCAAGGGATACAACTAAATTATGAACAATTTGACAAAGATCAACTAGTTTCATCCAGTATTTGTGTATTTACTGGCTACGGTACTCACCAACCAGAAACGCTGGTATGATACCGACATCTTTTTACAAACAACTTTATCAGAGCAGTTCACAAATATTAAAATTGTTTCAAAAATTAGCCATGAGTTGTACCCAAAATTGGTAGCTATCATACCTATCAGGCATGCCTCACTGCAAAATGTATAAAAGAATGCTTGATATGATCATACATACATATACATACATATATATATATATATATTACACTGCTAATTTTACAGTAACTACAAGGTAACCTCCTTCAATATCCATGGATATAATGTATATGTATGTGATGTCAGCATCGATCCCTTTAAATATCTAATCTAAGTCATAATAGAGTGAATTATCGCCGTGGTTTCTAAGATTCTTCAGGTGCATCATCAGTTTGCACTTGACGAACAAACTGTCCTTTCACTCTGGGGCGCTGTTCCGCAAGCTTTTTTCTGCTCTGATATCGAACCTGTGAATCGAATGTTGCAGAAATTGTAAGACATTCTGTGTATAAGTGGCTAGATTAATGAAATGAAATCTTTAAACAAATTTTCTGTCTTGTATTAAACTAACAACAATGACGACGAATAATTACATACCTTCTTCTCATAGCATCTATCCTTCCGCTTCAATCGGAACTTATTTAGAGCTGCTTCTCTTTGGATCGATCGATGTGAGTTCCCGCTAGAAGGTAATAAACCCTCTTCATTTTTACTCTCAGCAGCAACCCTGACAACAGTACCCTGATCAACATTACTGTTGCTTCCACAAGTGCTTACATAACCCATGCTGTTAAGACGACTTAGAGCACCATTACAGAAACTGCTACTTGCACTCTGATCAGTAGCAGGAGAAATATGTCCCCGATCCTCCAGAGAATCCAACCTGTGCATAGTTTGGTTGGTGGAATTGATTGCATTTTCACCAAGTCGATGATCATATGATTGCGCACAATTACCATTTTCAACATTGGAGCAATACATTTGATTCACTCGAAAGGTAGGTTCCTGCTCATTGGCAGAACTTGAACTTGGAATTGGTGATAGAGCAGATTGTGCACAAAACATATGAGGGGGGACAGAACCATAGCCTGTGTATACATTATTGAGCCTCATACCTTCAACAGGAACTTGGACAGGACACACTATACGTCCGGGGAATGGCGTTTCAAGTTCAGATTGTTTAGAATGACTAGTAGCCAGAGAACTGATACTTCTTTGAGTACTTGGCATGGCAACAAGAGTATCAGAGTTACAAGAGGTAACGATATTGGACAGAATCTTCTCAGAATCAAATTCTTTCTGCTGATTGCAAGCACTTGTCAAAGCTGAATGTAGAGGCTGCAATGACTTGTTGGTATACCTGAATGAAGAATCATTAAAAGGATGAGATAATAGAAATTCACGCCATCAATCGACTAAAATTCACAAACTTAATGACCGGTGGTAATAGTCATCAGAACACAAAATTAATAAACACATACAGAAACTCACCGTGTAAAGGCTGAGGCATTAGAATGGTTGAGGGTAAATTTTTGTTCGGTAACTTGATTCTCAAAGCCGCTAGGATGAGATCTTCTCAAGGAAAGGTCCAATTGTGAAGAAGAATCAAACAAGCTAGTGCAATTGTTTGAAGAAGACTTGAGATTGTTAAAAGCTCCCATGAAGTCGATGACTTCTCTGGAAGAATTGACATGGACATCACTGGCCTCATTGGTGAGAATAAGATCCTTCCTTTGACTCTCCGGTTCAACCTCTGTGCCCAAATAGGCTTTTTCTCTGTTAGCATCCTCGCCGATAGCCACTACTGATCCAAATTTAATGCCAAAATGTTAGGTTCTTTCTTACTGAAATCAGCAGAAAATATGAAGCCAGATAGGACTGCACAGATGTTTTACCTCCAACTTCACTCTCATGAACAAGTGATTTCTGGTGGTAATTGACACACGATTTATGCTTCTGCATCTCTACGTCATCTGGTAAGCATTTACCCTCTAACTGCATCGACAAATCCTGTGTTTCTTCCATATGTGCACTGTCAGCTTCGAAGTCCGGTTTTGTACAAGAGCTCTGCAAGAGACAGCAAACATGCAGTCTCTATGAAACCTCATGAAGCCAACCTAAATTGGAAGCAAATTCTAGTAACCATGAGAGGCCTTATAAATAGAAGTATATACAAGACCTCGATTATACATGCATTAAGCATGCCCAGAAGTGTCATAGGTGAAACCTCACTTTGGGGATGCAAGCATGCTTATGCACATGAGATGAACACGTTATTAAAACATATTAACTAAGTGCCAAAAATAAGCCTTATTTTTTAAAAAGAAATTAAATTAAGTCCATTAATCAACTAGGGGAATATACTGGACGGTATCCAGATTTAACACCTCTAATCTAAATTCTACCATGAATAGATAAGAAGTGATTTCACTTCCATCAAAGACAACATATCCCCAGAACACAGCATAAGAGAAATATCAAAACAGGTTATTTTTCTGTGGTTGCATTCCACCACATATCAAAACTCTTGTATCCAAGGAAGCTCATTGAACAACATGACCTATAATTTGACGAGATGAGGTTGACCCGATGGTATGCCTCTCACACCTACACCATCGAGGTTGTGGGTTCGAGTTATGTCCTCATCCTCAAACCCCAAATTAATTGTACTAGTTCCAAAAAAAAATACACACACCTACTCACACAATGCCTATAATTTTATTGAAATATCATAATAATCTTGGTACCAACTAATGCATTTGCTTCATAAAAGGAGAAATACTGACCTGAGCATCACTCCCTTTGTCATTGCATTCCTCATCTCTCTGGACACAAGCCATGTAACCACTGGAATGATTACTTGCAGCATCATTTTCAGAAGAGATGTCAATCTTTTTCTGTCCGACGCTCTCATCTTGGGCGCTGTTTCCGCTAGTGTTTGTCTAATGGAACATTAGAAATAAATCAAGAGCCAATTAGAAAATAGGTCATAAGTTACTAGTAAATGCTAAAAGGTAAGAGAGATAGAGAGATTTAGGAAGCAGGCATACAGATTGTCGTCTCCATACATGCTGCCATAGATTTCTCAACTCATTTCTCCTTACAGGTTTAACAAGATAATCAGCAGCACCTCTCAACATACATTTGTATACTGTGCTAACTGAATCCTGTGAGGACATCACTGCATGATCACAAAAATTAAAATTAAAATTGATTTTCATATCAACTATCAAGTCTTTTGTCATATTAGAAAACTAATCAGTGATTTTATCAGAAGTTATATTCTCCGTATCATACTTATAACAGGGATGTTTTTGCAAATCTCATGCTCCATAATCAGCGTAAGAAGAGCAAATCCAGATATCGATGGCAAATCCACTTCCGTCAATATGATATCTATGTTGTCTGGTCTTCCCTTTAGTATCTCCCAGGCCTTCAAGCCATCAGGAACAGCGTTAACTGCTCAAAACATGAAACAAACCCTTGTCAATTCCCATCCATAGTATGTCAACACATCTTAGATTTGAAGACAAATTCAATATCAAAAATTTCGGGAATCATTACTCTACATACTTCAAATCGTATAAAGACTTTGCATCTGCTAGTCATCATGAATAGAACCCCAATAGACAATTTGATACTCATAAACATAAATTCAACATCTTGAATTTGACAGGGTCAGGATTAGCACAATCATATGAGCCAAGTTTCATATTCATGTACTGAGGACATACAGCACATGTCACGTCACCTAAAGGCACGAATGCACATAAGTGATTGAAGATCCATCTACCGAGTAATTATGATATATATTTTCTTTATATATTCCATTTTTTTTCTAAATCATATTGTCTTGTTTCTGTGTCGTTCTCCTTTTTTTCATGAAACAGGGAAAATTTAACCCATCCAGAATAGGGAATTTTTTTTGTTCTTTTTGCAATTAAAACAAAATTACAGCAGGAAACCAAAAAAGCTAGCAACCAAGGCAAATACACAAACTCAAGCTCCAACACCTACTTGGCATAAGCAAGACCAGAGCTTGATGCTCAAAATTTGATGTTACTAAAACAACACAACAACCCTTTAAAGGAATACAAAATTACAAACACACACAACACAATTTAATCAATGAACCAAGCAAATTATCAACAAAGCTACAAGCTTTACAAAAACCAACATAGAAAACGTCAATTCAATAACAACAAAAGATCAAGAAGAAGAAGAAACAGACCTATGTAGCTGGATTTCCTAAGAAGAGCAGATATAATTTGTCTGGTGGAATCATCAGCCTCAACAAGCAAAACCCTCAAAACCATCTTAGGCAAAAACCTCTCCCACTTCACCAAACCATCTTTCTTCTCATCTGTTGTTGTTGTAGTTGGTGTTGGTGTTGTCTTCTGCACAACCTCCATTTCTTCACTGATCAACACGACCTCTCCCATTCTTTCTCTCTGCTATGGCTCTCTCTCTATGTGTTAACACTTTTTGCACATCTTCTAGTAATATCTAGACATACACAGAAAAATAAAATATAAACAAAAATATCTAAATCTATCTATCAAGTGGAGGCTCAGCCAAAAAAAATATCTACAAAGATCCCATATTTTTTTTTTTTTTTTTTTTTTTTTTTTTGTGGCCTACACTTGCCAAGTCAGCAGATTTTCAGACAGATCAAAAGGTAAGCGCTCATTGGGAGGCTCTCTCTTCTTCTCTACCCCTGACCTGACCTGACCTGTCTTGTGTGGCTCTCTTGCTTCTCTTTTATTTTAAAGGAAGTCCCTATATTTTTATTTAATTTCAGTTCAAATATTTTGTACTTCTTTCATTTTAAAGCCAAACCGGTCTTTATGTATATTTTAACAAGAGTCCTTAGAGTATATTAAAGGTAGTTTTTTTTTTTTTTTTTTTTTTTGGAAGTATTACATAAATTCAGGGTATAAAATGAGGAGAATTCAAACCCACAATCACGTGGTGTGGGTGTAAGGGGTATATCACTATATCAACCTCATCTCGTTCATTTAAGGAATATTTGTAAGGTTAAAATTGTGTATAAAAAATAAATTACATAGAGTTCAAACACATTGCTTTTATTTAGATGTATAACCGTACAAATCTTCGTGTCAGTCAAATTAGTCTCTATCACCATCAAATTGTTGTTTATATAGACTTTTAACTTTAACTGAAATCTTGAACACTTAAGGTTCGTAACTTTTATAATTGATTAGAAGTACAATTTTATCTAATTAAGATTGAATAATATCTTGTAGTTATAGGCACTAATTTGGTGGTTATGAAAAAAATACATGATCAACCTATCTAGGTGTGGCCTAGTGGTAAGGGGAGCACCAAAGGCTTTGTGATGAGTGAGGCGCACAGTCTTGAGGTTCAATTCCTCATAGTATTAAAATCTAGATTCACCTCATGTTTGGTATGCACACCTAACTTTACACCTAGGATTTCCCACTAAGTGGGATCGTTGGTTATTAAACTCTGATTCACATTTAGGTTAAAAGTCTCTAGATCGATTATAAAACCGGTTACAGTCCTACACATGGTGGGTTTCTCTTGAATACAACAAAAAAATGATTAATTTAGTCGAAAGCAAAAAAAGTTACTAAATAATTGAAAATATGGGGATTTTGTGGTAATTTGCCTTTTTAAAAGAGTCAACAATTTTTTTAATGATATTTTCTGGGTGGGCTGGAAGGGTCCCACTTTTTGGAGAGATTTTAATATTAGTTTCGCTGCTAGATATTTTGTGATATTTTGATCTCATGGACAGTATTCGGCCACGTGGATTCCTATGAGGGAACGCTTCGTTTGTGGTATTCAAATTGTCAAATAACGCTATCTTTTAAGCTTTCGGGCGGTGTGCTGTGACACTCGCGGAGGAGTATGAAATTGCAGTGTACTCGCTATGTCATTAATTGGCGTCTAACGGCTGTCGTTCTCTGATTGGATGAGGACAAGAGGTGGGTCCTCTTCAGTTATTAAAATAACCTCAGAGACAGATTTTTTAGAGGATGAAATGGCAGCATAATAACGTGCACTCTTTCCAATGGTTCCCTTTTGCCCCATCAAATTAAGGGTTACGTGGGTGTCGAAGATCCATTACTTTTGTCTTTATTTTACATCCAAAATGATTTTTCATGTTCTTCCTCCGAGATGATGATGTGATATTTGCAATTGGATTGAATCAGATTTGGATACGTCGGACATATCAAGTAAATGATTTTCATATGTTTCAAATATGAGGCCTAATTTCATATGAATTAGATTTGGATACGTCGGATCTGAAATGATTTTCATATTCTTCCTATCAAAGTATATATTTAGGGTCCGTTTTGTAGGGAAGAAAAAAAATAGGAAGGATGGAAAGATTTGGATAAAAAAACATGAGAAAAAGAAAAGAAAATGATTTTCCCTTAAGTTGTTTGGTAAAATTTGTGGGTCCCACCCATATTTTTTTCCTCCCATTTTTCCTTTCCTTCCCATTTTCTCTCCATACCAAACACACATTTCTTCACTTTCTTCTCCCTTTTCCCTCCACCATTTTCTTTCCTCTCCCCTTTCCTCCCTACCAAACATAGCCTTAGTGGTTATTTCTTCAAGGATTTTGTATTTGGGGCTCGAAAGTTTAATAGCACTCTTTAAAGAGTGAGTTTTAAGATTATCATCAACTTAATAACTTAAATTTTAATAGCACATAAAGTGTGAATCTTATTAAAAATACCCTTAAAACATACTCAAAAATAAAAAATAAAAAATAAAAAATAAAAAATAAAAAAAAAACCCTAAAAATTTCCAAAATGTAATAAAAGAAGAGATCCATATCAAAATTTTGTTTACAAATACTTTTCATTGGACTTATAATCCATAAAAAAAAAAAAAAAAAAAAAAATCATATCAAAATTCATAAAGACCAGTGGATTTTATCAAGGTCTTTATATCATGTTAAAATAAGAGATCCCTTATAATAGAACTAAAGCTGACATCATTGTGGATCAGGGGTATATCAGGACAGAGCGATATTGAACTTTACAAGCACATTTCAGAATACAACTCCCACTCCAAGGGAGAGGTCTTCTCATACTTTGCGATTTAATGAGAAAATATGATATTATATTTACAATAATATGAACCTATGGTTCGAATCCTTAGCAGTGAAGCTTCATTTTGAAATCTCTAACAACCAAGGCAAGGGACCCATGGTGGCCTAATTTATATGTTGGGCCAATTTGTGTTTATTTACTTATCTTCTTATATGAGGTCCAATTCACAATCCAACTCAAATATTCCATTTTATGTAATGAAAGTTGTAGTGTGCCCGAAAATCTCCAGTTGAATTTTTCGTAAGTTGGTGGGCACTGACAATGGTAAGGCGAAAAATAGTAGGTCGTGCGTTATAAGATCCGTAAACGAAGCTGTCGAATCCTTGGTGGTGTCATTCGGAGAGCCTTATATTCGCTTGGGCTGAGCGTTTAGCAAATTAAATCGTTAGGAGGAGACGAGGCAAGGCCATTGTCGATCTATTTATAAGCGATTTTCTATACTTGGAGGTTCTTTGAATGCAAGTAGTTGAACGAAATAAAAACAAAAGATGGAGAAATGGACGATCAAGTGAAGGTCGAATGGATTGATAGCAACAATGCAGCTGGATAATGTCAACGTGAAATGCAAAGCAATTCATTTGCTCTTGCATGAATTGAGAATAGTAAATTATGAGTGGTTTGCATGAGTCAGTAGGAGAGCCAAAAAGTCATAACTTTGTGTGTAAGTGAGTAAAGAAGAATTGCCTTGGAGAAACAAAGCTTCTAACTGATTTTTAGAGCTTTTTTCCTCCTCTATTCCGAAGACTCTCTGTCTTATTTATAGGCCTCATAGGGAGGTTGTTTCTTTTTTTTTAGGAGAATCAAATCTCAGAGATCATGTCTTGATTTCGTGGGATTTGATAGTTGAAGACTGAATGGAACTCAAGATAGGTAGTTATCAAATGATAACAGCTAGCTGACTTTGTCAATTTCTTAAGCTGGATAACAGCTAGCTGACTTTGTCAATTTCTTAAGCTGGATAACAGCCAGCTGACTTGGTCCTTCTCAGACTTGTCAAAGCTTATCACATCAGATTAGGCTTGTCTTCCGTGCCTCAATATTTGGGCTGTGCTATTTTTTGCTACCACATAGTGCTAGTGTATTTTGTCTTAGACTTTGGTTTGTCGATGGATTATTATGTTTATTTTGAGCTTCGAGACATTTGGATGTTTTTATTTGTGTTTATGTCTTGAACTTAAACCATGTTTAATGACTATAACTCGACAAACTTTTTGAACTATAAAGTTACTTGTTAAATAGTGTTTTATGTTAATTTCATTTGAAGTATTATATAAATTAATTATTTGATTTTGTTAATTTTATGAATGTTTTAAATTGTACATCAATCTTAAGAATGGTTTCATACAATTACCGTTCAATGTTGCTTGGTAGTGAATGACTCTCATTCAATCAGATAATGTTGCAAGTTCGACTTGCAGCGGTATATATATATATATATATAATGGTTTTATATGAATCAGATGATAACAGATTTAAGTAGTTTGTAATTGGATCGAATTGGATTTTACTATTACTTTCTTTTTTTAGAATGTGTAACATTACTTTTTTTTTATATATAACGGGTTACTTTTCTGTTCAGTAATACTAAAGTTATCCACATGTATCTAAACTTGTAATGTCAAACGTACGTGGCATGAATAAAAATGTCACAACATAAGTTAGGTCTCTAATTATTATTATATGTAACATTAACATATTCAATCTCACCCACCGAAAGTGTATTGCTCCAATAATATAGAAAATGTGCCTAGCAAGTAGCAACCACCATTCAGACTTTAGTATTATTATTATTTTTATTCCCTAAATTTTAACAAAACACTTGATCCACTTCTTGGGTGGTTGAAAAATCACAACGTTGATGACTATGAGAAGCATTAATTTTTAAATATTGGGGAGAGCACTCATCCTTAAAGACTTTTAAATTTAGTTTTTAGATGATTTGATAGCATTTTTGTAGATTAGAAAATAAAATTTTATACATAAAAGACAAAATCATATAAAATATAGTTAAACGTTTAGTTTAAACGCATTAGTATTAAGTCTTGGCATTGTCAACACGTTTTGGCAAGGCCTAGTCACCAAGACTTTCTTGCAAAACTTAAGTCTAGTCTAAAATGTGTTTGGTTGAGATTTATTATCGGATTTTTAATTTTTGGCTTGCAATGGTAAGGTCATGACTTAATAGATCAAAGGCTAAGATACAATTTTTTTTTTTTCTTTCTAATTATTCCAATATTTTGAGATTGAAGATGAGATATAATTTGAATTCACAATCTCTTGAATATAGATATAAGCGGGTAAGTCGGCCTCTTTTATCTTATACAGGCCACTTAATGTTTCGTATTTATGGTTTGATCTTGGTATCCGAATCAATTTGATATTAATTTTAAATAATAATAATAAAGACAAGTGTTATTTTTTAAAAAATAAAAATAAATAAAGATTGGTCACGAGGACGAAATGGGATTGTATAAATAATAAATCCATCACACGAACGTCACCAGATATGGGTCCGAGTCCTCCTTCTTTTAAAAAAATCTGAATTTATGTTAAAAACAAAAAATTGTGTCACATGCGAAGATTATCCATAATGCCACGTATACAAATCCATCCCTAGAGATACACATTATACAATCAATCTGCGCGGTCCCAAGCGAAGCAGTCAGAGAAAATCTTCAGTGTATCCGTTGAGTGTTGCACCCAACTACTTAAATGTTGACACCTCGACATGTGTCAGTTAAAATAATAATAATAAATTTAATAAATTGAAAGAGTAAAGAATAAAATAATAATATTAAAAAAAAAATTGATACATATCAAAGTGTCACCATCTGAGTGACCGGGTGTAACAGTCAGTTCATGTACCCGATGCACCGAAGATTTTCTCAGTTAGATATTCATGTTTTTTTTTTTTTTCATTAGACCCCGAATTACTCTGCTCTGGTCTGGTCTGGATCACGTGTCCTTATCCAAATCCTCTAACCCAAAAGGCAAAATTTATAAAAAATTAAAAATCTCTCCTTTACCGCACTTTCTCTTTCATTTTCTTTGATTTTCCAGCGATCCAAACACTATTCTGCAACATCTATGGCAACTCTTTTAACTTCATTAAGACTTCCCATATCACCCTCACCATCACCATCATCTTCTTCTTCTTCTTCAGCTTCATCGATGTTTTTTGTCAGTTCCAGAAAACCTCATCAACTGACGACAGTGTTGTCTCTGAAATCAAGTTTCTTGAGGCCATTCACTGAGAACAATCGGAGATTCATTGAAATGGCGCCCAGAAGGAGACACTTGAAGCCTCTTCCGGTTCGAATGTCATGGGACAGTCCACTCTCTTCCGTCAAATTGATCATCCAAGGCAAAAATCTTGAGGTCACTCACTCTCTTGTCTTCTAAAACGTTGCCGTTTTCATATCCCTATTTTATGCTTTTTCTTGTTGAGCTCTGTTTACTTGAAGCTTATTAGTTATCACTATTTGATTTCGAATAATCAAAACTGTCATATATAAATTTTGGAATTTTATTTATTTATTTCTGCATATTCTCGAATATCTTGCATTACTTTTCAATGAGACTGTTACAAAGTTGAGGTTGGTCCGGTGATGATACTTTCGCATTTTGCATCTGGGTCAATGAGATTATGAGTTCGTGTCATGCTAAAGGTCCTCCGAAAAGAAAAAGTTGATATCTTTATATTGTATCACAAGCAAGACTGGACCTGTTTTGCTTATATTTGGATTGAACTTTTGATAATTTAAAAACGACCCATTAAAGGAAGAGTATTGTTGTTTTGAATTTGGATACAGTTAACAGATACAATTAAAAAGCATGTTGAAGAGAAGGTAGGCAAGGCAGTTCAGAAGCATGGTCATCTTGTGAGGGAAGTTGATGTTAGGCTGTCTGTTCGCGGTGGGGAGCTTGGCAGAGGCCCTCGGATTCGTAGATGTGAGGTGCTTTTTCTTTTTTCTAATCCTTATTTTTTGTTAGTTTGACTTTGATTGCTGTTTCCATTTGGTTTATAACTTGTCAGCTGTTGTTGTTTAGGTGACTTTATTTACGAAGAAGCATGGAGTGATTCGTGCAGAAGAAAATTCTGAGACGGTATATGGGAGTATAGATTTGGCTTCGTCAATCATTCAAAGGAAGTTGAGGAAGATTAAGGAGAAAGATTCAGATCATGGTCGGCACATGAAAGGGTTCAACAGACACAAAGTTAGGGAGCCTGTTGCTCAAGCAGTGCCGGATGATACTGATACAGAATCCGAAGAAGAGGATGTAGAATTAGTTGATGATGAGGTAGTTATCTACGTTTTCCATTTTATCTGCTGATTATTTGTTTTCATCTTGCAAGATATCACTTCATAGCATAATTAATCCAACATTAACCCTAAATTTTAATTACAATCCCGAGGTTGTTAGTACTGTCATTATAACATATTTTTGCATACAAAATTGAAAATCCTAATCCACCGGTAATGGTAAAGTCAATAATTTTCTCTTTGCCTCAAGAACTAGGCTGTTTTTTTTCTTTTTTTCTTTTTTAGTCTTAGAAACAAACGTTGTTAATCATCTTGAAGATGCATAACAGTGATTTGTGATTAATTGGAACTCATAAAGTTTCCGATATCCAGTGAACTCACGTAATCACTGGTAACTTATAAACTGACTGGTTAAGATGACAGAGATCTCCTGAATCTTTTATTCTTGAATGATCAAACATTAGGCACCAATGCTTGAAAATACATAGGAATTTTCAGATGTTTTTCTGTATGGAATATTGTTTCTTTTTATTTTTCTCTTTTTACGGCAATTGGCTGATCCCCACAAACCCACCCAAACATTGTGATCCTTTTTTTTTTTTTTTTTTTTTTTTGACAGTATCTATCTATCACAATGTGATTCTTCTTTGTCTGCAAACATTCTAAGTCTGTTTTCATGAATCTGTCCCTTTAATTTCCATAAAATTGCTGATTATTCTATTGAAAGTTTGATTTAATCTTTTCTTTGTACTTCTTCTTAATCTAAGACTTTCTTGTCTGTTTGTTAAACATAAAGTTAGAGAACGACTCTGAAAATTGAGTCATTGGAATATTGTTTATGATACTTTGCTGTTAGTTTTGACATTTGAACTTGTGAACATCTTACCGATGTAGTATAAATTCTCATACTTTACATTTTATAATAGACTATTCTCTTGCGAAATTATTATTATTATTATTTATGCATATATTCCTTCTGGCCTAACTCAAACTATAATTAGCATTCAAAACACAATCCTTTCCTTCCAGGCATCAATATATAAGTTTCCTATCAGCCTATCCCGTGGTGTCTGCTCATATTTTGGTCATCTTGTTGCATACCTAACCTTGACATGCCATTTCTCTGTGAATTACACTAATCTTGTACTCATTTCAGATTGTTCGCACGAAATACTTTGAAATGCCTCCCTTGACTGTCTCTGAAGCCATTGAGCAGCTGGAAAATGTTGATCACGACTTCTATGGTTTTCGCAATGAAGAAACTGGTACGAACTCACAATTTCCCTGTTCATTGCCCCAGCATATAAACCGTTGATAATGACTGAAACTCATTATTCTATTTCTATGATTGGCTCCAGGTGAGATCAATATTGTGTACAAAAGAAAAGCTGGAGGATATGGTCTTATTATACCTAAAGGAAACGGTGAAGCTGAGAAACTTGAGCCTGTGGTGGTAGAACCAGCTAGAGAACCCTCCTTGGCTGATTTGAATTAACCAAGGTTAGAAGATCCTTTCGTTGGACGGGTTCGTTCAACCAGCCGTCTTACTAATCTCATGTAGTTTTTTAATGGCAATGATGTACATGAAGACCAAAGCAGGCTGAGACCATCATCAGCAATACAGTTAGACCAAGTGAAATACAAACCTTTGAAACTTATGAACATGTTTTGGGTGATTAGTTTTTGTCACACGAAAAGGACCAAGTGTCCCCCAAACATACAGATGAGAAAAGGCAATTTAATGTAGAAGTTAATTAACTCTAGCTTATTTTCAAACTATATTTATCTTGCCTTTCGTTGTTCAATGCTCAATTTTTAACCTAGCAATTTGTATAAACGTAGACATCAAAGGTGTTTAGGGACCATTGATTTTAAAGAGGGGACCCTTGAATGGAAGGAGCATGATCCACCAATTTTGTGCCGTCATAGATGACACTAACAAAGTTGGGACATCTTCTTTTAAAGATAAGATTTTTTTGTCTACTTCCATCAAGGGTCTTAGTCTCTTAATTAATTCTTGGCCATCTTCATTTGCCTTATTGTTATGATTCTTTTCAAGTAATTATTGATGATATATCTTGACTAGTAACTCTTTTGTAGTGTCTGAGATTTTTCATTAGCCTATAACGACTCGATTATGCAACCGATAAGATGATACTTCGGAGAGAGATGATTTAAAACTATGGAGTGCTATTTTTATTTTAACTTAGCAAATTTGTGAACAAGTGGAATCAAAGTTCCCAAACCAAATGTGGTAGAAAATAATGCATAAATCATTCTTCACAAGGGCAAAGAACAGACAATCGAATGAAAGATATTGGGATAACAAAAATAAAAATGTTTTATCTCCTCTGATATAGTTTAGTATGTTATGAATCATCTTCAGTCTGCTCTGCAAAAACTTCTTTGGAGTTGCATTTCAGAAGCATCAATCTTTTCCAAAATGGGTCAAGAGTGCACCTGTTTGTCGATTTCATTTCGAGTTCCTTTATTTTCCAAGTTGTGATTTGCATCATCTTGTGCATTTGCCCAGCGAATCAAAGATTAACTACAGAATTTCTGGAAACAACGAAATGGAGCAATCCTGATCACGAACATACTCATCCAATTCATGCGATCTTTATTCCTCAAATCGGGTTTTCAACTAAGAACTGGATTTTTCTTTTTCCTGGCAGCAAATCTCGCTGCTGATACACTTAACAGCTTGTTGATTGACATTCCATCCCCTAAAGTCTTTCTCTTCACTTCAAATCTATGTTTAATTCGGTCATCAAGATTATAACCCAGAAATGCAGGAAACGCCAATAGCTCTCCAACTTCGCGACCCATCCCCTCTATCAAATACTCCATCTTCTTCTCTAAAGAGCTATAGCTGTACTGCAGTATCTGAGGGTGTTTCTTGCTCATGATATGAATGTTGTTTAAAGATAGCCCATAACTCAGGAATAAACCAATAACCTTCTGCAAATTTTCACAACTCGTTCTGGTAACAGCTCCCAACGCAATTGCCAATTCCTTTGTTCTATATCTATACCCCATCTTGACCAAAAAAGCAAGCTTAAGTCCAATGTTATCGATGGACAGGGCTAGAAATAATGGCGCTTTTGTCAAGAACTTGCCGATATCCTCAGAATCCAAACCACATTGCTTCAGAAAATCTATTCGAGGATGTAACTTCCTCTCCCTGCTAGTACAAATCACACCCGGGAAAACAAGAAAAATCTTGAATATTTCCTCATCACTTAAACCAGCAAAAGACCTCAGGATCTCGACATGACTCGTTACGTGTTTCACACTGTAACTCAAGATCATAGGGAATTTCTGCAACACAGCACCCGTGCCAACCAAATCATTCCCACTGAGTTCCTTCAGAACCCCAATTCTTGGAATCAGCTGAGTATTGAAATCATAATTGAGAATTGATGGACGCTTTACAATTAAATCAATACCACCAAAGGGCTTCAAGAAATCAATGTTCTTTTCTATTTCTTCAACTGACTTATGACACAGAGCTTTAGTTAAATTAACATGTTTGAGAACATGAACTAGCTTTTCTTCAGGAACTCCACATCGAAGCAGCAGCCTAACCTTTTGATCAAATCCCACCAAGAATCTTGTCTCTGTTGATGTAAACAGGCGTTCGAGTTGCACTGATTCAATCATTCCTCCTAAATCATCGCGAACGAAACATATCAACGGATCAACTTCATCTGCTACCAATACAATCGGGCTCTTCGCAATCAAGTTATAAAGCGCAATGCCTTTGATTCCAACAGACTCCAGAGAAAATATGCGAGCACGTAATTTATCCAAAGATGTCACTCTTAGAACAGGGTGCTTGTCCAAAAGTGAATCGATTTCACCTTCGTTGAGTCCGATTCCTAGTAAAAATGTCACTGAAACATAAAAACAAAACAAAAAACAAACATAGTGCAACTGATCAGTTTGAATACCATGTACATAAACTGTTTGATAATTTACCTCTGAGAGAGAAATTACCTGTTTCAATCTCAGTGTGAAGACAGATAGACGAGTCCAGGCAGCTGCATTTGATGGGAACATGCTTGAATGGTCGAAAACCCGGTAAGGCTAAACATGGTCCCGACTCAATTCCTGAAGTTTTAGTGTAGTTTACGAGCAAAAACCATTGGTGGGCACGGAGAGTTGCGAGCGAAGAAACCGAAGAGGGCCCAGGTTTTCTTGTTGTGTTAATTGGTGCCTGAGAGAGGAAGGAGATTGAAGAGATTGCAGCAGCCATTTTTGTAGAGCTGATTGGTGTCTCCTGGATAAGCTCAGTGACAGATGAGTCTCGCACGGTTGAGTCTTCAAATTGGCGTCGCGCGTAATTCAAAATATATAAACATAAAACATTATACTGTTCGATTTTATTTTGGGGGCCTTAAGTTGAGATTAATTGGCTAATTGCCCATTTCTAGCCCTTTTTATCATTCTCTATGGTTCATTCCTAAAAGATCAGAAAGAAGGGAAAGTTTTTTGACTTTCTTCCGGTAACGAATGGATATACTACGTTATCCATGTTGTCATATAATCCATTAGTACTCCACTCCGGTTCGAAGGATAGGGGTGCTCTTTTTAGGAGTGGTTATGGCTATTGGATTCTTGACCTGAAACCCTAGTGGAAAATATAAATTGATAATTTTTTAAAAAACATTAAGTTTTTTTTTTTTTTTTTTTTACCTTTAATTTCTAACCCTAATCTGCTGTGTTGTCTTTCATCTTATGGTAATGAATGATGAGAAGCTTATTGATTTATTTTGTGAATTGTACCAATGAAAATCTCTATTTTTATGGGAATTTTATTTTTTTACTGTCTATTAATATACCATTAATTATACATGCAAAAATCCAAAAATACTTTCGGATTTCAAGTCAAACGGGGCGGGATACTTCCCCTTCTTGTTCCCCGTCCCCCTTTACACTAATGGGGGGCAGTATGGAAGAGAACTTCGAGCCAATATGATCCATTGACATCCCTAATCCACAGATTATGGATGATTTCTGAGTTTTCGTGTTGGGAGTTGGGACTACTGAATAGGTTTTGAGTTCGCAGTGATATTCTATAAATGGCACAAAACATTCTAATTTGAAGTCAGTATCAGGAAATTCCAGCCGCCAAGTTCACAGTGTGACAGTGAGCATCTCATAAATACAAGAGAGAGAATATTATAATTATCAATTCCTTATAAACAATCATATTCAATGTTACAAAGTGGATGATTTGCAAATGATACAATTTCACCCCCTTGTGTTGATTTCTCATAACAATTTAGAGTTGTGCCATGTCTTTTGAGGTCTTTCGTGCGAATTTGTCTTCAATTCCCAAATTCTTTTCACTTCTGGAGAGTAGCAAGAAGAGGTTTGTTACAGAGAATTTCATGATGTTCGAATTCGAAATCTGAACCGTGGCTCTTATGCCTTTTAGTTTTATTGGTCGTCGAACTGCCTTTTACTTGGATAACAGATGAACCTCCCTTTTTAGTTTTCTTGTGTAATCTAGAAAGTGAAGCCCTGAAAACAAAAATCCAATAAAATTAACAAATTTGTCTACTATAGCGTTCCAGCAGAGAGCAATGGAGACAGAGAGAGAAATTGCATGTAGTTTGCAAGTATACTCACCTCTTTCTGGGAACTTGGCTAAGATCATCCGATGTCCCTTTACCAACTTCTCCGCTTTTGTCATCCTGAGGATTCTGTCCCTGCACAAGGAAGCAGATACGAAATAAGGTAATCAGCACCTTCCCATTCATTACCAATCTCACTCTTTTTATCCTTTTCCACTTTCTATGCCCAAAGAAATATGTCCAAAAGTGATATTGAATCAATATTTAAATGCAAAAAATAGATTCTCAAAATGGAAAAGCACAAGCATTGAAATTTGAAAAACACTATAAGTTCCAGCACAAACAATGTAATACCAACGAACTTGAAAGTAAAATTTGTTACTAGAAAAGTTGATTAAAAAGAAAAACAGTTGATACTATACAAAGGAGCTGATATTTGTTAGCCCATAGGCCTCTTAAGAGGTAAAAGTGTACCTTAATAATTAGGATAACAAAACTATATTTTCAGTACAACAGGAGCAAATAGCTCATGTTCCATTCCAGTACAACAGGGACATGGCATTATTTGTAAGAAGACTTCAACCTTAACAGAAATTAATAGGTTCTAGATGCCTTACTTTAACCAGGAACCCCTTCAAAGTTTCTAACAGCTTAAATTGAAGTTAACGACAAACACATTAAGTAATCTATGAAAAGGAAACTTTATACAAAACGATAAGGTGTCACACAAGGCAAGCAGAATGCAAGTTGATAAGAATAAAATATTATGAAAGAGAAGTAAATAAATCAAAAGCCATAAGGTTGAGCAAAATACTATATAGGTTTCAACATTTGCACAACCTAAAGTTGTCATTCATTCATATTGTAGTCACCTGGCATTTAACTTCGGAAATGCTACATAAAATAATACTGATTACTGATCAGTCCTCTCCAAACAGGTAAAGCCACAATACATTCTTTTGTTGTTTATACTAATAGTAAAACAAAAGAAGAAATCGTGCTAATAATTTCAGGTAAATAATACTTCAAGAAGTATCGATCCTCCTTATACTGATAATGTTCATCACATTCTATCAAGCAAGAACGAACTTAAGAACAAGGTTGTTGGTGTTTCCAACCATGCTTATTGACACCTATAAATTTCAGCAGCAAAATACATACATTACGAAAGATGTCCAATCATAATACAAAAAACTCTGTGAACTAACTACCTTTCAAAGACAGAAGATCCAACAGATGAAAAACAATTAAAGAACGTTAAAATAATAAAATTTGACTCCCACATATTTAACTAGAAACACAGAAAGCCAAAAGCAATCTTTGGAGCAGAAAAGGTCACTAGCCATAGATCTGAGACATTCTATAAGTTTAGTAGCGCTATAAAATCCTACCATATGGAGACTATTAAGCATTGCTGAATAGTAGCATAAAATACAAGGAGAAACCCAAGAAATACTTAAATTTCTTGAACAGAATCAAGATTACATGTAAACGGAAGCAAAAAGAATCTCTTAATACTTGAGCATTTCAATGATACGATTTATGCCGGTATCACACTTGCCGTTTAGGTAGCACTATGAAAAGCCTATAACAATTCCAAGCATAAATTTATTGAGCAGAGTTAAAATCACAAACTAAAAAGCAAAAGTTTCAATAACTTAAGAAGCTTAGTTAGTAACATTCTATGCAAAAACAACAAATAAAACTTCATCAACATTCTATGCAAAACTTCCACATTAGCATTGTTAACTGATCATTGCAAATGATCGAACATTCATTTTCTAAATCTATTGCAAACCACATTAGAGGTAAATGAATCAATCCATCAAATATCTATAATAAACTTGAAGTATAAAGCACCACATTTCAAGATTTGATCAAAATCCAAACAATGATATATTAAAACCAAATAAGCTTACATGTTTCAATGGCGAAACACAGCCTCCTCCTCCTCCATTCTCAACCGAATTCGAAACCTTCATCTTCTTCTTCCCATCAACACTTACATTTCCATCACACCCACTTCCTTTCCTCCTCTTTCGACCAACAATTTTCGACTTGCCTTTCTTTTCCCTCACTTTCCACACGTTCCTCTTCCGGTACACCAACTTCTCGAACTTCCAGTCCATGCAGCTCGTATCGATCACCGTCACTTCATTCCTCGAAAACCCAAAAAGCTCCCTCTCACCACCACCCTTATCGAACTCCCCTCCTTCTTCTTCTTCATTACCACAATCACCGTCACCACCACGATCAACTGCATTGCTCACATTCGCGTTCTCTGCCGGGGCATTCTCGTCTTTTCGCTCGCACCACCCTGAACTCCGCTCCTCCTCCTCCTCCACCGCCGTCGTCGAGACCAAGCAGATTCTAGGATTTGTTTGTTTCCTGGAACTCTTTTTCCTGCGGCTCCGGTCCGGTTCGCCTCCGCCGCCTGTGTTGAAGAGGTCCGAGAGGACATTGCTCATTATGCCGAACCACTCCGACTCTCCGCCATCGTCTCCATTTCTGTCACTGGAGATCTCCTTCGGATTCTCGCAGACTGGCTTTTCGTCGGACTGAGTCGACTCGGGCGAGTTCGGGTCCGGGTTTGGATTGTTGTTAGAGAGGAAGTGGTCGAGGTCGAGGCCGTCCGCGGTCGGGAAACCCTTGGTGGACCGAAGCCGGTCGAGCCAGTTAGAACCGCACTTGCTGGTCGAGATCGAACAGATCATTGATGCTGATGTGGACCAATGCGAATTGCGAGGATTGATCGGCGATTTGAATTTTCTTTTTTTGTTTGGTTGGTTGGAGGTTGATTGACTGAACTCTAAATTTTTGCAGGAAGTTGTTTCTAAAGTGCGCAGGGGTGTGTGATACGCATGCTTCATCACTGTCACGTGGACAACATTGATATCTTTTTTTTTTTTTTTTTTTTTTTGAGAGGCTACAACATTGATATCTTATTGTATTTTAAATCACACGTTTGTTCGGTGAGTGACATTTAAGACGCATTTTTTAATTGGAAATGAAAATAAAATAGAATCAAGTTGTATCTTGTTTGTTTTGTCCGAAGACGGAACAAATCTTGAATTTTTCTAAAAATTGATTAGGGATTGAAAGAATGATATGTTTGTTTGTTTTTTTTTTTTTTTTTTTTTTTTTTTTTTTTCCTCACATCTAAATGTATCATCAATATGTTTGTTTTTAAAAATAAAATTGTTTGAAAATAAGTAATTTTACATTTAATTAAAATAAGTAATTTAACATATATCATTATTTATATAAGATTTTGTATGTTCTTATGCAAACAAAATTCAATTTAACAAAATAAAAAATTCATCAAAGAATATAATTTGTGGAAATTACACAAACTGACCACATATATTAGGGAATATTTGTTTTTAACCACAAACCAACTTTTATTTATTAATAACCATGTTTTTGAGAAATTACTAGAAACCCCTCATATAAAAGCCACCCTCAAAACACTCTCTCTCCTTCTTTCCTCTCTTTCTTCTCTCTCTCTCCTCTGCTGCTCTCTCCCGATCTGCTCTCTCTTCTCTCTTTCTCGGTGCCGTCGCCACGCCGGACGTCGTCCTCTACCGCCGGAAGTCGTCGCCGAGCTCGCACGACCTCCAGGAACCAGCGGCTGCACGAACCATGACCCGGCTGCACGAACCACGACCAGGCTGCACGAACACGACCAGGAGAACGACGAACCAGCGACCGGCGATGGGAACCGACCAGTCGTCGACGTCCGGAGGCTCGGTGCTCGCGATCCTCGCCGGCGATTGGATCTGCAAAACAAAAGAGAAACAAAAAACCTAAACCTAATTTGAATTTGGGGAAGAAGAAGAGGAAGAAGAAAATGGGGAAAAAAAAAAACTTATCCTAATTTCAATTTAGTCTAGATTTCAAGTTTGGATATTTTAATTTAGTCCAGATTTCAAGTTTGGACATTTCACTTTAGCCATGATTTCAAGTTTAGACATTTCAATTTACCCATGATTTCAAGTT
Organism: Acer campestre; assembly: GCA_954870605.1. Classification (NCBI taxonomy): domain Eukaryota; kingdom Viridiplantae; phylum Streptophyta; class Magnoliopsida; order Sapindales; family Sapindaceae; genus Acer; species Acer campestre. Next base: position 33,236,368 of record OX940808.1, on the reverse strand, counting down.
TGCTTCGAGATTTAAAATAAAACTATTTCAGGGGCACTCTGGTAATTGATGGACATACACTGAAATTTTTTTAAAAAAGTGGTTATTAACAATTAACTTTTCAAAAGTGGTTATTAAGGAAAGTTTGATAATCACTATGGCCATATATGGTTTTTTCTCATATAATTTTGCATGTTCTATAAACAAAGTTCAGGTTCAATTGATTTTTTTTTTTAAAAGTTCAAGTTCAATTTTGCATGTTGTCTACATTTCCGGTGTATATAATTTAGGAAACCATTTTTTTTTTTCCTGGATCATATGCACCAGAAACCAAATAATAATAAAAAAAAGGTTCTTTAATTTTTTGAAATTTTTATTTTTATAAATAGATTCATGTATTATATGCACTAGTCTTTATGTATATATATAAACAATTATTCTATAACATTTTCAAGCCACGAAATAGTTAGATACAAAATAATAATAATAATAATAATAAAGAATTCTTACCAAGATTTGGTCGGAGAGAAATTCAATTGTTCAATCCTAAGTGATTTTTTTTTTTTTTTTAAGAAGCCATTTAAAATAAGAAATATGATAAAATAAAGAATTATATACCATATCAAATTAGAATAAATTTAGAAATATATCTTTTTTGGAAGGGAATATTTTAATTGTAATCTAGTGATTTGGAATTAAGTTAAAAGTCAGGATTTCTTACTTTTTTTAAAAAAAGAAGTTGTTTTTTGATATTTTAAAATTGTTTGACCACTTAAAAAAAAAAAAAAACAACTTTAATCAGACCCATTAAATTTTAAATGGAAAAAACAAACGATCCTTAAGACTCTAAGGGGTCATTAAGGGACTCATTGGAGCCCCCGGTCTGGTTTTTCAGACCCTTTGGAGATGCTCTTAGGTGGGTGGGTGACTTTCTAGTTGGAAATTAATTCATAATTTTGTGTATGAGAGCCACATAATATGACCCCCAATTTAGTAAACATTTACACTAATCATAAATTAAGTTTCATAATCCTTATTATGTTGGTTATTAGTAAACACATCCTTATTGAGATAGAATTCTACATTCATGTCTCGATATTTGCTGCCTACAACATCGTGGATTGATTTCCATAATCTAATGTTGATACGAGTAGACCTGACAATAAGCCGAATCGAATTGAATTGAATACGTATCGAATGGTAAATGGGTCGAACCCAATTTCACTCAACCCAAACCCACTCGTTAGTTTATTGGGTTTTAAAATATAAACTCAAACTCATTCGCTAATGTAATGGGTAACCCAAAACCGATCCATTTAACCCGTTAATTTTTATTATTATTATTACTTTTTAATTAATAATTTTAATTGTAAAATTAAGAAAAAAAAATACAAAATATTGAATTTAGGAAATTTTAGGGTTTTGCAACTTACGAGAAACTTTAACAACCAAAATTTCTAAAATAAGCAAACATTTATTAATGAATTTATTAAATTTTAGGATTTTCAAGATGTGGAAATTGCTAGAAATGACCACATCTAACATGGAAATTTTGTTTGTAACCACAAACGAAAATTTAATTGTTAATGACCATGTTTTTTTATAAATTTACTTGAATGCACCCATATAAAAACAATCCCGAATCAACTCTCTCTCTCTCTCGTCGACGTGCGTCTTGTGACAACGCCATGCGCTGTTGGCTTTGCGTCGTGTGTCGTGCGCTGTGAGCTGTTGGCTCCCCCTTCGCCAGCGATGCCATCTGCAGAAAATATATATATATATATATATAATTTGGGAATTTGGGGAATTTGGGGAAGAAGGGAAATTGGGTATGATTTCAAGTTTCACATTTTAGTTTTAGGCATAATTTCACGTTTTGTCCAAATTTTAGTTGTGATTTCAAGTTTGGTTAGATTTTAGTCGTGATTTCAAGTTTGCTCCAGATTTTAGTCATGAGTTTAAGTTTGCTCCAGATTTTAGTAGTGATTTCAAGTTTACTACGAGGTTTTTTTTTTTTTTTTTAAAAAAAAAAAACTAATTTCAGGGGTATTCTTGTAATTTATAGACATACAATGAATTTTTTTTTTTTTATAAAAAAAATGGTTATTAACAATTAAATTTTCAAAAGTGGTTACTAACGAAAGTTTAATGTTTCCAATGGCTACTTTTGGTTTTCTCTCTTTTCAAAATTGTTTATTAATCAATTTAGGAAATTTTAGGATTTCCAAACTCTTTTATTAATCAATTTAGGAAATGTAGGGTTTTATTTTGGAGGTACAAATTAGATGTAAAATAATTATAATATTATTATTAAGCTTAATGGATGGGCCATGGGTTTTGAGAGATAAACCCAAACTCAAACCCAACCTATTATTTTTGAGTGGCGCTATTTACACATTTTAGGGGGGGGTGTATTCAATTAGGATTCTTGAGAACATTTAAAGATATTATAAATCCTGATGTATTCAATTCGGACATTTAAAAACTTTTAAAAAGCTTATATTAATCCAGTGGTATTCAATTTAGATTTCTATGGACTTTTAAAGAATCCTTTCAAATCCTTCAAATCCGGGTGTATTAAATTGAGACTTTAAAAATGTCCAAAAGAATCAAGGTGTATTCAATTATGACTAGATTTTAAAGGATTTTCTTAGGTCATGGATTTTGGTGGACTTGATGGTAAGAGGTATAAATATCAAATGCCATAACATGTCCAGCCTTCTCCCCAAAGATTTTGGTGGACTTTGCTCTCTCTCTCTCTCTCTCTCTCTCTCTCTCTCTCTCTCTCTCTCTCAAAACAGGAACGTGTTGCTTCTTTACACTTCTTTTCTGCTCAAATAATCATGATCGATGATCTTCCCTTACTGATTTTTCGACGACAATCTTGCCCAACAACACCCACACAAAAAAAGAAAAAAAAAACAATAAACCAAAGCACATTCCACCACGATATATTGTTTCAGTATCTGCATTATCCTAATAATATTCATCCCATGGCATACTTCCGTGACCAGCTGCGTGCAGTGGCTTCATACTTGGCCCTATCAGACTTGTACATGTGGGCAATCTCCGTTATAAAAGGGTCATCAGGATTTGGGTCGGTAAGCAACGAGCAAATAAAGAGCAATACCTGATACATGTTCCAATGTTTGTACATAATTAGGATTCCAAAACTGTTATGAAGTTATAAATACATATTTCATGGTCAATAACAAAAATTTCCCTCAAACCAGCCCCATTCAAATCCAATTTTAGTTAGAGTACTGAGATCTCAACAGGAAGCTGAAGGTGAAGAATGTCTATAGGAAGACTTACCACTCATGAAGTTATTGCCACATAATATCACTCATAAAAGGAGCATAATTATAGAAAACAAGCGGCAAAAAACATAGCAATGCAACATGCATCGAACAGTGATTAAGAAAACTCTTATAACTAGAATTAAATTCTAAAGGTTGATATTTGGACCTTTGTAATGGGAAAATACTGAAAAAGCTTATGAAATGTAGACGGACATAATTTAACTATAGATACATAATTTAATAACATAGTGGTTATGTAATTTAACTGTTGATGATGACCACGCTGGTGGTTTCTTAGGTTATGACCACTATGTTGTTAAATTATTATATAGATAACGTGATACACTTGTCTTATTGAAACATAATACATAACAAAAAAAAAAACTATAAGAAAGTCATAAGTAAAGTACAAATGGAGAACTGGAAATGGAAATAGCCGATTAAGGAGGTAAAAAGTAATAGAAGAGAAAAGAAAAAAAGCAGAGATTGTTGTTAGTATTGCAAATTATATTAATGGATCATATTGGTTGAGTGTATAGATTGTGTTATTAGGTCATATAGTGTTACAATTCTCCATTTATAATAGAAGTCAAAGATAACAAATCCATGAATGTTTATGGATGTTTAAACAAATCTATAAAAGTCGATGTCTAAACAAATCTATAAAAGTTTGAGATAGATGTCTAAACAAATCAATGAAAATCCATATTGATTTATAAAATTTAGTAAAAATCCATGAAAATCTGTCACTTAAAAAATGTCTTTAAATATCCTCAAAAATCTTAATTGAATACATCCTCCTTAGTATGTTCACCCTATTAAAATTTTTACATAATTAAAATTCGTTAATACACCCAATTTAATACCAAAATGATCATTTTTTATAATTTTATTTTCTAACAAAAGCACAAAAATTATGATTATTTAAAAACGCATTGGCTTTTTCTTTCTTCAAATTTACAGCTGTTGTAACTTGTAAGATTTTTTATAAAACAAAGAATGAATGGAGGATTTTTTATTTTTTTATTTTATTTATTATTATTTTTTTTAAAAGCACAAATGGATTCAAGTTTGTGTATGAAAACTCATTCTACCCTGATTATGCTTTGTTGCATCTCCTCCAAAAAACACAAATAAGAGAAATTTTTCGACTTGCGGCACTTCAGGAGAAGCTGTGAGCCTGTGAGCCGACCATGTCAGTTTCCTCTTCATATGCTGGGTTTCAGATAATATAATATAAGTTAAATAAAATTTATATGGAATTTTGTTTCTTGTTTGTGCCATAAATCTTTTGAGCTTAAATGAAAGGTCTGTTTACATGAAGAAATAAAAAATAAAATTAATTCATCTTTTTCAAAAATATCACTCAGGGATTAAAAAAAAAAAAAAAAATCACTCAAGGGTAGTAATGAGATTTTAAAATGTTATTAATTTTAGGATGAGAGTTTCTCCTTACAATCCACAAATTATCTATTCACACTCCAAATTGATTTTTTTTGTTAATGACAATTTTAACCTAAACTAAAATTACTAAATAAGACAAAAAAAATTTAAAGACACTCCAAACTAATTAATTTGTTAAAAAAAAAAAAAATCTCTCTTCTAAATTATTAGATTAAATATTACGTATTAAACTATTTTCCTTAAATTTGTTATTTCCATATTAAATACTCTATCTTGATTAATCTCTCTCCATTTTTTTAATTATATACAAACATATATATATATATATATATCATATTTTCATACTTTCTCTATCAATCTCTAATTAATAGTTAAAGAAAAAAAACTTATGATTATTTTAATTTTTTACTAACAGTAATATATAAATATAAATATATATTTATATATATATATTAAAAAGTCAATTTTTTTTTTAAAAAAAAGATATATGAAAGCTTGAATTGTTTCAACTAGATTCTATTAAACTCAGAATTTCTAAGACTAATGAAAGAATTAAAGTTTTCTAGGCAATCACATACCTACATGAGTAACAATTTTTTATTTTATTTTTTCATATTTCGAATTTTTTTTTTATAAAAAAAAAGGTAATTTTTTTTAATTAAAAAAAATGTACTTTTTTATTTTTTTATTTTTTTTTACATACATATGGTTTCTAAAAATCAAGCTTATTAGTAAGTTTTTTTTTTTTTTTTTTTTTTTCCCTTAATTGTTAGTCTTGCTTGAGAAATAATTGAGATAGAAAATTAGAGATATGTATTAGAGGAGAGAGAGTTTAATATGGTAATTAAATATTTAGGAGAGAGTATTTAATATGTAATAATTAATCTAATGATTTAGGAGAGATAATTTCTTTTTTTAATAATTTAATTCAAAAAAGATAAAAAGATAATCTTGTAATAAAATGAAGTGTCTTTAGAATTTTTTTAAAATTTAAATTTTGAGAATGTAGTGTTTTTAGAAAAGAAGTGTAAAAATAAAAAATTGGATTGTCAAAAGAAATTCCCTTTTAGGATATACATAAAATTTTAGAAGGATGCAGTCACTTTTACAAATTTGTATTTTATTGATACAACCCAATAAAGCTAGACCCATAACCGTTTTTGACAAGTGAGTTTAGATCGAATTAGTGGGTTGTTTGTAATTCAGCCATGTCTAAATGCGAGGGATTTTATCACTAGACGACTTCAATTGATATGGGAGGTTAACATGTGAAAAGTGAATTGAGTTGGACTAGGTCTATGTTCAATTGCTATGATTTTTAATGATCGTATTAACACATGTGCTAAGTGACATGTAACGATTAAATGACTAAAATTGTAAGTTTTTTTTAATAAATTTTTTGGAGTACATGTGCCTAGTAGCATGTATTAAGGGGACTATTTTTTTAATCAATTTTTCTTTAAAAGTCCAATAAAAAGCACATACAGTATTAAGATCTAAAATCTTAATATATATATATATATAATTTTTCTATTATCAATTCGTCCTGATATAAAATATATCAGAACGGAGAATGTGGACTATTAGATTTATATATATTGACTCAGTATAATCTATGGTCCATATTCTTCGTCTTGATATATTTTATATCAGGATAAACTGACAATAGAAAAATCGTGTGTATATATATATTAATCTTTTTATACATAAATTGTTTAGGAAATTTAGTAAAAATATCTCTGTTTTGAGTTAAAGTTGCACAATTACACTTCCTAAAACAGTTACAAAATTGATTCAAACTTCTCAAAATATTCTCTTTTTTATATATAAAAATTAAAAACTTCTCAAAATACTCTCACTTAATATACAATCATCATATTTAATACAATTCATTAAAATCTAACCAATCAAGATCTTAAAAATAAATAAATAAATATATATATATAGATATAACGAACTATTTTAACCAGATCAATCTAAATGTAATTCTTTATAATAAAAATATCTCGAATTAATGTAATATTTTTTAAAAAAATTTCTTATAAAAAAAAGAAGTAAATGCAATTCATTAGAGCTCGTTCTCTTATAATTTTCTTTTGTATTCATCAAAGTTTAGAAAAACTTCTATGAAGTGATGAAAATGTGAATATTAATTATTAAAAGAAAAATAAATAAATACATTTGTTGAAAGTATTGAAAAAATCATTTTGATGAAAATAACTTGTTTACAATTTTTGAAAGTTTTTAGGTTGGGATAATTTTGTGCTTTTGGTCCAGTTGGTTGGGTCACCCTGCCCTAAAGCACACAATTCATCACGGAGGGGTGACCCCAAACATATGTGCATTGGGTCAAGATGACATCATGACCCGAAGCAGAAAGTTTTGGGTTTACAATGATAATAAAATTTGTCCGAAGCATATTTTAATACATCTTTTACCGTAATCGACTATAAAATTTGTTAAACACACATGTACTATTTTTGAGTCTTATAAAAGTAATCAAATAATCATTGGATTAACTTTACCACATTATTACTTCAACACATTCAACACTACTAACATTGAATTATTTTAATTGCAATTTGTCTCTCAATTATATAAGTGTGAAGGACATACCACAATGCCGGTTCTTATCTTATATTCTTATCTATTACACATTATTTCAATTATGTGATTGGCTCTATGTGAAGCAAAATTTTATTTGTATATAATTTTTTTTTCTTCTAATACTGTATCTCGAAAACAAGGAAAAAATAAAAGAAATAGTCGTAAGCCCAATGTAATATTATGGAAATGATGCTTATTCGGCTAACAGTTAAAAAAAAAGTGCCATAAGAACAAGAATACTGAAAGTCTACTTAACTCTCTCACTGATTTTAGCCAAACATGAAAAATCAAAGAAACGGTTTTTTTATTTTATTTTATTTATTTATTTTTATTTAATATGTAAATTTTAGTGAAATAGAATCAAACATAGAAATGGAAATGAGAAAAATAGAGAAATAGGAAAATTTGATAATTGTTAATGAAGATGGAGCTGTGGATACCTCTTTGAAACTCCCCCATCTCTATTTTCTTCAAATATGAAAATGAGGGAAGATGGGGGAAAAGGGTTAAGAGATGAGAATGGTGACGCCAGACGGGGGATTTATACTTATCCCCATTTGCTCGATAATATATAAAATATAGAAAATCCACTAAACGTCTTAACTCTCCCGCTGATTTTAGCCAAACGTGAAAATCAAAGCCCAAAAACGTTTTCTTTTCTTTGTTTTCTACAACATAAAATATAGAATATTTTTTATTTATTTTACATGTATAAAGAGCTAATTTTAGGAATCTAAAAAATCGAAAACAAAACACAAGAAACACTTAAAAACAAAAAGCAATCTTATCTAAATTAAATCTCAACCAGTCACTGCTTCTTTTCCACTTTTAAGAGACCACAACACAACGCCGCCTCCACCACCAAATTTCCACGACTCTTACAAGACACAAAAAACGACACCGTTCATGAAACCAAAACTCTTGCCACCTCTCGTGTCTCCCTTGTCCTTACAAGTTTCTATCAATCAATCAAAAACTATACACGCTTTCTCCCTTGTTTCTTTCTATCTTCTTCCTCTAGTTTACCGCCAAATTCTTCTTGATATGCTTTGATATCCATCCCTCGCTCTCTGTACATAAACCATTCAAAAATCAAAGCTTTTCTTTTTCCTTTTTCTTACTTTTTTTTGGGAGGGTTAATAGGGTGGTGTTGATTATGGATTTTAATGGGGTGTTAGAAAAACCCAGTTTAGGAGAGATATGTACGGGGATGATAGTGCAACTAGGTCCTGTTTGGGTGGCCTTTTTGGTGGGGTTGATGGTGGGATGGTTATGGAAGCCTAAATGGGTTTGTTCAGGGAGACACAAATACAAATTGTTGTGTTCTTCTGACTCCAATTCCTGTGATTTGTCACCGCCTTCTCGCCCGGATTTGTCTCCTTTTAACGGGTTTGCTTCTGATAATGCTGTGCACAAGAAACAACAACAACAACAACCCACTGTGTCCGTGTCACCTTCTGTTTATGATGATTGCAGGTACTTCTTGTTGTTAATTGGATTGCAAAGTTTGTTGCTTTTTTTTAGTTTTATTTGGTCTCTATATGTGACGGAGGATTGTGTTGTGGAAATTGAAATTTTATATGGCTTTGGTGAATTATTGAGTGAGATACCATGACTAGTACAACATTTTGTCAAATTTATGATGAACCTAGTGTTGATAGATATAGTTATATTGACAACTGAATAACTGATAGGTGATACTTGATTGATTTAGCAACAAGGCTATTAAAAATCTAAGTTGTTTTCTTGAAAATTGATTGTGGTGGTGATAATTTCATTTTTTCTAGTGAAGTTAATCTAGATGATGCCTTATAATATGCTTGCTTGGTCATGCAGAATAGACTCATTCAATCTCTGATATATTATGCCCGTATATGCCTGAGTATTTTTATCTTGAAGTATGTTATGTTAGAATATGACGTGTAGTATATATAGCCTGAATATGCAATTGGAGAGGGTAAGGGTTTGGTCTAAATAAGATAAATATGATGATTACTGATAAATTACTCACTGATAGATTATTGATTGAACTTGTCTAGTTCGTCGAAGCTCAATGAAAAACGGATTAACATTGTGACTGAGGATGATTTGGAACATTTATGGAAGCTTGTTGAGGTGAAGGATGGAGGTCCTGCTTGGATACAAATGATGGATCGTTCTACCCAAACTATGAGTTATCAAGCATGGCGAAGAGATCCCAAGGTACCATTATACTAATATAACACTCAACAGTTTTCTTGTCGTAGAACCACTCAACTCATTATTAAATGATAACTCTTATCTGTTGTACAATAAAATCAATTTGTGCATAATGAGGGAAGAAGTAGCTTTCTTTTATACAGTTCTTTAATCATTTTCTCAATTAGCCATTTGTTTGATTGATTGTTGTTTGAATTTGCTAGAACGGTCCTCCTCAATATCGTAGTAGAACTCTATTTGAGGACGCCACTCCAGAGATTGTCAGGGACTTATTCTGGGATGATTTGTTCAGATTGAAGTGGGATGACATGCTTGCATACGCTTCAACAATAGAAGAGTGTCCCACTACAGGAACCATGTTAGTACATTGGATACGTAAGGTGAGACTTCCCACATTCGCTTTGACATATATTCTTCATTCTTGCGTATGCTTATCTTTTCAATTCCTTTGTGGCACAGTTTCCCTTTTTTTGTAGTGACAGAGAATACATAATAGGTCGTCGAATATGGGAATCTGGAAGATCTTATTACTGCGTGACAAAGGTATGACATGAGAGAGTTACTTTTAACATTTTTTGAATTAGCTAACACTGTCACTGATAGCAACACTTGAATGAACTTGAATGAACTTATGGATATGCTAGAAATTCAGGTTTTAATTTAGGGAAACTTGTGTTAATGGCTCCATTTTGGTATCTGAGTTTAGCTAAACATGATGGGGCTTAAAAAGGTCAGTACAATAGAACTGGATTAAGACCGGGTAAGTAGAGATTCGCTTATGGGGGGATTATATAATCAATACTTTCCTCTTTTGAGTGGATAGAAATAAACATAAGATAATCCATAACATGATCGACATGAGATAAGAATGTTGGACTTGGGTAACCAAGAATAATTGTGTTCTTGTTTGTGACAGGATAGTGTGTGGATGATTAATTGTGGGTACTGCTAACTAGCTTAGTAGGTACAGTATATTGTTGTAAAAAAGGTCTTTGGATCAAATCTCCCACACAACAAGATTTCTACATTTAATTGTTATGAAAAATTATACACATTATATTGAGCTGACCAAAACAGATAATGGTAGAATCAAACCCATTGGTTGGATATGTAATAACAAACGGTTTGTTTTAAAAGTTTGTGATTGTTTAAAACTATCACAAATGCTGTCTCAAATATTTTACTGTTCATTGTGCTGGCTATCTTTTATTGCTGTAATTGCTTAGTTATCAGAGTTCCAATCTGAAATTTTTTCATGTTTCAGGGAGTGCCCTCTAATTCTGTCCCACGGCGTGACAAACCAAGACGTGTTGACCTGTACTACTCAAGTTGGTGCATCCGAGCAGGTAGATTATGTAATTTTTTGGGAAAAATGCTGTATTCTATGTTGTCCTAGATTAACTAGAGACTAGAGTGATGTAATAACCAGCCTCTCTTGTATTTAATCAGCGGAATCAAGAGGAGGTAATGGCCAGCTGACTGCCTGTGAAGTGCTACTCTTCCATCATGAAGATATGGGAATTCCTAATGAAATTGCCAAGCTTGGCATAAGGCAGGGGATGTGGGGAGCCGTCAAGAAGATTGAGCCTGGATTACGTGCCTACCAAAAAGAAAGAGCGTCTGGTGCACCACTCTCTCGACCTGCTTTTATTGCCCAAATCAACACCAAGATAAATCCAGACTACCTGAGAGCCTTGGAAGGTGCAGAGGATTTACTGGAGAATGAATTGGCAGCTACATCGGACAAACCACAGGATAACAACATACCCAAGCTCCTAGTTCTCGGTGGGGTTATTATACTCGCTTGTAGTCTTGACGGGGGACTCTTGCCTAAGGCCTTCATATTCGGTGTGGCCAGAAGGTTTGCAAAAATGGGAAAGAAATTGTGATTAAGAGTGCTAATGTTGTTCGGAAACTCATCCATTGATGGCTCGCTTTTTGTGCGAGTGAGCTAGTTTATTCTTTTTCGGCCATTTTTATACAATGGAAATGTATGATTATATCCATCTGTCACCAATTAACAGAATTAATTTTAAGAAGAGTAAGAGATTATATATATCACATTCAGTTAATATATTAAGGAATTTGACTGGCATGGTTTTGTCTATATCTTTGTTCATGTAGATCTGTAATAAAAGTCTTTTGTATATATGTGTTAGGGTAATTACCATGGTGATCATCGACTTATGTCACTATTATCAAAATAATGCATTTTGAATGATTGTGTTGAATTCCATAAAACACTTGCATGTAAAGAGATACACTATGCATTTATGTTATGATGTGATAAAATTTCCGAGACGTGGCAGTGGCAAAATCACAATGAGGGATTTATTTACTTCCTGTAGCATCCAACATTCTTGCATCAAAGCAGACAAATAATACCCAAAACAGCCATTACAACATTAAAAAGAAAAAATTAACATTAATATCATCTCAATATGTACATGTCAATGTAGTTGAATTAACACTTGAGCTGAGATATAAATATATAATAATCAGAAAACTCAGCAATGTTACGCTTATACCTTTTTTTATATTGTCGTATTGACTAAAGAGACTGAGATTTATTATTCAAATTAGTGTGGAATGGTTTTGTTTCATTATTAAAAAAAGAAAAAAGAACATACATGATTATATACAGTCTGCCAGCACCAGCATTGCCATCACCGACTGTATATCTGCAGTGGATCCAAAAATAATGTCAAGGAATTAAGAAAAATATGTTAAAACTTATGACAACAAAACAAGAGCTAAAAGGGCTACTTACTTGAACATTTGGTATATGTGCTATCTTGTACCGGTCCTCTCTTTTTTTCTTAATAACCAATTTCTCTAGCATTGTGAGGCCCTGAATTCTCGCTGGAAGAGATGACAACTTCGAGCAATTGGATATTATCAAAGTCTGGAGAGATGTAAGGTCTCCAAGCCAGTGGGGCAATGATGCTGGATTTGAGTAGTAGGATATCGACAAGGATTGCAGTGCAGGGACATAACGCACGGCCTCAGGCAATACTTCCGAGTTGGAAGCTATTTCCAAGTCATAACCACCAGATAAATGTAATTTACGGAGCCGTCAAAGCCACCAGCCCAGGGCAGCCATCAAGAGATAAGGTCTCAAGGCATGAGAGGTGTTGTAACCCCTCTGTCAAAGATGTCAACTTTCTACACTTGAATAAATTCAAATATTTAAGACATTTCAGGCCTTCTTGCTCTGGAAATGACTCTTAACTCATTGCAGCACCTAATACGTAATGTTTCAAGAGAAGTGAGCAGGCTGACTATTTCTGTGGGCAAACACTTCAGCTTCGTGAAATTATCAACTTCAAGTGTCTTTAGAGAGGTGAGGTTCAGCAGCATACCATCTGGAAGGTAATTCAGTTCATCATTATCTGAAACTTCAAGGTAGATGAGGTTTTTGAGATTCGAGATTGATCCTAGTATGACCTCATTGCAATTCCAAACTGTTACTGTTACTGTTCCACCGAAGGAAGATGTGGCAAGGTCAATTTGGGGCAGCTGTAAATTTTTAAGGAGGTTAGACATGGTAGCAGCTCCCTTCCATCCTCTGTTGAAAACCTCTGCAAACTCGGCAAATTTTCAATTACGAGACTCTGCAAAGACGGAAATCCTCTCACCGTTCCACCACCTTGAAAATGATGGTCAATATACGTCACCTGACTCATTCTATATAAATGAAGAGTTCGAAGACAAGGTAGTAAAGCTAACGGAGGAAGGCTATGTTTGGGATTGATTTGCTTTTAAAAAAATCTACTTATAGCTTAACTTCAGAAATAATTAGCTTAACAAATAAGTGTGTAGGTGTTTGGTAAACTAAATTTTAAAATTGTTTTGCTTTAAAAAAGGTGGAATATTTATTTGATGAAATGACAAAAATAGACATCATTTTAATATGTTTGTACTAACATTGTTAAGCAATTTTGGGCTTTTCAAATAGCTTTGGGGGAATGGACTCATTGTAGACCAGAGGCCCAAATCATACCCGACCGTGACTTCGACCCGATTTGCTTGAAACCCTACCCGTCGCCGCCCCATGCCTAACTGTGGCTCGTTCAACTTCACATAGGCCCGCCGGAATTGGACCGATCCACCACATCTCCTTTGTTCAGTCCACAGTCAAACCGACGACGCTCTTCACCGAGATCTCGAACCCGCCGCTGTCAGAGACGAAAGTTAGATGCGAGGATGGTCAGTCGCATGAAAGCTAGTCGAACCGCTGGAGCTGATGGTGTCTTGTCGCATGGAGGCAGCGGCTGCGTAGGTGGTATTATTAAATATAAGGGTATTATTGTCTTTCTATTTAAATAGTGAGGGTATTACCGACATTGCACAACAATAAGCTAGCTTCTGTTTTCCAAAAGCACCCCCTTACCAACCTCTCAAAAGTTGATTATTTGAGGAGCAAATTGTAAAATAAGTTGCTTTTGGGAAGTTTACCAAATATCTATTTACTCAAAACTTGAGAAATAATCACTTATTTCTCAAGTAAAAACAATCCCAAACATAGCTGAAGTATACAAATATTGGGCATGATTTCCTTCATATAAATCAGACCGATTTTCAAATCCAGGTTCATATTTTATTTGTAATATTTAATAGTTTTAAATTGATTATTTTAAGATGAAGGGCAATTAAGACCACATTATATGGGCATTTTCGACATTTGATGCCCAAATCTCAGTCAACTGTTTAATTGGATGGAAGTCAACTATGAAAAGGGGGTCTGCTGCAATTAAATCAATACGCTGAATATTAGACCGTTTTGAAAAAAAATCAGGGTATGTTATTGCAATTAACCCTTAGAAAATAATATGGGAAGACTAGGAAAATTAGAAAAAGAGTGACTAAAAGAAAGCTCCACAGATGAGTTGGAAACTCCAAGGTATTTTCTCCTCTTCATCCTATGTATCTTCTTCTCATCTCTTCATCAGACTTGGTAGTTGGGTTGGGCTACTTGTAATAGTCAGTGAAACTGTGCTTTTGTAGCCACTGTTTAATGGTTTCAATGGAAGTGAATGACCAACAACATTGCAATTTGCAAGACGATGTTATTGCTGTAGTCCCAACTGATCATGACGTACATCAAATCATTTTAAAAATATGCTCCAAATAAACCACACAATTCCATAAAGCTTCTTCCATCACCAGGAACGATAAACTCTAAAGATTTGTCCATATAACAGCAAAGTATTCTCCAGTAGTACTATTGCAATTTATATCTCAATCTTCCATCAGTTTGACAAAGGAACTCTTCCCTCTCTTACCATTTGTCTCGTTTCCATCCAATCTAGTAATTTGCAATTAACATTTTACTGGTTGTAATTGCATTTGCTTGTACTTGATTTATGGGACTGTAAAAAAGAAAAATAAAGTAAAAGTTTTCTTATAGTAAAGGTTTGATTAAATATAAAATAATTTGTAGAGTTATATATATTCATGATAACCAAATTGTTCATCATTTAAAATTTTCATTGATGAAGAAAACAAATGGCACAAATGTAAGAAAAAGAATAGTGTTGTAGTCCAAATCATCACTTGGTAATTGCAACTTAGTTGATTGCCATACCGCTCACGAAAGAACATGCAAACAATTTTTCTATAAACCATCAACTATTTTTTTACACTTAAACATTTTTATTCTTTTTGACCATGTAAACTTTTGGACTGTTTGTGTCTTTAGTTGAGATAGTTACTATGATTTTCAATTTTTTAAACTAATAAAGTAAATAAATAAGTAGAGGACTAGAGGGTGGGTCATATTACTTTAGATGAGACTTCCCACTTTCGCTTTCTTTCCAAATCCGGGAACCTGGATGTCGAATACGGGAATCTGGAAGAAAGGTATGACATGAAAGGTTTAGTTTTAACATTTTTGGAATTAGCAACACCATGCAAGTATGCTCGATCCGTACATGCACAAGACTACATCGTACGTTGTTTCCAAGTAGAAATTATTACATTTCTTGTACATCACAAAACCTGGAACACCTCTACTCTGACTCGTTACGTCAATGCGCACTTTCATCCAATTTGTGTCTCGGAGCCGCCATTCACGCCCGCTTCATCAAACGCGCCGTTCCATCTTCTCTGTTCCTCCACAATCACCTCCTCAATATGTACATGAAATGCGGAGATTTCGACAGTGGCCGCCAGCTGTTCGACGAAATGCCTGAAAGGAACGTTGTTTCGTGGTCCGCCGTCATTTCGGGCTTCGTTCAACGTGGGTGTCCTGAAAAAGCGCTTTTGATGTTTCGACGCATGCGTTGTGAGGGAATCACGGTGCCCAATTCGTTTACACTTGTTAGTGCGCTCCATGCTTGCTCGTTGTTGTGTGAGACCGACGGTCATGCTTCTTCTCTGGCGTATCAAGTTTACGGGTTGATTGTTCGGTTGGGATTGGAGTGGAATGTGTTCTTGGTGAATGCGTTTTTGACGGCTTTAATCAGGCGTGGTCAGTTGGTAGATGCTTGGGAGGTTTTTGACAAGTTTTCGAATAGAGATATTGTGTCTTGGAATGCAATGATGGGTGGTTACCTGCAGTATTCTTATTTGGAAGTTGCGGGGTTTTGGTTTCGGATGAATCATGAGGGAGTCAAGCCCGACAACTTCACGTTCACGACTGTTTTGACCGGCTTGGCTGCGAGTTGTGATGTTAAAATGGGAATGCAAGTCCATGCTCAGTTGGTTAAGAGTGGTCATGAGGATGAGATTTGTGTAGCGAATTCGTTGGGTGACTTGTACCTTAAGAATCAAAGATTGGTGGATGGTTTTAGAGTTTTTGATGAAATGCCTGCGAGAGATGTGTGCTCTTGGACCCAGATGGCTTCTGGGTGCTTACATTGTGGGGAACCGGAGAAGGCTCTTGAACTCATTGAAGAGATGATGGAAATGGGTGTGAAGCCCAACAAGTTCACTCTTGCCACGGCATTCAATGCCTGTGCCAATTTGGCTTGCTTGGAGAAAGGGCAGAAAGTTCACGCATTGAGAGTAAAACTTGGTGCTGAGATCGATGTCTGCGTGGATAATGCACTGCTTGATATGTATGCAAAATGTGGTTGCATGGATGATGCATGGGGTGTTTTCCGATCAATAGATGATCGGTCTGTTGTCTCATGGACGACTATGATTATAGGGTGTGCACAAAACGGCCAAGTTAGAGAATCTCTTGATATTTTTGATGAAATGTTACTGAAAGGTATAGAGCCAAATTACATAACCTACATTTGTGTGCTATACGCTTGTAGCCAAGGAGGATTTATTGAGGAAGGTTGGAAGTATTTCTCTTTCATGACTCGGGAACATGAAATTTCTCCTGGAGAGGACCATTATGTGTGCATGGTAAATCTACTTGGCCGAGCTGGACGTATCAAAGAAGCAGAGGATTTAATATTGAAAATGCCGTTTAAACCAGGTGTGATGATTTGGCAGACATTGCTTGCTGCCTGTCATCTTCATGGGGATGTGGAAACTGGGAAGCGAGCAGCGGAGCGTGCAATTGATCTGAATAGCAAAGATTCTGCAAGCTATGTATTGTTATCAAATATGTTTGCCGGTTTAAACAATTGGGATGGTGTGGGAACATTGAGACAACTAATGAAGACTAGGGATGTAAGGAAACGACCTGGATCCAGTTGGCTTTAAGCAGGAAAAGAAAGTGATCAGTTCCTCTTGCTTTCTTTCTAAAGATTGACTTGAATGTTTAATTCCATCCAAAGGAATTGCAGAGGTATCTGCTTATCTTCTAAGCAGGTGCATCATTGACATCTAATTGAAACAACCAATTACAAGTTCATTACTTTGCTAATTTGATAAGTAAAAAAATATACTAAAAAATTCAGCGCTTCTGTCACGTCCGTTGAGTAGATAAGGATTACAGCGAGGTCGTTCTCCTTCGCTTGACTTTCCTCCTGCTTCAATTACTTTGAGAAATGTTTTGAGAGTAATGGATAAGGATTTCGATGGTTTTCTGTTCGTTTGATAGAGTAATGGATTAGGGATTACTGGTATAAAAACTTACTAGTATAAAAACTTATCAATATCTTAAAAAAAATCTGCTGAAATTTTTGAAGACTAAAAATATTTGGGAGGTGAGAACATACATGATTTATGATTACATTCTGTATAGTTTCATGAACTGTCTGCCGGCACAAGCATTGCCGTCATGTGGCATCACCAAATGGTTCTGTATATCTGCAGTGGATCCAAATATGATGTCTGGAATTAGGACAAATGTGTTAGAACTTAGGACAAAAAAACAAGAGCTAAAGGTGCTACTTACTTCAACAATTGGTATTTGTGCTATCTTGTATTACTCCTCTCCTTTTTCCTTTTCGCATCGCTTCACTGCCTCAGCTTGCCATACACGGTGGTTGAGCCGATCCACATATGCCTCTTGAACCATTGAGTCAGGGATTTTATTTTTTTATTTTTTTTAAGACTGAACGGTGACTGAAGCCTAGAACTAAATGACATGTTTGTTTTTTTAATAGAATGTCAACTTGTTTATTTTTTAAAGATAAAATGGTTTTAAAACAAATAGTTAGACATTTATACCCTTATTACTATTAATTGTTATGTATTTTCATTTTATATGATACAAACAACTAAATAAAAATACTAAACCATTTTTATGTAATAATAATAAGATATTATTCATGATTAATATATGATAAATAATTTTTTTTAAAATGATAAATAACTATTTATAAATGATTTGATTTTACAAAAAAAATAAAAATAAATAATATAATTGAAAATTTAACGATGGTGTTGAAAGTGACAATGTAATTAAAGTTAAGCTGTTTATCATAAGTAATAGGTTAAAATAAATAAATTTGTATAATATAAAAGTACGATAAAATTGGAAATATATTATCTTTGGGAGGATAATCTTTAAAGAAATTATATTTAATACAATTTTTAGTTATTTGGAATTAAGGGTCAGTTTGGTATTGCTATAACTTTTATAATAATCATTGTTAGCTGTGCTGAAGAAATAATCAGCTTTAAAGTGAATCAACAGATGTTTGGTAATTATACTCTTAAAACTACTGTATAACTCAAAAGCCGTATATATATATATATATATGTTTAGTAATTTTATTTCAAAAGTGCTGAAATTAGTTACAATGGCTAAAATAGACATAATTTTAGAACCTTATTTTATTTATTTTTCATTAATTATATATAATACATTATACATCAATATTTAAGTAGAATATTTAGATTAGAAAAAAAAAAATTCCATAAAAATAATAACAATATTTTTAAAAGATTTTATAAATCAAATCAATATTTAATTAGAATCTTTAATTTTAAGATGAAATAAAGAATATAAATGATTTTAATTTAATTTTATAAGGATAATAATGATATTTTAAAAGATTCATTAAATACTCGAACAGATTATTCTATAATTGCTTTCAAAAAGTAACCATCTACTTACTTCTTAAAATCAATGTCAAAAGTTATCAGATTATCAATTAATCACTGTCAAAACGTAAATCTCTATATTACTCACCAAGGATAAGGATTGGCATTTTTCCATGTTATGAGTTTTTTCAAAGTATTTTTATGAAGTTATTATATTTTATTGGGTAATTACCAATTAGGTCCTGGATTTTTTTTAATTCCAAGTTGTTTTAGAATTTTATAAAAGTGATCAAATTGGTCTTCACATTTTTTTTTCCAAGTGCTAAATTAGTCCCTTTCTTTTTAAAAGTGATCAAATTGGTCCCTCTAACAGTTTAATGGTGACATCTTGGATGAGTGTGAAACAGAAGCTTCTCGGATTGAGTCTAATGTCCAAAATTCTAGCTTGATCAAAAGGTACACACTTCTTTCTTGAGTTCTTTGCATCCCCATAATATATTGTTTCGACAAAATATTGGCAATAAGATGAGAGATATAAGAGAGAGGTTAGATGAAATTGCTGAAGAGCGTTTGAATGTTCATTTGATAGAGGGAGCTGCTCAAAGGCATTTTGATGTCATGGAAAACCGTCAAACTGGCTCCATCATTACTCAATCTCAAGTCCAAGGAAAGTAGGAAGATAAAAAAAAAAAGAATTGTTGAGTATATAGGTCCCCCATCACCATCCTTATTTCCTAACCCCTTCCCCCATCCCCATTTTCCCCAACCTATTTCCCCATTTGGGAAAAATGGGGATGAGGGAGTCTAGGGGTAGTTATCCCTTTCCACATCCTTATTTCTCCGCTTTCCTCATTTTCCCCGTTTTCTCGATTCTCCCATTTGACTAAAAATTATATTGAGCTTCCGTAACCAATTCTAAAGTGCCTTGTCTCATATTTGCTTCTCCTCTTCATCTTCAAGCACAGACTAAATAGTTGATCGCAAGCTTGAAAGTTTCTTTATTTCTTTGTCAACACCCCAAATCAACCCAATCTCCTTTTGGATGAGCAAGTTCAGTTTCTCCAGAATATATTGAACAAAAGCGTTAGCCATTTTTCACTATCAAAATTGGAAATCCAAAGCTTTATCTAAGAGATCAGTAATTGAAAATAGACAAATGACAATGCTATCCTGAAAAGATAATATGGGAAGACTTGTAACACTGTGATAATATCACTATCCAATGAGCCCATGGAAATTTCATTGAAGATAGTAATGCCACAATTATGTTCTTTTGTCAAACTACATTTCATCCCCTATTTCTAACAAAGGAGGCCAATCATATCACAATTGACTAGATTGTGTAGTCAATCGGATCTACAATTGATTTTATTCGTCAAGGTGGGCACTAGCAACCTGTAAAACAAGGGAAAGAAAAGGAGCGGTGGTCGAGCCATATGAGGTGGTGTTCCCTTTGGGGGACTCTCCGACGCTTAAGTCAATATTTTGTTTTATAAATAAAGAGATGGAAATAAAGTCGAGGATGACAAACCGTGTCGCTTGATGTATCGAGTCGAGCTATGGGTCGTTTTGGTTGGATCGACATGGGTCGATCGAGGATTTGGTTGATGTAGGGTATCAATCAGTTTGATGGGTCGATGCCAAAGTGAGCTCCTTACTTGATGTGGATCGATCGTGGATTGGATCGATCGACTCTGGAGGGCAACTAGGTCGACCTCTATTAGATCGTGGAGTAGCAATTAATGCTGGGCAAGAATTGCGAAGCTATGCCTTTTGAGAGTTTTGGCGTATGAGATGAGAAAATACGGACCCCTTTCTCTGAGAAGGGGTCTGATATTTATAATGAGGGCTTAGAGCCTTCACCACTCAACCCCTTTATGTGAGGGCGTGGATCGTGGTCTATTTGTTGCCCGTTTTGATTCACATTGAATATGGCAATAAAGGCCATGATGGCTTGTCTGTAGGGATGGCAACGGGTCGGGTTCGGACTGGTTTTACAAGATCCAAACCCGCACCCGTGAACCCGTGAAAATAAACGGGTTCGGGTTCGGGTTCGGGTTCGGGTTTTCCCCGCGGGTTTTATATAGGTTCATGGGTTCGCGGGTCACACCCGCCAACCTCTAAAATATATTAATTTATAAATATGTAATATTTAATATATTTATTTATACAATACAAAACTCCTCTTTATTTATAATATATCATAGATAATTACAAATACAAGTGTGTTTCTTAGTTGAGACAAAAGGCAAAACACATTATATATATATATATATAGCTAATGGTAGAACCTTGCATTCTTGTTTTTTCAATGTGAGACTTTTGAAAGTCCCACATTGAAAAAGCAAGAGTGCAAGGTTCTACCATTAGCTATATATAAATGAGAGTTTAGAATTGTAATTCTCAAACTTAGAATTAGTGGAGTTTTTATGTTTAATTCTTTATAGGGTTAAAAAGTTTCCATTGGAGTTTAAATAATAAATATTATATAATTTTTATTTATACGGGTTCGTGGGTTCACCCGCGGGTTCGTTTTGTAAACCCACACCCAAACCCACTAGATTTTTCTTTATACGGGTTTACATGTTCACGGGTCTTAAATTCACCACCCAAACCAGACCCTACAGGGTCGGGTTCGGACGGGTGCTTGTTGATTATGGGCTTTCACGCCCGATGGGTGTCTTGGGGCTTGTTTTAGACCTCGTTTTGGGCCTTTTGTAAGTGAACTGGATTGTTGGGCCGTAAGCCAATTTTTGACCACTACAACTTGCAAGTCCCAGGATCCAAAATAACATAAGAATGTGCCTAACGCAATTGAAACTAAACGAATCCTTCAAATTATTTAGTCCATGTATTCCAATATCTTGTGACAAATCAGCATTGTTAATCATGAATGGTTAAAATTTATTTTATTTTATTTTATTTCTTGTTAACAACTAATCACAAGCATTAAATCTGATATTTTGAAAACTTAATAAGTGGAGGATCCAAGTTCAATGTATGATGTTACTAACAGACTAACAAATACACAGTTCTCATTCAAATAAATAATAATAATAATCCAAAATGTATCCCCAGCTTTAATCATCATTAAAACAACTTGATGATTCTCCAACCGAGAAATTGAATACATGTAGCTGCCGACTACAAAAGGTAGAAAAGCAATGACCCAACAAGGTCGAAAAACCATTCAACCTATCAAACTGTGGATCCAACTTTGGCAGCTGAGTGTTTGCTTTTCCCAGTAAACCTCTGATACCTAAATTCTTACTTTCGTAAGAATTTCAAATCTAGGTTATGTTTTAACTTGAACTTCAAAATAGATCAGTTTTCAATAAAAACCCAATTATATTTTGGAGAGGTGCTACTAGAACTGCACAATTGACCTAAAAATACACCACTTTCCATGAGCCATTTTGATAATAATAGCCATAGATATTAATAAAAAGAAGAAAGTGATTCCTAAAGACTGAGCAGGGCTCCAATTAAATCAAAACAGAAGTTGTTCAAGTACATGTTAACACATTGCACAACAAAACTGCGCAGTCAGCTGACTATTTTCAATTTGTTTATATATCTTACATACATTTTATATATGAATAAAAACATTTTACAAAAAGAACACAACCTCAAAACTGTACAAATTTCATGCACTCAAACACAGCCTTTCTGATGGTCAATACTTCTATTAACTATAATCTCTTCCAACTCCTCCAGTCAGTCACCTTACGCACAGATAATTCTCTAATTAAGGGTGTTCTCACCCGGTCAATTTACATCAACCGAAATTCACAATTCCCCCATATGTAGAAAATGGCTCTTTGAACCAAATCTATAAGCATCAGCAAATGAGGCTAACCGCTTGTCAAAGCACACTGATATCCACCAATCCTAAATATAGATCATATCAAATCTATCTGTTGACATTTTTTTAACCGGAAGCAGAAGATATTGCATCATCTGAGTCCACCTTTAGCTGAAAATTAGAGAGTGATGAAAATGTCAAAAACCACAGTGGTACTGGATTTCATCTGTAAGAGTTATGTATTATACAGTGTAGCATACCAGCTTGAGATGGTTCAGCAAAGCACCATGTAAAAGCTTTTTGAGCTTATCACATTGATCGACCATGAGACCTGATTTGATTGATTCCTCCAGTTGGCACCATAGGCGCTCAATTGCTATATATGGGAACCATACGGAAAATGGCCTTTTTCGATTAATAATGTCAGCTGGTCTCTGCAAAAAGTTGGTCATAGCAACATTATTTAGTAAACAGTTAGCAGAACATTAATACACACTTTCAGATTAATATACTAGCAAGACTGCTAGGTTAACAGGACAAATAATGGAATAACAGTTGCATTATTTCTCAACCTATACAAATTGAATTTCCCGTGCTGCAATTTCTACCAGAGAAGTAAAATACTTTTCCAACTATCAGTTGACCATATTCATCGTAACCAAACACCTTTAGACCATGATATGTTTGGCCCAACTATATCATATAACAACCCTGACATAAATTCCTTGTTAAACAGTTTTATTGTTTTTTAACAGAATAACTTTTTGCTATATTGAAGTTAACACATTAGATATTGGGATTTGGGAACAACCGAACAACCACCGTAGAGATGTCATCTGACATAGGAAGCTAGCCTACAACAATATATAGGCTGCATAGAAAGATGTACAAGTTACTTCATAGCAACATAAAAGCACCATTTCATAGCACGATTCTCTTTCAAAATCATTATTCCTTAACATTAGTTTAAAATCTCTAAATTGAGTTTTGAACACCAAGACCCTTAATAAGGTCCACGTAATTTGATCAGTAGAGCTAAGTAATTGTTTCACAAAAAGGAAGGAAAACATACTGAAGCAGAAGTGAAAACATAGATAGTATGCAGAAGGAAAAAGTTTTAACTAAATCCTGAGAATGAATGTGATCAGAAGATCAAAATCTAAAAGCACAGTTTCTCAAAAATGTCCTTTAAGACTTCTAAGAAGGCTCCCCAGATTGCTTTTGTCACAGGAACATGGAAAACAGCATACTGATATTGCAACAATAAAATGGCCATTAAGCCCATCAATGGATGCATAATGGCATAAAAACTTTAATAATTTTAAAAGGTACATAATAACTAAAAGAAAGAAAAAATAGCTAGGAATTACTCCAACTTACCATTGATGCAAAAGAATCAATGCACTCAAGCAACAAATTTGTAGCCTCCGTGTATCTACCATATTCAACATACAGTCGAAACAAGGATGCAGGACTTGATTCTTGGCCGGTCATACCCCAGGACCGTTCTCTTTGACCATCCTGTTATACCATGAGAATGTAATTAAGGCGATGACACAACTAACAATCATAACAAAACCATGGAATTTTTATTTATTTATTTGATAGGAAACAAAATCTTATTGCAAAAGAAGGAATGAAACCATGGAAATTAGGTTACAAGAACAAATTCAGTCTAAGTGTAAAAGCCACTAATCTTCTCAATTAGATAATGACTCTAGTTAAAGATGCTGAATTATTTAAGAGACTGGAGAAAAGGGAACCTTGATAAATTCAATCACAAGAAACATTTAGCGACGAAAAGGAGTCAAATAAAGCCCAACAAGAATCACTTAATGATCTTACACTACAAGAATGATGTGTTTAATAATCTTAATTTGGCTACAATCATCACCAAATACCAAGGAGTATGCACTTTTGGTTGATAGAAGTAGAACTCCTCAAGAATGGGTAGAAGCTTTGATGTATTTAAATCAACTTTTCCTGGATCTTTTTGTCCCTTGGAAGATCTTCTCACGTGTTTAAATATGACCCTCAGTATCAAAACTATTTTTGCATGGTCTTTAAAATGTGCTCCCCATTTATTTATTTAAGAAAAAGGAGGAAGGGCGGGGGGGTTGTGAAGATACACCTATAAAAACATGAAAAATGATGCCAAAAACCAAATACTGAAATACCTCACAGACTGTCCAGTATCTAGCTAGAAAACTTACCTTGAACTTATGGACCAACCAAAGAGGCAATTCAATTTGAAGATCCGTACGAAGAAGAGTTTCGGCAACAACTATTGGTAATCTAGCATGAAAATCTTTATACTTTTCCTGCAATTTATGATTATTCCATGAAAAAAAACAAATGATGGCAAAAAAAAAAAAAAAAAAAAAAAAAAAAAAAAAAAGAAAAAACAAAAAAAACAAAAAAAAGAAAAAGAAAAAAGAAGTTTGTACAGAAAAGAAAATTTTGTGCCAGGACCTGAATTTGATTTGATAATACCACTCTCAACAAAAATATATAGCTCAACTGAAAAGGACACTTTTTTTTTTGCTTAATCAAATCTTTAATGTCAAACAAAGTAGAAATGTGAACTAAGCAGCTGAAGTTGAAACACACAAAGACACTTACAAGATACAGCTCAAGAGTTTCCCACTGACCACTCCCCTTGTATTGTTGAACAGAAGGAACATTATCAGGTAAACCATGAACGACCACTTCATCCGTTGATGATGTCAACAAGAGACCATGAGTCTTGAAATCATTCCTAAAGTTGGTGAATGACATTATAAAACAAGATAAATGTGCATTAGATGAAAATGACAATTAGTGAAGCAAACTAAGAGAAAAGGATGAGACTACTCTTACCCAACCGTTATGGAGCCTACTTTAATTGGACAACATTTTAACGACATTGCAGAGAAAACTCTCTCCAGTTCCCTGAGAAAAGAGACCCCAAGTCATACATACTGAGATATCTGAGGTAGCATGCATGCCAAAAAAGAAAATGCATTATGCAATTCAAATACAAAAATTCTACCTCTTTAATCCAGAGCCCTTCCAGAATTTTAAGAGCACAGTAAATACCATATCATACATATTTTCCTGGACCAAGAGATCAACCAAATCTGACGGGGCTTGGTCAACTCCTAGAAGAAATAGCAATAGACCAACAAATGTTATATAGTATAGAAAAGAAAATATAAGAACGAAAGAAAGCTCATTGTCAAATCATTTGTTGAACAAAATCTTTAGATGAGGATTCCAAAATGCTTGCTAGATAAAGATGGTTTTAAAATATTTTCATCGTCAATTAGTTTGATGGTTTACACACAAGAAACAAGGATTACATGAAAAATTCATACAGATTCCTTATATCTCGTGGGAGTATCCATGTCGGACATTCTTTAAAGGTAAGATAAAATAAAAATAAAAACTTTCCATATCACAGGAGTACCAATGTCAAAAACCATGTTATAGAAAAACTAGTTCATGTAACTTAGCTGCATGACACCTTGAGTTAGGACATATAGAGATACACAAAATTGACAAATATTATAATGATTCAGCAATAATTTGGCATAGAAGCCCACAGAATATTACCAGTAAACTTCCATTTCACATTTGCCATTGAAAGTAAATATTCTGCCGAAGTCAGCACAAACTCTTTTTCAAGTTTCTCTACATCAATGTATGATTGAGGCCTTTGAGGGTGAACATCATCCCCAGTGACTGCAACAAAATTACATATTATTGGCTTGAGCTAAATAGTATGAAATATTATTTCAAAACCATAAAGATCAATTAAACATGCTATACTTAAGAGAACATCACATAGGATGCAGAGTATACATGAGAGGACAATGGCAGACAAATTATAGCATAACAAAAATATGTAAACCAAATTTATTTGTCATTGCACTATTTACATTGTTCTGTCACCAATTTTTTAGCCCTTTTACTTGGATAATGCTCATTCATTGAAGAATTTCCCCCAAGCAAAGGATCAATCCAAGCATATGCAGGACAAACGAGAAGAAGTGCATTGATAGCAGTAGAAAGCCCATTTAGCCTCTCTTGAAGTACCAATAAAATCTGATGGTGATCTTTTGGAACTGGTTCAGTTCTCAAACGAGCTGAATATAGGTATATGTAACTTGCTGCTCTTCTCCAGTTGTGTCGTTGCATTTCAAATGCATAAAGCAACTTATAAGGGTTTGGCTTTGCCAAGACATCTGAACGCTCTGCCTGTATAGTGCCAAAATGAGTAGGAAAATTAGCATGCAAGAAAGTATACTATGGAATTAAATTTCCTGTCCACAACTAAGGCATACCTTCCAAGCAAGCTCTTGCTCAATTTTCTCAGCTAAACCAATGAAGGGTAGTTTGCCATCACAAAGTAACTGCCGTAAAAAAAATGTAAAAAAGATCTCTTAATCAGTAAAATGGAGATCCAGTTTGTCTAGAGAGTACCCTAGTAATCAAAGGACGAAAAGATAATCAATAGAGACTACAAACTACGAAACATATTCTAACTAACACCATGACAAACAATACAACTTTATAACTCTAAAACTATGATAAACAAAAGGTACCCAATCTGTAACATAATATAGGCAAGGACCACAAACTTGCAAAGTGGAAATGAAAAAATAAACATTAGAAAAGCGAATAACTAAAGAAAAATTATCAAATTAGTGGAGAACCTTAGTTGCTTTTCGCTCATAAAGAACTATAACGAAACGCCTCAAGCATATGTATTTGCTTTCCTCATCTGGATTTGAAATTATTGCACAGTATGCATCATGTAAGAGGTTAAGATCTAAAGTAAACTTGAATACGTTAGCCCAAAGCCGTCCTTTGAGAGTTGTGGTTGATTCATTCAAAGGAATTCCACTGCCGCAATCATCTTTCACACTAAGAGCTTCATCGACTTGCTCAAGTGCAGCAAGAGCAAATTGGCAAGCACCTTCACTAACATTATATTGCTCAAACATCTGCATTACCCATTGATAGTAATGAAGCTTCCACGCAGCAGATGATAGACAGCCATCTGAATAAAATAAAAAATGAATTAAACGACAAATTAAATCATCCTTTTGTTCAATAGAACATAAAACTGTCTGTTCACAAAAAGAATTCACTCTGAATAAACTCACCAAAAGCAAGATGTGGCAATCCTGCTTCGTGAGACAAACTCTGCAAAGCCTGGGAAGCTCCTTGTCCAGATGATGCTCTGAACAGTTGAAATAAAAATCAAAATCCTTAGTATAGGACTAAAGGCATATCAGCAAATAAGCTTATGCAGTTATAACTAATGTGAAATTCAACTTTTAGCTTTTTTTCCAAAATAAAAAAGATCAAAAAGACTAAAGAAAAGCAGTATTTACATATGGTAAAAAAAAAAATATTTCTTGAGCAAATTTACTTGGACTATCCAAAGAATTTGATTCGAAAATATTTAATTCTATGATCAAAGTAAATCATTTTGGTTATTGGATTCTGCCGGAACCAAGAAATTCACGTTCCAAAATATGAAAGCTAAGCTTCAAACAATAGCAGATTGCATCGTGTAGTACAAAGAGGCTTCAGCTTTTGATAAATGTCCAACAAAGATCAATAAAATATTCAAAGTTAATTTTGTAACTTAAGTCTTAACATATTTCTAAAAAGCTAAAAGCACAATTAGATAACATTCTGGCAGGTGTACAAGTTCAATCTATAATCATTTAACGGAATGCTTGTATCAGTACAAGTCCCTTAAAAAATCTTAATAGCATTACATATGTTTTGATGCATACTGATTTCACAATTGTTTTGCTTCTATTTCTTCTCTGAAACTTGCACTGAATAAAATATTTGAACCAAAAAAAAATACTAGGTTCAAAATTTTTTTCAACTGCTGGACAAGTGTTACATCGAGATTTGCTTTCATAGGATAAGTAGTGGGAAACAAAACATTTGATTATTGATTTAAAATTTTACAAAAATACCATATACCTGAAGAAACAACGTACAGTTGCACAGACTTTTTTCTCTCTCAGAATGCCTTGTAATCCACATTGTGCTTGGGCAAGAAGACAAAATCCCAAGAGATGTTGGAGTATACACCAATCACCGCCAGTATCCTGTACACTTCTAAATATTTTCTCCTTTTGTGAATTTGCCTCCACAATAGTGAGTAGGTGCTTAAAACATCAAAGAAAAGGAATTGATTCAGCAAAACTCTCTTAAAACACATGTATGCATGAATTAATACACATGTAAGTGTGGGCATGTGTGTGTGCATGTATGTGCGCTAGAGTGTCTATGTATCTACATGTGTGCTTAAGTTCATGTCTCTATATGCGTGTGTACGCATGTGTTTCTTGTCCAAAAGAGATTTTATTGTAGAAAGAAAAGGCACATAAGTACCTCAACAGCATCATACTGGCCATGCTGAAGCAGGATCAGTGCAAGCTGAGTTGAACGCCTCAGGAAAGAAGAAGATTCCTCCCCTGTTTCACCCCATATTATCCAGCTGGTAAAGCCCCGGATTGAACTAGTAACATCTTGCGGATTAGGTAGAGATCTTACAGGCATTAGACTAGGGTCTCCAGAGGAGGAACCTTGAATATTTAGTTGAAGTATAAAAGCTAAGGTGAAATGGCATTTGCCAATGTTCTCACTCCATGATCTTTTGCCAATGTTGCTATCTGGAAAGTTAATGTCACATTACATAGTAGTCAAAACAGAGAACTTCTCAAGATTAGTACAAAGCATCACGCCAATTTAAGTGAATAAAGAAGAAAGAAAAAAAAGTATCTAGAAATTCCTTAAAAGCAAATACCCAAAAGAGATAAAGAATATTTCTCTAAGATACTAATAATCTCCTAGTCATTAAAGAATCTTAAAAAAAAATCCCTTAGTGTTCTTGAAATTTATAATAAAAAACATTGCTAACACGATAATCATCCAAAAGCACAAACATACACTGATAATAAAGACAAGTATAACTCTTGAATAACCGACATCACCCTTTTCTGCTTTATAGAGTTAAACAACAAATTCAAAACAATAAGACATTGAAGAAATAGATGATTAACGCTCATCCCAATTGTTCTACACATGACACCAATGAAGGCTTAGCAAGAGAATATGCCTTCTCTTTTAAATAATGTGAAGCGTAAATTTTTTCCATGTAAAAGAACATTTGAATTTTAGCATGAAATTTAGCTTTCCAAATCATTTCAAGCACATAAAATAAAGAGTAAGCATCATCAATCAACCAATTAAAATATAATTTACACAAGACTTACCAGGAATTCTTTTTATTCATTAATAAACTCATAAAATACTATAATAAGCCCATAGCTCATGAGAAACTTCTTTAAGAACAAATATTTGTCAACTCAGCAAATTCCAATGTAAGATACACCTAAAGTTCATATTCTTTTGGTTTCAAAATAGCAAAGACATTCTAAAGTCTAAACTGCACAAAAAACTTACCGATTTGTAACAATGAAAGTTGAGAGCTGAAATCTTCTATTGAGGGTGATTCAGATGGTGTGATGCCAAAGAAGAGAATGATAAGCCACTCAAAAACAATTTCTTGAATCATCGGAATCAACTCAAGTTGTATTCTCGATATGTCATCATGCAGCATACTAATCTGCATGCAATAATGGAGAATTCACATATACAAATTAGATTATTGCAATAAAAAAATCACAAAAAATATAATTACTAATACTCTAATAGTAATAAGAACACATGAAAATATACATAAACAGAAATAGATTATATCAGAAAATAATAACTTCATAATTTAAACATTGCTTTTTCAATTTGTATCAAATTCTCAAACCATAAGGTAGGAAACTACAAAATTGAGCATTTGGCCAAACAAAATAAAACCCTTTTTTTTTCAGGCTTCCTATTCACTTTTCCTTTGTAACTTTTTCCTTTTTAAGAAAAAAAATGATTCTGATCAAAATACAATAAAAAATTAATTCGGGATCTTCATATCATTTCCTCAAATAGATGATAATAATTTTAATATTCTTGCAATATTTAGGTAGGGAAAAAAACATATAAGACAATTTTTTAATCAATAACTCCAAGATGATTAGACATTTGACAAAATCACACAATTTGACAAGCTTAATTTTTTTATATATATTTCCATGTTAAAACTTTATTGTTTTAACATGGAAAAATAAATAAAAAGTGAACCAGCGGTCCACAACAATAATTAAAAAAATATCCTCCCATACAGCACAGATGACAAAAGCTATACCCCCAAAAGTAAGAACCTAAGAAAACAAAAATCTGACGAGCTTACTAGCTACAATAATAAAATTAATATATACAAAAGCTTGTCACATACAAAAAGATTACAAAGTGATGTCAAGATATAGATAATCACAGTTTAATTTTGATAGACATACATTGAAATAAGGGTACAAAGTAAAGAAAGAAAAACTAACTTGTCCACCGATGTTCACCAAATATCTTAAGAATAGGAGAACGTCCAATGCAGCCTCAAACATCACCTTCGCAATTTGAGAAGTAGCCTGAACCACAATGGAAGTACTGACACTAAAAACTGTTTCAGCATTCAAATGTTGAATGATTTTGTGTGGTACAAAAAACTGTAGATAGCTTTCAATGACATTCAGAACTTTATTCCATGATGCAGCCATTTTGCTGAGGGTTTGAAGAGATAGTAGCATGTCAATTGAGAATTTCCTAAGATTTTTGTGTTCTGCAAGTTCCTTCTCCCTAGAAACATCAGCTCCAAGATGTGGTATACGGAGTGCCATTACTGATGAACTATGTCCCGTTTCTAGAATCTTCAGCAAGCGAGAAACAGTTTCTTCAAATGTGACCAGTGTTCCCACAAATGATTCATAAAATACAGCAGAAGCTGTTTTACCCAATTGCTGCCTAATACTAATGTTACATCGGAGCACTTGAAAAAGAATCTCACGTTCAGAATCACCACCAGATAAATCTAATCCAAAGCTTGCAAGCTCACCAAGTTCATCAGAAGGACCTAGTAAATATCATAGCATTTAAAGCACAGAGAAAATACCTACGGAAATACAGGCAGACAAACAAAACTAAACTGAAAAAAAAGCAAATGAATACAGAGTTTTTAGTTCTACTTCATATAAACATGAACTCTAACATACCATCAATAAGCAGCTCAATGTTTTCCAAACTGCGGAACACAGATACTGAATTCTTTCTGAGTAAGCCAACAGCACCTGATGAAGGATGAACAAACAATCCATATGGCTCATTGTTCTTGCACCAATGATGGAAATAACGAGTACAGAAACTCTTCCAGCCACAAAATATGGACAGGGGACTTTCAGCCGCATCCTAAAACAAAATACAAGAAATATCAGCTTGACAACACTCACATGCCCTCTTCTAAACTCCTATATATGTAGATAAAGCAAACTTTTCATGTAATAATAATGATAGAGAATGTATTCAAAATAAAACTGCAACAACAAAACCTGACACAACCTCATGTTCAATCAGTGAAATGATCTCCTTTCTGAGTCCATCAATAGTTAAGGACTGAAACTCAGAATCAGTATAATGCCTTTTATAGTCTAGCAAGGTTGCACGCAGAACTATATTATGATGAACCCCTGGATGAAGAAGCCTGCGTAAAAAAATTGAAGATACAAATGGCACAATATGATCCTGCAACAAGGAAAAGTAAAGGTCTAAGCAACACAGCATCTATAATGGGAACTTCTTAAACAGCAACAGTGAGCAGGAAATTCATGCACGATTATATATAAACAATTATTGATTATAGAATGCACCTATTGCATGGTAACAAATGTTTTATTGAAATTGTAACACCACCATCATTCTTCAAAACCATCAAAAAATAAGCCAAAAATCCATCCATCTAAAACAACCTCAAGTGAATGGGAACAGGACAATTTATATATTACTTTTATTGTAAAGTTCATTCTATAAGATAAAAAAGATCATATGCCTTTCTAAATGTGAACAAACCTACCTACAGCTCCGCCAAAGGTCCATAAATTTATAAATAAATAAATAAATAAAATTATAACGAAGTTGCTACACCTTTGCAGATGTAACTATTGAACAGGTAATTGAAAGGAGATCATCAGATGAATGTTCAGAACTTTGAAACAGTTGGTCAGCCACAAATTCTTCCTGCAATGTGTAAAAGCTTGCTTCTTCCCTAGCAACAAGAGTTGAAAAAAAAAAAAACAGTTTAGCTAGTACAACGTAATATATATTAAAAAGTAAGATATAACTCGACCGTCAATGAAACAAAAATTACAACAATAAACAAATAGGGAAATGTTTATATAGAAATTTATAGATTCAGAATAGGTATAATGACTAATGGAAAAAGAAAGCAAGTTTCTAAATTTTGCATTAAATATTATAATACAGCCACCAACAGGTGTATGCATAAATATTTAACATGATAACTACCGCGAAATTATACATCACGTCAAACATGGCCATGAAACTACAAAAATATATAGATTCAGATTGGGTATAGTGAACAATGGAAAAAGGAAACAGTTTCTAAATTTTGCATCAAATATTCTAATACAGCCACCAACAGGTGTATGCATGAATATTTAACATGATAACTACAGCGAAATTATACATCATGTCAAACATGGCCATGTAACTACAGAAATATATAGATTCCGAAAGGGTATAGTGACTAATGGAAAAGGAAAGCAGTTACTAAATTTTTGTATTGAATATTCTAAGACAGCCACCAACAGGAAGTTACATGTATGATGTATGCATGAATATTTAACATGATAATTACAGTGAAATAATACATCATGTCAAGCATGGCCAATGAAAACTTACACAGCAACATTTGAATGAAACAAGTTGTAAAACACTAATCCACTATCCTTCAATATCCATATCTTGTCTGAAGTAAGTTTGACACCAATGCATCCTCCCTACCAAAATCAGAGCAACAAGTTTGAGCAACGAATTAAATTTCCACTTAAATTGTGTGTCTTTCTGTGTCTGTGTTTTATTGAATGGAAATAGTTAAATGGATCACAAACTTTTTTGAACTTTACTTTTGTTAACTTTGAAAACAAAGCATTTCTTTTAATTACACTAACGTAATTTATTGAACGGAAAAACAAGAGAGGAGAGAGAATGTTGGCCAATTACCTCCAAAGAAATATTTTGCAATGACGATTCCAATGACAATATCAACCTGTCCCCCAAACTACATTGAAGACTATTGACACAGATTATCTCCACGCCAACTTCCTTCATAAAGAAAAAAAAAAAAAAAAAAATTGACTAGAGTTATTGGAAACAATGAATGCATAACAATAGAGTTATAAGATTTATAAAAATAAACATGGAATACCATAAGAAATTATTCATTAATCGAGCCGGAAGACATGATTCAGTTCAGGCTTCATAGTTTATTCCAACACCAGATAAGGTATTAATGGAAGGAAAAGTAATGGAAGTGTAAAGAGATTTCAAAAGACACTCTAGCAGAAGGTAGCATTGAATTTTTATACCACAGTAGCAAGATTGAAGAAAAGCAAAAAGGGGCTGAGTCTTCTACAAAGAATGTTAGCATAAAAATCGCAAGATATCAAAGGATAAAGATCTACAGCCACCACACATTTTCATACTTGAAAGCCTACACAAGGACTCATCACTTATTTAAGAGAAGCATACCGCAGTATGTCTAAGCAAGATTGCCAATGGAATAATGTTTGCACTGCTATTAGTCTCACCAAGCCATAACCTTATAGATTCCGCTCCTGAAAGTAGATGGTGACACATAATACATATAAGTTTCAAGGTGAATCGGTTATAAATCTTAATAAACTACTTGGGCACAAAAGATTTAGGAAATTGCCTTCTAATGTTGGACTGGCCATTGTATGACTAAATATCTGGGTGCGAGATGAAAGATCCCATACTCGTAAAGTCAAATCAGAATGAAGCACAAACAAAAGTTTTTTTCCTTGAACCTCTGATATGACCAAATCCTTCACAGCCCCTGCCATCTTACCCCTGCATGACATGGACAAACATTCATAAGCAAGCAAGAAGCAAAGTAAACATCATAAATAACAGAATCGTCAAAATCACCTTGACATTAAACCCCAAAAGCGACCAAATCCAGAATCATCCCGCAATTGATGGACAAATCCTAGAGAATAGAGGAAAAAAAAAACTGCATAAGTAAAAGGGAAATCAAAATTGAAAAGAAGGGAAGTAATTGGAAGAAAATAGATACCAGGATCAGTGGGGTGAAGAATGCCGAGTTGGAAGGAAAAAAGAGACCCATCATTTCTGCCGAGGACAAGGCATCCTGGCGTGGCTGCTACACTTGTTATAGGTCCATAATGTTGCAAATTAAACTCTAACAAGTGTTGAGACGGAAAAACGGAAGAGGACTCGTAAGAGGAAAAGTGAGAAAGGTTGAGTAGGAAAGCAAATCCGGAGACGGTGAATGCGTAAAGTGAGTAAGAATGGCTAGAAGAATTTTGAGAAAGAAAAGCAAAAGGAGAAAGGGGATGAGGGAAAAGGAATCGCAAACCCACAATGGGGAATGGTTGGGAAGAGGAGAATTGGAGTAACTCAAGAGCATTTGGAAAAGTCTTGTCGATTCTCCAAACACAAGGATCTCCAACAATGGAACACGACTCCGCGCAATCCTCAGTGAGAGGACCAACAGCTGACCAATCATTACTGTTACAACAAGGAGAAGAAATAGAAAGCTCGATCCATTTGACCGAGTCACTGCCTATGATTGGAACCTCCGACCCTGCTAATCTCCATTTACTTCCCATCCTCTCTTCTTCTTAAACCCTAGTGTTGTTCTTCTTCTTCCCCTGTCTTTAAAAAAAAAAGTTTAGATAATAGTAAGATCCAAAGCTATAAAATATTATGTGAATTTATTCAACAATATCTGAAACTGTTTAGATAATGCTGCTTATATAAACATACCCAAAAACAGAGCATTATTTTTCTTTAACTATAAAAAAATTTCACCCACTAAGCAAATTAAATTCTAACCTAGTGCAATGTTCCATTTTGATTATGATTATTCAAAATGGAAAAAATGATTATTCATTCACTCTGTTTATGTATAAAACCCATGAGTGTTCCGTTTTAGCTAACCGGCCATAAGAAGCATACGAAATCAAGAAAACAAAAACCCACATCAAACAAAGTCCAATTATGTGGAAACAACAACGAAAGAACCAGAAATAATATCAGAAGCAGAAACAGAAAATACATTCCATCACTCAATCAAGATAAACAAATTGAAAAACTGATCACCGATTCATCAAGTGAAACTCGAGGCGTTACTTCGGGTGGGAGGGCAAACCTGAGGTAGCCGAAGTGAAAGACTTGAAAGGGGCAACAAGAAGCGAGGGAGGTTTCTTTTATATATTTTTAAACTAATTAGTTTCGTAATTTTGCCTAATTACTTGAAAAATGCGGGTTTTTTCTTTTATATATTTATTTTCAAGTATTACGATATAAATAAGTGCATGTTTTGTTTGGCATTTTACTATCTCACAAACTCTACAAACCTTTATTTGAGTTTCTTAAACCTTTCTAATTAAATAGATATTATTTTTTTATAATAAAAGTCTTCTAACCAAACAAGTATAATTTTTCTCAAAAACTCTATTTCTATTTCTAATAGATCTACGACATATAGACCTTTTACAAATAGAAGTTTTTCAAAAACTCAATCAAACAAACTCTAAAATTGCCAACGATACATGTGCAGCCTAGAAAACACCACTCCTACTTATAAAATATGAATGGTACTAGGACTCGAATATGAAAGGAAGGTGCACTACCACATGTACTGAGAGTAAGAACGGCAAAAATCCCCGACCCGCCCCAAACCCCTGGGGCCCCGGTCCATTTGAGACGGGTTTGGGGCAGTAAAAATGGGTAACGGGGCGGGTTTGGGGCACATTTCTTGACCTGGCCGGGTTATCGGGTCGGGTATGGGGTGGTCCAT
The DNA here is from genome assembly GCA_954870605.1 of Acer campestre. Taxonomy (NCBI): domain Eukaryota; kingdom Viridiplantae; phylum Streptophyta; class Magnoliopsida; order Sapindales; family Sapindaceae; genus Acer; species Acer campestre. The sequence goes on along the minus strand of OX940808.1, from coordinate 33,199,644 downwards.
TTTGACCCGACCCGCCCCGTTTGACCCGGAATATATATATTTAAAATATATATATATTTAAATATAAAAGGAAAAGAAAGAAGGAAACCCAATGTTGGCTGAAAAGAAAACAATTTGAATTCTTTTATGTTTAAACTATTTTAATGAAGATGTTGAATGGATTTTATTGATACCGAAAATGTTGTATGTATTTTGTATTTTTGTTTAAGTCATTTTGGGATTTGTATTTTGTACTTTACGGATGAATTTAATGTTTATTAAATTTAGTTATCGTGTTATATTGAATTTAAATTTACGTAAATGAATCGGGTCATTTGGGTCGGGTTTGGGGCAGAAATTGAAAACCCGTTCGGGTCATGGGTCGGGTTTGGGGCAACCGTTGAAAACCGGGTTTCGGGTTTCGGGCGGCCTTGACCCGCCCCGACCCACCCCATTGCCATCCCTAACTGATAGGAGATATATAAAATGTGGGGGGTTTTTATACATACATTTTAAAAAGATAAATAAATAAACTCCATTTAGATCAGACGAGATGAGGTTGGTCCAGACTCCTCACACATGCACCATGAGTATGTCTCTCCATCTCTAAACCCCGGATTATTGTAATATTAAAAAAAATAAATAAATAAACCTCCACCTTACAACAAAAAGAAAATACAATTAGATATTTTAAAAGACCATAAACACCGATCAGGTTAGGATTTTGTTGGAATCTAGGGAGATCGTCATTAGAAACCTGAAATTTAACTCCAATTATTGGGGAGGGGTTCCCCCATACTTTGCATATTAATGGACAAATGTGGTATATCATATTGTAATATATTAGATATCATAGAGTTTTTCTCCTTGCAATCCAATTTTATCTTTTCACACTCCATTTCTAAAGACACTTCTTTATAAGAATTTAAATTTTACAAAATTCTACCAACACTCCATTTAGTTCCAAAATTACCCTTTGTCTTTCTCTTGACACACCTCTTTTTTTAAAAAAAACACTCCATCTTAAAAACCTAAATTTTAAAAAAAATTATAAAGACACTTCATTTTACTTCAATTTTTTTATCGAATAGTGAAATTGACCGGTTTTTAAATTTTCTTTTTTCATTAGACTTTTTTTTTTTTTTTCTTCGGAACTTTTAAGAGAAAAGGCTAAGATATGAAAACAAAGTAATTAACAACGTGATGATGACGGTCAAAGGTTTTCTTATTTTTCTATAACAAATAGAGAATTTTTGTTCTTCTTATATGAGCTCTCCAATAATCAGAAATCAAAAAAAATGTTTAATCGACTGAATTATTCAACAATAGATCACTAATACAACAGATATATCTAATAAACAAAACCAACAAAGAATAAGATAAATTGATATATATATATATATGTGTGTGTGTGTGTGTGTGTGGATTCAATAAACAGATCTTTTACAAAAAGAACAAACAGTGACAAATCCGTGAAAAAAAAAAATGACAAAGGAAGTTGTGAAAAGTTGAGAGCAAACGGCAAAATGCAAACCAAAAATTCTGGAAAAAACTTTTTCTTATTATTTGCTTATGCAAAAACCAATTATTTCTTGTTGTAAATCATATACACTGCTTCGGAATCAAATAAAACTTTAATGAGATTGAAAAAAAAAAAAATTGTTTTAGGGTTTGTGAAATGCAAAAGGGAAAAAAAAAAAAAAAAAAAAGTAACATTAGAGTCTATGGAAATTGGAAGCAGTGTATTTAGAATTTTTTGTCTTTTTAGTAATTTTAATTATGATAAAATCATCGTATGCTAAAAAAATTAAAATGAGATGTGGAAAGAAATTTAGTGGATTCTCAATAGCATCTCTCAATATTGTATTTCAATGTATTGAATATTACTATATTAATTTTGGGAAATTTTCACCAATATCCCCTAACTTTAGATGAAATTTGACCTATAGACAAAATCATTTTATTGCAATAACCTCCCCTGGATTATGTTGACCAAATGTTGACCACAGTTAGGACTAACCTCTATGGTTAGTTCTATGGAAAAAAAAAAAAAAAATTGGATAAAAATACCTTTTACAATGAAATATGAGCAGTGTAAGTTTTTACTCAAATTTCCGTTACTTATCATTCCTTTAGAAATTTACATTTTTCGAATGTCTTAGAATTACCCCAAATTTTATACATAAGTAGAATAATGTATTTAAAGTAGTTCTATGAACAAAAAATTTGATAAACCGCCTTGTATAATGAAATATGAGCATTGTAAGTTTTTTTTTTTTTTTTTTTTTTTCAAATTTCTTATACTTATCGCTTTTAGAAGTTTATATATATATTGAATGTCTTAGAATTATCTCAATTTTTTTTTTCATAGGTAGAATAGAGTATTTTAAAATTTTCTATGGATAAAACTACATTCTACAATGAAATAAGAGAAAATGGGGCAAAATAGCACTTTTGAAACTTGAAGTTGTGCAACTATCACCACATTACTAACTCATGTTTTATTAGCACCAAAAATGGAATTTGGACAAAAATACCCCCCAACTTCTTTTCTTTTCTTTTCTTTTCTCTTGGGTGTCCTTCACCTTCTTCTTCCTTTTTCCCAAACCTCCATTGATGGAGCTTCAATTGAGGTGCCACCACCGACCGACGAATTGACCGGCAAAACCATAGGGAAAACGTTCGTCGAGTGCCAATCATTGTAACCGAAGTGTTCGTTTTCATTTTCGAGTTGTGTAGAGAGAGAAACGAAGCAAAACCTAAACCATCGCGAATCTTCATCGTCCGATTTATGACGATCTGTCATGAATCTGATGAAACCGATGGCGCCAACGAACTCGGTATCGTTCAATCTTCCAGATCCAACTATCTTCGGAGTCAATTAACGCGGTCGTCGGATCGTCACTGTCACCGTCACCATTGATGGAGGTCGACAGAATAAGTCTTGAAACGCATGAATAAGTCTCGAAAAACACATGAATAAGTCTCGAAAACGCATGAATAAGTCTCGAAAAAATCATAAATAAGTCTCGAAACTGCAAATAAGTCTCGAATTTTCGTGAAAAAAAATAAAAAGGAAAAGAGTAAGTGGGGGTATTTTGGTCTCATCACCTATTTTAGTGCTATTAAAACAAGATTTATTAATGTGGTGCTATTTGCACAAGGCCTCCCCCAAATAAACTACCTTACGAGTCACAATTATTTCATTTTAGAAGGCGTTTCTATCCACACACAAAAAAAAAAAAAAAAAAAAAAAAAAAAAAATAGAACTACTTAAAATACTCTATTTGACCTATGTATAAAATTTGAGGTAATTCTAAGAAATTCAAAAAATATATACTTTTAAAAGATGTTAGTATCTGAAAATTAAGGGAAAACTTACGAGGCACGTATTTCATTGTAGAAGGCATTTTTATCCAAATATTTTTTATAGGAACTTGAAATACTCTATTCTACCCATGCATTAAATTTGGGGTAATTCTAAGACATTTAAAAATATAAACTTCTACAAGCGGTTAGTAGTGAAATTTGAGGGAAAACTTATGAGATGCATATTTTATTGTAGAATGTGTTTTTATCCCCCCCTTTTTTTTTTATATATATATTTTATATATATATATAGATGTACTTAAAATACCTTATTCTATCCATGCATTAAATTTGGGATAATTCTAAAACATTTAAATATATATATATATATATATAAAAACTTCTAAAAGGGGGTTTATATGTGAAATTTGCAACAACAACAACAAAAAACTTACGAGGCGGATATTTCGTTTTAGAAGGCGCTTTTATCCAATTTTTTTCATAGAACAACTTAAAATACTTTATTCTAATTAACTATGTATAAAATTTGGGGTAATTCTAAGACATTCAAGAAATATGAACTTTTAATACGTGATTCTAATTTGGGCAAAAATTCCGATGTCTATATTTCATTACGGAATGTGATTTTATCCAAATTATTTAAACAGAACTACTTAAAATACTATATTCTACATATGTATAATATTTGAGATAATTCTAACACATTTGCAAAACAAAAAATTTAATAAGGGGGTTAGTGAGGGTAATTTGGATAAACAATTATGAGTCATGTATTTCTTTTTAGAATGTGTTTCTATCCAATTTTTTTTCATAGAATTACTTAAAATACTATATTCTATATATGTATAATATTTGAGGTAATTCTAACACATTCGTAAAATAAAAACTTTTATAAGGGATTAGTAAGGGAAATTTGGTCAACAAATTATGAAGCACATATGTGATTCTATCAAAAAAATAATAATAATAAATCATATAACAACTTAAATGACGTGTTTACTAATCAGGGATGGATGGAATCAGAATCAAATTCCACTAGAAATGGATCAGAGGGAGGGAAATCGGAATCAAATTAATAAATTACATTCCAATGTTTACTAACAATTTAAGAATCAGAAACAGAATCAAATTTATTCAATTTCTAGCGTTTACTTAAATTAAGGAATTAGAATGATAAATAATTGATTACAAAAATACCCTTGTGTATATAGCATGATGAAATATATTTTTTATTTTATGAAAAAATATATTTTATATTACTCATAACACTATATTTATAATAATTAACATCTTTATATTGTAAAATTTGAACTAATTAGATAAAGAATTATTGAGATAACTTGATTAATATAAATGAAGTCCCAGACTCGCAGTAGCATGTATATATATATATACATATATAACATGAATATGTAGTTCATAAATGGTGAGATTACTTAATTAAAAAAATGAAATGGAAGTAATATATAAATGAGAGATATGAATATGCAATAGTTATTATTATTATTATTATTATTATTATTATTATTTTGAAAAGTGTTGTAGTTATTTTTACTCATAAATGGTATTGTAATATATATATATATATATAAAGATGATTTTTTTTATAAAAAAAAAAATCACACAGTTAGAATAATATAAATTATTAATTATGTAAACCAATATGAAGATTAAAAAAAAAAAAAAAAGTAAACCAATATGATTTATGTAAATTAAAAACAGAAGTCAATAATCATGAAGAAGACAATTGTTTTATTTATTTTCTTAAGTGATGTTATTTTAGTAAAAATATCATAAATTCCTTTTTCAACCAGGGAAAGAGAACTTGATTCCTAGGGTGGGTGGGAGGAATTAAGTTCCCTTTCCATTAGGAACTTAATTCCTGATTTGTGAGTGGGTGATGACTCGCTTTTTGTGACGTTACCAAATTGCGAATTACCAAAAGAATGTTTATAAAATGAATTTTTACGCAATGTATTTTCAGTTTTGAAAACTAGTAAAATGGTAAGCTTAGAATTCGTTCCACAGGGAATTAGAGTAATATGTTGAATTAATTAGCCAATCTATAAGCAATAAAATAAATCATAAATGAATGAATGAGTGTATGGTTTGTCAAACCATCAAACATACATACAAAATAAACCTAACTAAAAATATGGTGATATGAAAAATAGAAGACTCACAATCTTGATAAGAAAAATGGCTGTAAACAATTAATATAGATGCTCGGGAATTGATTGATTAGCAAGTGGGTATGGGTAGTGTTTTTCAAGCCACTTTAAGGACCAATCTCTACATGTTAACCAATTTAGGTTTAGATTAATGTGGTTGATATACCCTCCACTAATCTATCCTATTTATTGGGTTCTTAATCACTCAAGGGTGTCAATCCAAGAATGATTATATAACATGTTATTCTAAACAAGATTGTAATTAACAAGTGGATATACAAGTCAATCACATAATTAATAGAATCTAATTAATTAATAAATAGAACAAATATAAAGATTCATTACAAAGCTTAAGCAAATACCCACAATCAAATGTTTATCAAATCAATCCCCTAGATTAGGGTTTTAATTACACATAATAGCAAAAATAGAAAACAAGTAAATGATAAGAAAATCACCCTTGGGCCTCATACTTTAGTGCTTGATCCTTGCTTTCCTTAGATGCTCTTAGTGCAAAGAATGAAGGAAGAGGATGTGTCTAGATAGGTGGATGGCTTATGGTGAGTGACAAAGGATTTGTGATGTAGAAAATGGTAGGGAAGGAATGGTCTAGGGAAGTAATCAAGATTTGATGTGAGTTTTTGGGTGGAAAAGATTAGTTCAAGTGTAGAAATGAAGGAATTTGAGAGGTTATTAATGGAGAAAAAGGAGATTGGTAGGAGAGAATAGGATTGGTTCTTTGTCAAATTGAAAATAGGATGATTTTATAGTGTTTTCAAAATAGGTCACAGATGGCTAATTACCAAAACACCCCTCTACTTAGCAAATTGCCATTTGGGCCCCTCAAAGGGGCCTTTCCGTAATTTTCCTTCCAAAACTAGCCAATCAGAGATTGACACAGTGGAGGTCGATGTGAACGTTTCATGGCAACAATTTGGAGACGCTAGGGCGACCTCATCAGGTACCAAAGATCACCCCCTGTCGCCATGGCGACATTGAACGACAAATGGCGACCAAGATGACCACGTAGGCGTGATTGGGGCTTGGAAGTTGGGGGCGATGTTGGTGACTTTGGGGAAAGGATGGCGAGATCTGGCGATTGGATTCTAATCATTTTGGAGCGCCGGGAAAGGTACGACCAGATTCCGCTTGTCCTTGCCGTTATTTTAGCACTAATAATGACCGGTGATGGCTCAAGAATCACCGGAAATAGCAACTGCAAAGAGGCTAGGGTTTGGAGGCCATAATTGTCGTGAAGCTTGAGGAGGAAGATGAAGATGAAGATGATGGGGTGTGTTTAGCAATCGGGTCGGGTGCACACAGCTAGGCTTGAATGGGTGCATTTAATAGTGACAGGGGTATGTGCAGCAGTGTTTGTATATGTCTAATGTGGGGTGCATTTAGAATAGGCAAGGGGTTGTGCACAGCAAGGCTCTATAAACATGATCTAGGGATTGGGCTTATGGTTTGGGCTTGTGCACGTGGGTGTATATAGGAGTGGCCTGGTTGCATTAAGAGAGTGGTGAAGAAAAGAAACGAGTTGGGCATTTGGGCTGTCTTTTGGGTATGCATAGAACTAGGTATGGGTGTATTAAGGAGGACTTAATGGGCAGACCAGCCAAAATGCACTGTATTACTTAGGTGACGTGGCGCTTGGCTGGCTGCTCTACTTGGCTAATTACACAATGCCCCATTAACTCTCATGTAATCGCAATAACTTCAATCTTCTCCTGATATTTTACGATATTACCCCCGGTTTCTCCAAATTACAACAATGCCCTTCAACTTTTAAATACCTGAAAATACTTAATAAACAACATTAAAACACGGGGAAAATGCCCGAGAATCAAGTATAAAGAGACGGAAATGAGGGCCAAAATCATACCAATTTTGGTTCGATTAGTGGGGTAAACGGAATTTAATTCCCTAAAAATTTAGTAAATAGTGAAATTCATAAATCAATAACTTAATTACCTTTCCTAAGTAGGATTTCTGGTTAGTAAACACGCCAAAATTACTTTATTTTACCTATATTTAAAATTTGAGGTAATTCTAAGACAATCGCAAAATAAAAACTTTTATACGAGGCTAGTAAGTGAAATTTCATCAATAAATTACTAAGTGCATATTTCATTATATAATGTGTCTCTATCAAAACTTGTTTCATAGAACTACTTAAAATACTATATTATACCTATTTGTAAAATTTGTGGTAATTATAAGATATTCGTAAAATAAAAACTTTTATAAGGGGCTAAAAGAGAAATTTGGATAAAGATTACGAGTCACATATTTCTATCTAGAATGTGATTCTAACCAATTTTTTTCAAAGAACAACTTAAAATTTTTCTATTCTACATATGTATAAAATTTGAGGTAATTCTAAGACATTTGCAAAATAAAAACTTTTATAAGGGGTTAGTGAGGGAAATTGGGTCAAAAAATTATGAAGCACATATTTTATTCTAAAATGTGATTCTATCCAATTTTCATTTTCATATCACTAGCTACTTAAAATACTCTATTCTACCTATATATAAAATTTGAGGTAATTCTAATACATTCTCAAAAAATAAACTTTTATATGGGATTAGTAAGGGAAATTTGGGTACAAAATTACAAGTCGCATATTTCTTTCTAGAATGTTTTTCTATCCAAAATAATTTCCATAGAACTACTTAAAATAATATATTCTACCTATGTATAAAATTTGAGGTAATTCTAACAAATTCGCAAAATAAAAACTTTTATGAGGGGTACTTAGTAAGGGAAATTTGGTCAAAAGATCACGAAGCGCATATTTCATTATAGAATTTATATAAATGTTTTTCATACAAATACTATAAATTATTATATTCCGTCTATATATAAAATTTGAAATAATTCTTAGACATTCACTAAATAAAAACTTTTATAATGGGTTAGTAATGGAATTTTTGATAAAAAAAAAATTACGAATCGCTTATTTCTTTCAAGAATGTGATTATATCAAAAAATATTTCATAGAACTGTTTAAAATATTCCATTTTAAATACGTATTAAATTTGAGTTAATTCTAACACATTTGCAAAATAAAATTTTTATAATGGGTTAGTAAGGGAAATTTGGTCAATATATCACGAAGTGAATATTTCATTCTAGAATTCGATTATACCCCTTAAAATACTATATTCTACCTATGCAAATAATTTGAAGTAATTCTAAAACATTCATAAATAAAAACTTTTATAAGAGGTTAGTAAGGGAAATTTGGTCAAAAAATTAAGAAGCGCATATTTCATTCTAGAATGCGTTTCTGTCAAAAACATTTCTATAGAGCTACTTAAAATACTCTATTCTACCTATGTATAAAATTTGAGATAATTTTAAAACATTTGCAAAATAAAAACTTTTACAAGGGTTAGTAAGGGAAATTTTGTTCAAAAATTACGAGGCGTATATTTCATTGCCGAATGTGATTATATCTATATTTTTTTAATATAACTATTTAAAATAATCTATTCTACCTATGTATAAAATTTGAGGTAATTCTACTCAAAATAATAACGAAATTGAAATGTTCTTGGGAAGTGAGGACCAATTCGGCGATGTAGGTGTGTGAAGGACTGGCAACCAATTTGGTGGTGCATCGTGATTGCAGACGGCAATAGATGATCAGATGGCAAGGGTGACGAAGGAAGTGGATGGGTGCGTCATGGGTTTAGACGTCGTTCGTCGAGGATTTTGGTCGTGCGGTGCGACAACTGAAGCGACGTGGCACGACAGTGATATTGAGGTTTAGTGGCGACAGTTCCACTCCAGGTTAGGTGGAATTTGGTTAGGTAGGGCATGCGATTTGGGGATTTCCAATTGAAATACAATTGGGTCATTAAGGGTGTTATAGTATTTTAGGGACAATTTTGTGAAAAAAATAATTATTATGAGGGTAGATTTGAAGTTCAGCTCCTCAAAAAAGGTATTTTGCTAAAACCCCTATGAGATTTAAGATTTAAGATATTTTCTCCTTAAAATCTCATTTTATCTTTTGACATTCATTTTGTGAAAAACACTCCATCTTAAAAACCTCAATATAAAATTTTGTAAATACACTCAATTTTATTCTAAAATTATCACTTTTATCTTTTGATAATTCATATTAAAAAATAAAGATATTTATTTTATTTTAATATTGTCCATTATTGATTTTCTTGAATTTCTCAAACAAAGATTAACTATATAGTATTTGATTTATCATGGAATTTTGAAATAGATAAAGATGTTTTGACCTCTCATTGGTATGGTAGAAATTGATATATGGACACATCTACTATTTACAAGCTATTTACAAGCTATTTTTTTAAAAGAAAATATTTCGAAGATATTTTTTCTTTGTAAGTTTATGAAAAAGAAGAAGAAGTTATGATACTATTTCACTAATGTGAATTGTGAATAGTGGTGGTAAAATAGGCCGTCCAATCCTGCTTCTGGCAGGCTAGGCCTAGGCACGACGCCTGGTATCCACAAGTCATGCCTAGTCCTAGGCCGACCTGTATACATGCATTTAAAAATAAATAAATAAAATTTAATGGGTGGTAATTGAACCAAGGTTTTTGAGGAAAATGTTATGTGACTTAACTATTTCAATACAAGTTTTACTTTGTTAAGTTATGAATATTTTAATATATATATATATATAGTCTTTCTACTGCCAGTTCGTCCTGATATAGAATATATCAGGATGAAAAATACGGATCATAGATTATGAAGCAGTTTTGACAATTGTATACACTTTGATTTTATATCAGGACGAAAAATGTGGATCATATATTATGAAGAAGTTTTGACAAGTGAATACACTTTGAGTTAAAGTATGTAAATCTAATGGTCAACATTCTTTATATATAATCTTTCTACTGTCAGTCCGTCCTGATATAAAATATATCAGGACGAAGAATATGGACAATAGATTATGGAGAAGTTTTGACAAGTGCATACACTTTGAGTCAAAATATGTAAATCTAATGGTTCACATTCTTCGTCCTGATGTATCTTATATCAGAATGAACTGACAATAGAAAAATTATATATATATATATATATTAAATTATTAAAATATGTAAACAGGCCTTACAGGCTGAGCGAGGCCGGCCTACAGTCCTCATATATGAGGCTTATTACGGCCTGTAGCTTTATGAGGCCTTATGCAGACCTTGGCCTGGCCTGCTTATGGTCGGGCCGTGCCAACTAGGCTTGGCCTACTGGGCATGACCCATTTTTCCTCCACTAATTGTGAAGTAGTAAATTAATTAGCAGTCTGTCAATATGTGAATTGTGAAGTAGCAAATTATTTAGAGTGATAGTGATAGACGAGATAAGGTTGGTTCAATGGTATGTCCCTCACACCTACACCATCATGAGGTTGTGGAAAGTAGAAATACAAATTTCCAAGTCAAGAACACAATTTGTATCCAATTCTCTCCTATAATTATATTACTAGGTTTGTGAATTATTATTTTTACAAAATGTATCAAATTCTTTCATATCACTTCTATAAAGTTTTGTGAAAGAAAAAAAAAGGGTTGAATTCTAAAAAAATTGGTATGTATCGTCTTTAGAATTTTTATTGTTTTCTTTATTAATTTTTAATAAAGGTTAAAATTGTTATTAATAAAAATATTTAAAATGGAGTAAGAAGATAGAGTGTTGTTATTGACAATCCACTAAATATCTTCATACATTCGATAAAATTGAATTGTAAGAAGAAAAAAATCAAAAAGATATTTGGTGGATTGCAAATAGCATCACTCATGATTTAATATTGAGAGCTTCTTTTGACAATCCATTTTTTTTCTTTTTACACTTCTTTTCTAAAAACACTCTATTCTCAAAATTTAAATTTTAAAAAATTTTAAAGGCACTTCATTTTATTACAAGATTATCCTTTTTATCTTTTTTAAATTAAATTATTAAAAAAAGAAATTATCTATCATAAATCATTAGATTAATTATTTCATATTAAATATTCTCTCATAAATTTTTAATTACCATATTAAACTCTCTCTTCTCCAATACATATTTTTAATTTCCTATCTCCATTTTTTCTCAAGCAAGACTAACAGTTAAGGAAAAAAAAAAAAAACCTTACTAATAAGATTGATTAGTAGGAACCAAATGTATGTATATAATACTAAAAAAAAAAAAAAAAAAAAAAAAGGCTTTTTGTTACTCTTGTAGGTATGTGATTGCCTAGAGAATTTTAATTCTTTCATTGATCTTAGAAATTTTAAGTTTAATTGAATCTAGTTGAAACAATTCAAGTTTTCATATATCTTAAAAAAAAATAAAAATTGACTTTTTAATATATATATATATATATATATTTCTGTTAGAAAAAAACTAAAATATTCATATTTTTTTTTTCTTTAACTATTAATCAGAGATTGATTAGAAAGTATGGAAATATGATTTTTTTTTTTTTTTTTTTTTTTTTGAAAAATGGTGAGAGATTAATTAGGAGATGGTGTTGAATATGGTAATAAAATATTTAGGAAAGAGAGTTTAATACATAATATTTAATCTAATGATTTATGAGAGAGATTTTTTTTTAAAATAATTTAATTAGTTTGGAGTGCCTTTAATTTTTTTTTTTTTTTGTCTCCTTTAGTAATTTTAATTTAGGTTAAAATTGTCATTAATAAAAAAAATTAAATTGGAGTGTGAATAGATAATTTGTGGATTGTAAGGAGAAGCTCTTTTTAATGTTTCAATCTATTTTTTAATGTGAAAATTACATAAATGCCCTTCAAAGTAAAATCATATTACTTATGCAACTTGTGTCATCAAGTGAAAATGAACAAGAAACATATATTAAACAAGATAAACGAGATGACTAGGGATGTCAATTTCAATCGAACCCACGGGCATCCACTCGAACTCGAACCGTATGAATCGGGTATGAGTTTTATTATTCGGGTTGTTGGTCAGGTTTGGTTGTAAAAATATAGAGTAGCGATAATGACACCCCATAAAAACTGTACGTACACCCCTTTTGTAATAACACCTATCAAAATTTTTAAAAATTTTATAGTTCGTAAATAAACCCCACTTAATGCAAAAAATATCCTTTCTTTAATTATAATGTAATTGTATTTTTGTAAGTACACACCACCTACATATATTATTATCATATTTAATCAACTTTATTATTATTTAAAATTTTATTATTATCTTTAATTCTTTTAATTCTATCACTGTTATTTCAAAAAAAAAAAAAAAAAAAAAAACACTTTTATCACTATTCTAAACAAAATTTTTTTATCTATAATTGTTCTTTCTCTTCCCTTACTTCTTTTTATCTTCCATGTTTTCCTTCCACAAAATCAAATTCCATTTTTCTTTTGTTTTTCTTTTTCTCTCTCCTCATGTCAAGCAGCTCTTTCCATTTCTTCTTGACCGTTTTCTATCAACAAAATCACTCCATTTTTAGGTTTTTCCCGTTGGAGATCCATTTTCTGTTTGTGAAAGTTGTAGGGAAGCAAGGGTTTATGTCATGTACCGGTTGATTTGGAAGTACAAAAATATTTAACGAAATTGAAGAACAACTAATATTGAAAGAAAGAAAAAAAAAAAAAAAGTCTAAAACGTGTTGGAAAGAAAAAAAAACTATATTATAGAGAAAACAATTTATAATGATTTTGTTCTTCTAATAAAAATAATTTAAAACTTGTTTTTTTTTTTTTACAGCCAACTTTGGAAAATTTTGATTCATTCTCCGGTAGTCAATTTATATTTCTTTAAAAGAAATTGAAAATATATTTAAAATTAAATCTTAAAAGAGAATCTAGGGTTTAAGAAAATAGAAAGAATTTTTAATGATATATGTTAATATCAAATCATTAAAGGAAACATTTTTTTTCACAAGATATTAAAATAGGAAACTAATTAATAATTATTGGTGGGTGTACTTATAAACTATTTAGTCTTATTGTTAATTTTTTATTGGATTTTCAAAAAATACTAATTTGAGGTGTACATACAGTTTTTGAGGGGTGTAAATATCGCGACTCAAAATATAAACTTGGAGCGAATTCAGGTTTGAAAAAACCCAAATCCGTCAACCTGAATATTTTAAAAAACTTATATTCAAAATGACATCGTTTTGAGAAAATTAAAATTTTAAACTAAACACATCGTTTTGTTATTTGCGAGTCGAAACCCAAACCCAACTCTTTGGCATCCTTAGAGTTGACACGATTAATGATACGACCCGTTTAGCTTCAATTCTAATGACCATAATCTTTTTCATGTTCTGGTTAATCTGTCGTGTCATGACCCAAATTGTCTCCCAAATGCTATTGTGTTATTGTCTTACGCAATATATATATATATATATATTTTCTTTTGAAATTGACAAAGTGTGTCGGAAATCAGAATCTATCTACACTTACCGAGATCAAACATTATATCATTGTAAGCGCATGTTAACATGCAGTTGGCTACTTGATTTATGTTCCAAATTCAACAATGTATTTACTGGCAATATTAGTTACCGTCAACCCTGCAAATGGACCCCAAGAAAATTTACCTTACTCACGGGCAAGTGGCCATGGCAACCTCAATTTCAATTTCGCATTGACCGTTGACCACTGCTTCCAGCTTTGAGAGGTAATCTGATTCTGATAATGGTTCAACAACGATGCTTTTATTTATCAACCTAATTAAATTATTAAAAACGTACAAGCAATCAAACGTACAAGGTAAAGTTCCTTGAACGCGCAATGAATGATTAAGTTAAAAGCAAACGTACATGAACTTGAAAGGTGACAACATCAATGATCAATCACAGCTTTTGCTTATCATTGCATTTACTTACCAGGATTGTACAAGAAATTGTTAAAAAAGCTAGCAATACTATCAGGAACACTTTCAAATGGCCAAAAACATCTTCAAATGCTCAATTGATGCCTTATTTTTTCTTTTAAATATGTGTTTTTCTCGAACTTTGAAGCACTGGAACAAAAAAGCATTTTTCACATAAAAAGCAGTTTTAACAAAGCACTTTTGAACACATATTATTAAGAAGCACATTGTGATGCAGCAGCAAAACAGTAACCAACTCACATTTAGTTTTTTATTAGCTAAAATATTTTATCCAGTAGTACGAGTTATGCAACTGGGTTGGAAATCCTATATATTCTGCACAACAAAACAGGCCTATGTCAATATATAGGAGCAAGTATGCAATTATAAAAATATCAGTCTTGTTGCAAGTTTTCAGTCTTATTGCAAGTTTTCAATTGGAAATCTTGTTATTCCTATCAGTCTGATAGAACTGTATGTAGCTCATCACACCATCACAGCAGCAGGGGATTTGTCAAACTCAAGACTGTAATACAACGAAATAGCAAATAAATTTCTTTGATGTTTGATCAAGTCAATTTGATCTGGTAATTAGCAAACCATTGCAGATAGATTTCAGGATGCATTGGGTGCTAAATCTGGCGATGGAGTTGTGCTTGTGGCTGTACCCAAATCATTTGGGTGAATGATGCTACTTGAGATTGAGACTCCTCATGCCTTGAATCCTCAAAATACTCAGAAGTATAATATCAACCCAAAACAAATCTGAAGAAAAAAATCCCAGTTGGATGGACATTTTATAGATAATCACGATAAAGAGAAAACTCAAACCTACAAGAAATAAAAAATAAAATTTTGAGTAGATTGTTTGAATGTAGATTATATTCGAAGATATGGGCGGACAATTTAGAGGGCTGACCCGGGCTATAGTCATGGAATATAATATTACTAAACTTAATAGAATATTACTAAACTTAACTTCAATAAAACATTATCTATTACACTATTTAAAAATAAAATAAAATTTCATACAATATCAGTTTCATATTGTACTTTTAATTTTTGTATTTGGCTTGTGTGATATTTATTCATTTATTTGAGCTGTGATTTATAAAAATTTAGCCTTATATTACTTCTAATTTAATTATGAGTTTGAGTGTGCTTGATGCTTTACTATTTTTTTTTTTTTTTTTTTAAAGTTTGGTGAAATGTAAATATCTTTTATTGTTCAAAACGAGTCGTAAAAACACTCATAATATTTGTTCTTTACATATAACAATATTTTAAAGAACTAACTCATTTACTTTGCATCAATTTAACAATGTATTTCATGTTATTGGAATATTGGGTAGTCCACCATTGAATCGGTATATGTCGTTTTATTATTGGAAAAGAAACACATACTTTCAACAAAAATCACTTAATTAAAAAAGTCAATCTTTTTTTTTTTTAAATACCACCTTGAATTTTTAAGATAAAGATCAGGCTTGTAAGCCATAGATTATAAGATAGTAGATGCATCTAACGATCAATAATTAAATACCTAATATTAATAAAGTCAAGTCGTTTGGACTTTGGAGTAGTGAAACTGTGAAAGAATATATATATTGAAAATTATTAGCTATGGGATGCTACACGTTTTCTCATACCAGATACCCAGTGGATACTGTAGGGGGTCGACCTATAATCAATATGGATCGGGTTACGTTTCGTTAGGCCCAATGCAACTTGGACAGGTCCGTTTAAGCGATGTAGTCGATAGGTTTATTTGCCTGCGGATGAACTTGGTCGATCGACAAATAACCTGCAAGAAACGAACAAAAACAGAAAAAATAGAATGATGAAAGATAAAAAAGAGGGATTTAGATCGTTAGCCTTAGTTATGCTTGGGCTGAGCAACGATAATCGTGAAGATTTAGATTCCGGTGATCATAATTCTTGGAAGCAGAGTTTCAATACGCTTTAGTAAGCTTGTCTTTCTATATCCTTTACTGAAAAAATGCTTTGCTATTTATAGGAAAATCTAGATTACCGTTTGAAGTAAATAGGTAAAATCATGGGCTGATCGTGGGCGAGATTCTTGGAGAGATTTTCTCCCCAGAATCTCGCTATTTGATACACCTGGCTGACTTGGTCTTCAGACGACCAAGTCATGCTGTTACTATTCTCGTTGGGCTCCTCAAACTTGGGCCAAAGCAAAATTAGCCTGGGCTTTGCATTTTTAAGCCTATGAGCCATTTTTGGCTACCATGGTGTTGGTTATAAATTTTAATATCAAATAATTTGATTCATAAATTAAAATATAGGTACACTCATGCTGTAATTAATGGGCCGTGCCTTGCCGTGCTGTGTCGTGTCGTGTCATGCCGTACTTGAACATGTCTAATTGATAGTAGATATGTCTAGCAGAAAATACGAATAAGGAAACCAAAAACTCAAAAAAAAAAAAAAATATTACAAAAACTTAATCAACATTTTTTGCATTTTAAAAAATAAGAATGAGTTTTAAATAAACTATTTAAACTATTAATTTAATATTTTTTACATTATACATTCAAGGCCTAATTTAAATTTTCACATAAAGCGCCGAATACCCTTAAGTCGCCCTTGCATGATCCCTAAATTTTTCAGATCCGTCACCAATTTGGACCTTTCTCTACTCTCTCCATGGGGTCACCATCTCCTCCTCCTCCTCGACCTCCGATCCACTGCTCCTTGCTCACCACCTGCAACATGCCTTCCTTCTCATGGCTTCCCTCACCGTCTACTCCTGGTCAGCATCCACTCTCGAGGTTTTGTTGCCTTAGTGGTCGAGATTGAGCCACGTCAAGCTTGTTCGTTTGCATCAACGGCCACAATCACCGGTAGGAGCTGATTTTGTTCCTTTGTTTGAACAATGCGAATCACTAACATCTCTTGATCTTTCAAACTTCTATTACTGGATAGAAGATCTTCCGCCGGTTCTCCAAGCATATCCAAAATTATCTGCAAATTTGACTCATTTGGATCTCTTAACGATGTCGATTAGCGAGGGTTTTAAGACTAATAACATTTAGAAAATCACCGCAGCCTGTCCGAATTTGAGCAAGTTCCCGGTTGCTTGTATGTTTGATCCCAGGTGGTACATTGGATTTGTTGGTGATGAAGCTTTATCGGCTATTGCGAAGAATTGTCCTAAACTCTCGCTGCTCCATTTAGCAGACGCATTGTTTGGCTAATACGAGAGAAGACCAGAAAGCAATGACTTCACTTCAGAGGACGCTAGTCGAGAGACTTTGATAGAGCTTTTCAGCAGATTGCCTTTGCTCGAAGAGTTGGTTCTTGATGTTTGTAAGAACGTGAGAGATAGAGATATAGCTTTGGAGCTGCTCAAAACCAAGTGTCCAAATCTCAAACTTCTCAAGTTGGGACAATTTCAAGGTCTCTGTTTGGCTATTGAATCCCAGCTCAATGGGGTTACTTTGTGCGGAGGACTCGACTCAGGGCTGGCTGGTACTTTAGGCAGCTTAGGCAGTTTTCTAAGACCCCAACAAAAATTAAGATCCAAAGCAATAAAAATGAAGTTTTTTTTTTTTTTTTTTTTTTTTTTTTTTTTTTTGAAGTAAATACGTTAAAATGATGTAAATTATAAATTTTAATATCAAATAAATTGGTTCATAAATTAAAATATTGGTACACTCATGTTGTAATTAATGGGTCGTGCCGTGCCACGTCATGTTGTACTTGTACATGTCAAATTTATAGTAGATATGTTTAGCAGAAAATACAAATAAGGATACCAAAAACTCAAACAACAAAAATTACAAACTTAATCAACATTTTTTGCATCTAAAAAATAAGAATAAATTTTAAATAAACTATTTAAACTATTAATTTAGTATTTTTTACATTACATATTCAAGCCCTCATTTTAAATTTTCGCCTGAAGTGCCGGATACCCTTGAGCCGCCCCTGTCCAAGCCAGTGGTGTAATGATGCTAGATTTGAGTTGTAGTATATTGACAAGGATTATAGTGTAGGGACTAATCATAGGGCCTCCGACAAGACTTCCAACTTGGAAGCTTTTTCGAAGTCATGACTAGATAATTCTAAGTGGTGGAGGGAAGCAAGGTACTTCATACCATCTGACAAAGTTACTAGCTCAGGGCAGTCAATAAAAATCAAGGTCTCAAGGCATGAAAGGTGTTGTAACCCCTCTGTCAAAGATGTAAATTTCTACATTGGTATAAATACAAATATTTAAGACATACATTTGTCCCTCAAGATAGCTTTACATACAACATATAAACTAAACAAACATTCATAGACAAGATAATCATGTGATCATTTAAGCATTGTCTATATATCAATGGGTTGCATGAGGAAGAATAACATTCATCAATCAAGGAATACTTGTGTTTCAATATTGTTCAATGTGTTACAAATATAAACAAATATAATTATACATAAAAGAATCAATGTACAAAAGAATATTACAAACAAGTAAGATCACAATGTATTGCTTTACAATTCACACTTTAACAAATCTGGATTCCAAATCCATCACAAGAGAAGAATGTACTACAAGATTGAAACATACACATATACAAATAAAAAAGAGAAAGAGATAGAAAGAATTGACACATGAGATTTTTTAATGTGGTAAAACCTCTAAGGAGGAAACATCCACGGGTTGAACTACAACCATTGGGTACTATATATATTGGATGATAGATTAGAAATTCCTCAAAAGTGACCAACCTAGATCTACTTCCTATTGGAGTCTATGTCTACCCAATCCCTATTGGAAGATACAAAATCCCTCAATGATGCGGAGCCACCATATATTGGAGTCCATACCAAACCAACATCGTTGGAAGATTAGAAATTCCTCATGAGTGCATACACATCCCATGTACCACTTTCTATTGGACTCAATGTCTATCAAAATGCTTGGGCCTACCAATATAGTAGTCAACTCCTTATCCAAGGCACTCATGCCTCTAGGGAGCCTCCCTTGCATAGCTATCCGGATCTTCCCGATCCTAACAATGACTTCTTGCTTAACTATCTAAGTCATCCCGACTCTAGTCGATCAAGACTTCTTGCTTGGTTATCCAGACCTCTTGTCATAACCAAGACTTCCTTGCTTGACTATCCAGACCTCTTGTCCTAGTCAAGACTTTATGACTTTTACAAGGACTTCCTAGTGTGATTATGTGAATGCAAATGATGCAAACAAGCAAATCAACATATAACATGTGATCAATACATTCCACGGAACAACTAGACCTAAACATGTGAGAACACAAGTTACAATAGTCTAGATGCAAAACTTGAATTAAACCTAGAGCATGTGAAAACACCTAACACAAATAGCTCCTAGTTTCATTCACACATATAACACTTGAATATATCATATACAAGAAGTACAAATTCAAGATGTTACAAACATACACATAAATGCTAGAATCACAAAATGTATTCAATGAATATTCTAGTCAAAGATTTAGAGCAAAGATATAATGATAAATCAATTAAATCCTATTATGCTCTAAATACACAATCACAAGTGCTAATCCTAGATTTGTTCAATAAGAGGATCTAAGCACATGTTAAGGTTATTGATCATAAAATACATCAATCAATCCACAAATAACCCTAGATATCAAACTAATCACAATACAACTCTCAAACATGTGAAAAGCCTAGAATCCTAGAAAACTAGTTCACATATATCTCTAATTAGACTTTTGATTAGGTTTGATTATGAAACTATCTTTCTCAATAGCATTCACCATACATACACATACATATAGAATAAGAAATCCCAAGGTTATTGGAGGTTATAAAAGAAGAAAACACAAAGATATGACAACTACCTCAAGCTCACGAGCTGGTTCGGTTTTGAAGGTGAATCCATCAGAAAACTCGATCAAACAGCTGCAAGACCATTGGAAAAGGTAGAGGACTTGATTACAAACAATCTCTAACTTGAATCACTCAATTCTGACTTCGTATGAGAAAGTTATGGTGTTTAGAATGTGAGAAAAAGTTGAGAGAAAATTCTGCACTTTAGTTTTTCTAATTTTTCTTCTTAGAGTGAATAGGAGGGAAAAACGGGATTTTAAAAGAGATGAAAGAGAGGGAGAAGGGCAGCCAATCAACATGTGCCACCTCAACAACCTGTGAGGGGTACGTAAGGCACACAAGGGCAGAGAAGGTGCCTGGCCTTGAGGCACACGGCCTCCTCACGCGCCCTCCTTGCTTGGCTAGCTGCCCTCACGCTCCGCTAGCGTTCTTCGACCGTATCTAGGTCTCTGAACTCTGATTTTGAATCTGTCTTCGGATTATGAATTGTGACTCCCTTACCCACAAGGAAGACTATGAAACTTTGATAAAAAGTTGGGAATTCAACTCGGTACACGACGACGAAGATAACTCAACGAATGAGAACAAAAAGTAGTGTAGTTTCCTAGTTTGGACTTAAAACCTAATGAATGAGTAACCAAAATGATCGGGACTCAATAATGAATTATAAGAGATCATATTCAAGTCCAAAATAAATAAAATGGAAACAAATAAACATCAAGTCACACACATATGCCATTTCCTAGACATAGTCCTAGAACATGCAATTAACAATGTTTATCAAATTAAATCTAATGCATGTGCATACATTACCAAGTGTGTGAAAGTGTTATATAAATGGTGTACAATAATGCATGGACACAAATGAATTCCATTTATTTGTGTGCCTATGCCTTGTAAGAGAAACGAGGTCTAATATACCTTTATTGTGCAATGTAGCACATTCCTCTTTGAAGACAACATCTTGCATGGATTGTGGCTAAGTATTTCTTTGAAGCTTTTAATCATCATTTCTAAGACCACTAATCAAATACAAGAAAAACATTGTTTTGATATGGAATACATGACAAGACAAACCAAAAACCTAACACATGTGTTAGGGACTACTTACTCCCTACCTCGAGCATTCAACTCTAAAGCTCACGTGGATTCTCTCTTATCTTTCCACTCATAGTCCTAAGTTCCACACGTGCAAGTTATGCAAAGATGAAATTATGTAGGAAAGAACCACTATGCCATGGACGTGAAAGATCATGTGTCAATCGACATTCCCAATCTAGACTCATTATGGATCAAAAAGGTATTTTCCTTTGGTTTCAATGGGGCCATGGGGTTTAATGAGGTGATACAAAGAAATGGGAAATTTTTTATTTCAAAAATTAACAATCATGATAGAGTTCAAGTATCCACACACCCCATACAAAGCTTTTCTTCACAATCAACTCACACACTAGCATCCATTCATTCTACACACACATGTGCTTCCAATATTGTACTTTACATTGTGAGTACTTAACATTCCACATTTCAAGTATCTTTTGCTTTTCTCAATTTCTTTTCTCCTTTTTCTTTCTTTCGAAATTCACACCTTTCTATTTGGCACTTAAGGCTCATAAGTACAGATTTTTGGTACTTTTACATTTTTAGCCGTTTGCTTAGCACATTTACAACGTTTTGCCTTAGTACACGCTATTTGACCAATTAGAGCTTAACTCCTTTCATTACTACATTTACACATCCTAGCATGATTAGTAACAAAGGTAGGCATGTGTTTAGGCTATGGTATATGGTTGTATATGGTACCAAGTGAAAAAGTATGTGTTTGGCCTCAAGTTTGGCTTTGGAGCACACAATAGGGACATAAAATGTGTTTAGGCTTGTTTTAGTAGTTGAATGCACACATATTGCCTAATATCATTTCCACAATCCACCTATCAAAGGAATGAATGCATCCATCAAGCAATTCACTATATGATATGCATGTCCTATGGCACGTGGCGCATATGACGAGAGAAGTGTTTAAGAATAATCAATAATAACACTCAAAATGCGCAATTTGAAGGCTTGTGTTTGTGATCTCACAGAAATCTCCACTATTAGAACAAGGCGTGAAAGTGCTGAGTCCCCTTAACTTAACACCAAAAGGATGGGACAAACCTATGAAAGTGCATGCGAAACCCTAAAGTGGTAACAAGCTACATCACAAGTTCAATATGTATACAAAAACTCACCAAAAGCACACTCTAAGGCATTACACCCAAGCTTATGAAAGCTCGAACATTTTTGGCCATGCGACAATTCAAAAAATTTCACACAAAAAAAAAAAAAAAACGACTCAAGACTCAAAAATATGACTTATAAAAGCGTCTATACCCCTAAACCAAAACTCAACATGGTTCTCAATGTTAAAGACAAGAGAGTTCGCCCTAGTGGCGCGCATTGAACATGACACAAAGCAAAACAAACCTAGGCACTAATCATGCACAATCAATGCCCAACAAAAATAAAGAGAAAAGACTCAAAACTAGGTTCAACTAATAAAGGCAATTCATGCAATATCTCAATAAGCATAAAGGCATAAATTCAAGCTCACAATCATTATCAAGCATTTTCAACAAAATTGACGGAATCGGGGCATAACAACCCGGGCCCCAAATCGAATCTAATTATAAGCTTAAAACCTATGCAAAACTGTGAGCAATCAAAACCCCAAAACCGAATGGGGCAATATATGCAATTAAACCCCTGTTTATGCACATACATTCATTCTTGCACACAAGCCTCCGGCTCATTCATCCACAAAAATAATCAATAAAATAAATGTGCAAATATCCACAAAATATACCATTCAAACAAAATAATCCTATCATTGTTCAATGAAAGCAAAAATGTAAAGCATAATAAAACTTAAAAGAGATTCCACAATGTAATTTCTCCCCCAAACCTAAATGTACCCAAACATTGATACGCACAAATCAATCCTAATAAGTGGCAATACATAGTCAAAGAGAGAAAATAAATTGTGCAATCTACATGCATAAAAAATATTCAATGAAATGCATTAAGTGAGAGGCTAGATTCCTCTAAGGGTGGTTTGATCAAGTTGGGGAATTCTCTTTTCTTAGCAACCCAAACAAATTTAGGTGACTTCACTATCTTTTCCTTTCCTACGTTTGTAAATAAATGCATTTGATCTTTCCTTACCCAAATTTGCTTTACCCCAAGTGGACTCCACCTATTCCTAGGACCTTTCATCTTCCTATGTTGATTAAACTTGTAATTCTTAGCCTTAAAATGCTCTCTCCTAGAACACACATAGCAAATGAGATTAGAATTAGAGGAACTCCCTTTTGATGAGTGACTTTTGTAGGGAAAAACGTTTGCATGCAGTGGAAGCGAGACTAAAAGAAGTTTAGTATATTTTAAAATTTTTCCAAGTTTGAACCTTAACCCTTTAATTAATTAAACATATACACCAAAAGATATCATACATTTTTCGCGTGATCCGATTGACTATGCATCGATGGTAATCCACAAGATCTTCCAATCCAATCATGAACGTGAATCACTTAGGAGCGTGGTCTCTCTTCTCTTTGAATTGTGTACCTGAGAATGGACAACAAAACTTTTCTGATTTCTGTTAGTCACAATAAACTCCAAAAGATTGCTAAGAATGTCCCGGTCACTTTTGAATTCACAATCGTTAGATTGAAACTTGTGTGAACCTTATTCGAAATTGTGCACAAAACCTTTTGATGTAAAGGCTAGTAGTGCACTATCGAAACAAGAACAATCTCTTCTCTCAATCTCTCTTGGCCGAATTTTTCACTAGTCTAAGAGTTGGATTTTATTTTTCTCTAGCAAAAGAAAAAACTCTCAATTGCAAAAACTAGGGTTCTTGAAAATATATGAAGAATATATATATGTCTATTGGCCACCAATCAATTGCCAAAATATATATTAGCCGAATTCTTCTCTCAATATATTATATATATCTTGGCCAAATATGTTATCTATCTCTATGACCAAGTGCCATATAAATAATATATAAAATATATATACATCAGTTGGCCGACAATATACCAAGCAACCAAAATATTTCTGCACGCCTATATTATATATATTTGTATTGTATTCAAACAATGCATGCATTAAATATATATATATATATATATATTTGTTTTGTATTCAAACACTGCATGCATTCGTGCATATATATATTTGTGTTGTATACATGCATATATAAAACTTATATATATCAAACCTTAATCCACCTCTTTAGTGTATTTGTGACTATATAAAAGACTTCATAATTTGACTAAACAAATAAAGTCTTTTATATTTAATATACTACTAATAGTAGTATACTACTAGGAAACATATTTCCTAATCAGAAAAATATTTGATTTTTAATTAAATAATTAATTAACATATTAATTAATTTCCATTTAATTAAATAATAAAATAAAACAATATAATGGGCTAAAAAATAGCCTAGCCGCTCATGACTAAAACTTGGGCCAAATATTGTTTTCTTATTTTATTTAATCCATTTGGATTTTAATAAAAAGCCCACATGTGAACTAGACATATTCTTACTAAAAGAAACAAGCCCATATGCCTTTCATTAATATATTAATATAATTAAACAGCCTATTAAATAAATAATGTGCAAATTATATTCTTAATATATTAAATACAATTCTAAATGGACCCACAAATAGTCCGGTAGAATATATCAAGTGATTCATGCAAGTCCGTGCGGATTGGGGATCTTGGCGGGCCTATCTAAATTTAAGCTCCAATAGATATAACCCAATCACAATCAACAAATGATTCACTTAGGTTCAATCTATTAATTTTAGTTCATTCCATTAAAGAACTAAAATTGCACTCTTAAATAAAGATGGAATAAGTTAACGATTCTCATTCATACCCTAGACAATCATATAGGAGATAGTGAATCCTTGTGAAGAATATCAGTAATCGCCAAGAGCTCATAGACTGCCTATAGATCTCCAAGTTACCATATTTACTCATATGACCACACTTTGAACTTGAATATATATTATGATTTGTCCAGAAGTCATCTTTCAATAGACACTATTGAAAACCCAACGTTAAGATTTAATATCCAAAACCACAAAGCATCCATATGATGATATTCTACTCACACTTCATAAATGGAGCCACGATGTCCATATCTATAAATGAAGTCCTCTATCGATTAACAAATGAATACCACCAAACTATCGAGGACAGACTATGCTATATAATCGTACTCATTGATAGCTCAAATGATAACACTTGTAACCATAAGTCCATCATTTATCTCAAGATTAAGATAGACTCTCCGATTGTCCTGATAATGAAAAGACTTTTATCTATTGACGGTTCTAGAAAAAATATTTCATTGTGATCCAGTTCAATGCACCCAGTGCACTAGATTTTTTTACTCGAAGACCCTTCGATGATTTTAGACTCATTATAACACATTTGATCCCACTCAAATGCTAGTAAAAGAATTCTACAACTTTAACAAGATAAAGGTGCCCAACCTTTAACTTATGTTGTGAACGTTATTCAAGACTAACTAAAGAATTGTGTCTACCTCATACATATCCAGATGTACGAACTATTCTTCTTTTCTCATAGTCTTTTGACCTTATGATTATTTACTTTGACAATTATAATAATAAATGCTATAAGATTTTGTTAACAAACAGAAATCACTTTATTAATATGAAAAGATTGTCAAGTACAACATTACACTCTTGCTATTGAGCATAATCCTAACAACTTTGAGGTCGTTGGATTTGCTTTACTTGTAACCCCTTGACCTCATTCTCTACTTTGTCTAGTTGAGCTATAAAGTCACACTCTTTCACTATTGCTATCTTGAGGGCCTCCTCCTTTTTGCTAAGTGCTCCTTTTACTTCCTCTAGGGCATTGGCTTTTTGTACAACTTTCACTTGCATTGTTCTCAACTTGCGAACTATCTCATCTTCAAATTCTTTGGATACCCTCACCAAGTTCTCTAACTCCTACAATGTTGTACTCTTTTCGTCTTCAAGTCTCTCAATTTGTTCTTCAAACTCTTTACTCTTGTTGGAGACTTCGCCATTCGTCTTCTTTAGTGTGCCATTTTCAACTCTGAGCATCTTTACTTCAAGTATGAGTCTCTTGTTTAGCTTTTGAAGCTTATTCGCCTTTTTCATTTCCAAGGCTTTCTTGCCTTCTAGCTCCTTCTTCATGAGCTGCAACTTCTTCTCAAAATCTTCCCTCATTTCTTATTTTTCTCGGGAAGTTTCCACTATTTTCATTTGAAGTGCATCCTTCTCTTTCTTTTTCACGTCCACTTTCAACATTAAGTCTTTACTCACACTCATACATTCCTGACTCATGTTGATTATCTTGTCCATCTCATCCATTCTCTTGCTTTGCTCCACTTCAAATTATATTCGGAGTTTATCCATGTCTTCTTTTGTGCTATTGGAGGATTCCACCGGTTTGGTTACTTCAACTTGGAAGCAATGTTGATCGGTTGAGGTTGTTGGCAGAATGGATTTGTGGAAATTTTCTTCAAATGCGGACTCTATTCCTTGGTTTGGCCAGCTAGGTAACACGTGATTTATGTTTTTCTGCTCACGTGATTGTTAGGCGGATTCGAGCATTTGCATGGTTTTCTCTTCTATGAAGGCTTGAGTCTTTTGTTGAGAAGCTATCATCTACTCATTCCCCCGAATATGATTCTCCATGAAATTTATTAATTGATCTTCAATGGAATTTGATTGGTATGATGAGATGGAGCCTTGGTTAGTCCTCTAATCCGTGTTGTAGATATTCTCATTAAGCTCATAGCTTGACCTCGAATTTTGCCAAAAGGAATCCATAGAGTCCTGAAACAAAAAAAACAAAAAACAAAAAAAAAAACTACCAAAGAAATAAAAGATTAAAAACAACTAAGAAACTAATAATATTAAAACTAATCTAACCACTACTACGCAGACCGATCTCCAGCAGCGGCGCCATTTGATGAGTATGTTTTTGTCGTTAAAAAGACCGTACGTCAAAAATATTTATAAAACCTATGCAATGTGCTCACAAGTGTAAAAACGAGTAAAGCGGTAAGCACGAGTGTCGTCCACAAGGATCAGAGGTAGCTATGATTAGATTAGGATTAATAAAACTAGTATGCATAAAAGTAAAAGTATCAATGGTTTTGTTGAGAAAAGATTAACACTAAGATGCAAGCTACAATTAATGTTAAAACTAGAATGCAACTAAGTTAGTAATGTGATGAATGTATGATGATGTGGACTAAGGAGTTAATGGACTCGTAAGTGAACATTGGGCAATGCAACAAACTCTTAATTAAGCACATTTTATCAAATGTAACCAACCTAGGGTTTATAGTGTTGGTTATTTATCTCTAGCAAGGGGTCAACCTAGGGTGTATAGTGAAGACCTCTTACTAGAGATTAATCCCTCCTAAGCAACCAACCTAGGGTGTATAGTTCAAGTTGCTCATTGGATTCTAGCCATGAATGTTCATCTATCTTTTAAGGGTTCAACCTCTTACTAATGTAGCCATCCTAGGGTGTATAGTGATGACTTCCAATTCTATCACAAGTGGCCAACCTATGGTGTATAATGAAGGTCACCCATTTAAGATTAGATGAGGCTAGAGGTTATTTAACTAGATTCTACTTGAAGGGTTATTTCTTGCAAAATCACTAATGTAGCCAACACGGCCGACCCAACAACACGTGGCTAGCATCCATATCAATCACATCACAAACTACCTCATCCTTATATATCTTACCAATGGAAATAGGAACACGACAAATCTCAGTTACCTTTACAGTGGGTCCCTTCTTGATCCAGCCGATAGTATACGAATTTGGATGCTTCTTGGTTGGCAATTTCAGGTGTTCTACTAGTCTTCTTGCAATGAAGTTTTCACAAGTCCACTATCCACGATCAAATCACACATTTTCTGACTAATTGTATAGCAATACCGGAATATGTTATTACGCTGACCGGAATCTTCTTGCTTTGGAGCATATAGTACACGTTGTACTACACAATTGACTCGTTCTCCATCTTCTTCTATGAATTCTGCCCCATTATACAAGTCACCCTCTCCTTCAACATCTTCAGAAGCATCTGGATCTTCTTCTTCCCCTTCCACCCAATTAACTGGCTTAGGGCGATCATGATATGCATTAGAAACGTGACAAGGTTTCCTACATCTATAACAAACCCCAGGTGTAGGTCTAGCATAAGGATTGGGATTCGAATTTCTGGGTACACTCCTATTGGCTGGAATTTTTGCTTGGTTGTTGCTGCAGCTGCTTCTTTCCTTAGACTAGTTTGACGGACATGATGATTGAACACCCTTATCCCTATTAGCAAACGACGAATCTGGATTGCTTCTCCGAAATCCTGAAGTTCCACCCCTTTGTTCCAACAACTCGACCTTTAATGCTAGGTTATGAGCTTCCTCCACTGTCCAAACTACTTGTAACCCGATCTTATCTCGCAGTGACGGTTTTAACCCATTCATATATCTGGCTACAAGGTGTCCCTCCGTTTCATTTAGATTATTTCGCTCTAAAAGCCTAGAGAATTCTGCTGTGTAATCAAACACTAATTTGGAACCTTGCAAACATTCCTGAAGTGACTGGAATAAATATTGCTCATAATTCGGTGGCAGAAATCTACCCATCATAAGCTGCTTCATTCTACACCATGTTCTCACAAGTGTCTTTCCTTATCGTTGTCGGTTCTTCTGCAATTGATCCCACCATACTGCAGCCCCTCCTTTCAATCGCCACGAATCTCACCATCTTTTCTTCTGGTATCTCCATCATCTCAAAGAATTGCTCCACTTTTGTAACTCAATCAAGAAAGTCTTCTATTCGCAGATTTCCATTGAAACTTGGAAGTTCTGCCTTCAACCGATAATCATCTTGCTCCTCTCGTTCGTCTTGCTAGCTGGGCTACACCGTATCCCACATCATCTTCATCTGAATCATCCTCGCTATCAGGTTGATTACGAGGTGTTTGATTACGTCTCCTGTCAGCAGGTTGGCCTCGGGCAAATCCTTCGGCGCGTGTCCTGTTAACTGGTGGCATATTGTTAGCATTGAGGTTAGCCCCAACAAGCATGTCACAAATTTGTGCCACCTATTGCCGTGTCTCCTCCACCGCCACCCACAAGGCCTTTACCCCACGGTCACCTGCTCCCGCTCCGTTAGTTGTCATCAAGATCGGTAAATCCGTGCTCTAATACCAATTAACACAGCAGAAATAATAAAAGAATACGACCAACGTCAATATTCTAGATAAACTCTGGAATCCACCAGAAAATGAGAGAAACTCTCAAAGAAAATTCTGAAATATTATTGAATAATTGAATAATTCAGCCAAAAGGCTTACAAGCATATTTAAAGCGAAAACCCTAACCCTAATCCTAATCCTTGTTGGACAAAAAACGAGATTAATTACTAAAAATTACTAAAAATAGCAAAAACGGCAATTTCGGGGGCCTAAACGATGAAATTCGGCTAAAAAGGGTATGCCACAATAGCAAAGCTATTGAATATTGACAGTCTCGCCGAAACGCATCAATTGTGCGAGTTTCGCATCATTCCGACTTCAACGTCCGGACAACTGGAATTCGATTGCCCTTGAATTTAGGATGTTCCCTCTTCATCATGTACGCATCGGCCACTTGTTCTACATCAAGAAGAGATGAGGTTGGTCCAGACTCCTCACACATACACCATGAGTATGTCTCTCCATCTCCAAACGACCTTACAACATAAAGAAAATACAATTTAGAGATTTTAAAAGACCATAAACACCAATCGGGTTAGGATTTTGTTGGAATATGGGGAGATCGGTTGTTACAAACCCGAAATTTAACTCCAATTATTGGGGAGGGGTTCCCCCATACTTTGCATATTAATGGAAAAATGTGGTATATCATATTGTAATATATTAAATATCATAGATATTTTCTCCTTGCAATCCAATTTTATCTTTTCACACCATTTCTAAATACACTTCTTTATAAGAATTTAAATTTTACAAAATTCTAACAACACTCCATTTAGTTCCAAAATTACCCTTTGTCTTTCTCTTGACACACCTTTTCTAAAAAAACACTCCATCTTAAAAGCCTAAATGTTTTAAAAATTCTAAAGATACTTCATTTTGCTTCAATTTTTTTTATTGAATAGTGAAATTGACCGGTTTTTAAATTTTCTTTTTTCATTAGACTTTTTTTTTTTTCAAAACTTTTAAGAGAAAAGTTAAGACATGGAAACAAAGTAATTAACAAAGTGATGATGACGGTCAAAGGTTTTCTTATTTTTCTAAAAAAATGTTTAATCGGCAAAATTATTCAAAGAATAAGATAAATTGATGTGTGTGTGTATGTGTGTGTGTGTGAACTGCATAAGAAAGCCAATAAACAGATCTGTGACAAAAAGAACAAACAGTGACAAAACCATGAAAAAAAAAATGACAAATGAAGTTGTGAAAAGTTGAGAGCAAAGCAAAGTGCAAACCAAAAATTCTGGAAAAAACTTTTTCTTATTATTTGCTTATGCAAAAATCAATTATTTCTTATTGTAAATCATATACATCACTTCAGAATCAAATAAAACTTTAATGATATTGGAAAAAAAAAATGTTTTAGGGTTTGTGAAATGCAAAAGGAAAAAAAAAATAACATTGGAGTCTATGGAAATTGGAATGCAGTGTATTTAGAATTTTTTTTGTCCTCTTTAGTAATTTTAAATATGATAAAATTATTGTATGCTAAAATAATTAAAATGGGATATGGAAAGAAATTTAGTGGATTCTCAATAGCATCTCTCAATGTTGTATTGTAATGTATTGAATATTACCATATTAATTTAGGGAAAGTTGCACCAATATCCCCTAACTTTAGATGAAATTGGACCTATAGACAAAATCATTTTATTGCAATAACCTCCCCTGGATTACGTTGACCAAATGTTGACCACGGTTAGTTCTATGAAAAATAATTGGATAAAAATGCCTTTTACAATAAAATATGAGCATTGTAAGTTTTTACTCAAATTTCCGTTACTTATCATCCCTTTAGAAATTTATATTTTTTGAATGTCTTAGAATTACCCCAAATTTTATACATAAGTAGAATAATGTATTTAAAGTAGTTCTATGGATAAAAAATTTGATAAACCGCCTTGTATAATGAAATATGAGCCTTGTAAGTTTTTTTTTTTTTTTTTTTTTTTTTTCAAATTTATTATACTTATCCCTTTTAGAAGTTTATATATATATTTTTGAATGTCTTAGAATTATCTCAATTTTTTTTTTCATAGGTAGAATAGAGTATTTAAAAAAATTATATGGATAAAATTACATTCTATAATGAAATAAACTGACTTACGAGTCACATATTTCATTTTAGAAGGCGTTTTTATCCAAAAAAAAAAAAAATTCATAGAACTACTTAAAATACTATATTCGACCTATGTATAAAATGTGGGGTAATTCTAAGAAATTCAAAAAATATATACTTTTAAAAGAGGTTAGTATCTGAAAATTAAGGGAAAACTTACAAGGAACATATTTCATTGTAGAAGGCATTTTTATCCAAATATTTTTTTTATAGGAACTTGAAATACTCTATTCTACCCATGCATTAAATTTGGGGTAAATCTAAGACATTTAAAAATATAAACTTCTAAAAGCGGTTAGTAGTGAAATTTGAGGGAAAACTTATGAGGCACATATTTTATTGTAGAAAACGTTTTTATCCAATTTTTTTTATAGATCTACTTAAAATACCCTATTCTATCCATGCATTAAATTTGGGATAATTCTAAGACATTTAATATATATATATATATATATATAAACTTCTAAAAGGGGTTTATATGTGAAATTTGCAAAAAAAAAAAAAAAAAAAAAAAAAAAAAAAAAAAAAAAAACTTATGAATCGGATATTTCATTTTAGAAGGCGTTTTTATCCAATTTTTTTTCATAGAACAACTTAAAATACTTTATTCTAACTATATATAAAATTTGGGGTAATTCTAAGGCATTCAAAAAATATAAACTTTTAATATGTGATTCTAATTTGGGGAAAAATCCCAGTGCCTATATTTCATTACAGACTGTGATTTTATCCAAATTATTTAAACAGAACAACTTAATATACTATATTCTACATATGTATAAAATTTGAGGTAATTCTAACACATTTGCAAAACAAAAACTTTAATAAGGGGTTAGTGAGGGTAATTTGGATAAACAATTACGAGTCATGTATTTTTTTTTATAACGTGTTTCTATCCAAAAATTTTTCATAGAAATACTTAAAATACTATATTCTATATATGTATAAAATTTGAGGTAATTCTAACACATTCGTAAAATAAAAACTTTTATAAGGGATTGATTAGTAAGGGAAATTTGGTCAACAAATTACGAAGCACGTATGTGATTGTATCCAAAAAAAAAAAAACGCATATAACCACTTAAATTGCGAGTTTACTAATCAGGTATGGATAGAATCGGAATTAAGGGGTCGTTTGTTTTTTCCACTTAAGACTTAATGGGTCTGAATTGAACTCATTAAGTTATTTTGTTTGTTTTTTTAAGTGGTCAAACAACTTAAAAATATCAAAAAACAACTTAAAAAAAAAAAGTAAGAAATCCTGACTTTTAACTTAATTCCAAATCACTGAATTATAATTAAAATATTTTCTTCCAAGTCTATCCTCTAAAAAAATATATATTTATAAATTTATCCTAATTTGATATGGTGTAGAATTCTTTCTTTTAACACATTACTTATTTTAAAAGGCTTTTTAAAAAGAAAAAAAAAACCCTAATCACTTCTCATATTGAAATATTCCTGGGATTAAACAATTGAATTTCTCTCCTACCAAATCCTGGTAAGAACTCTTTACTTTTTTTTTTTTTTTTTCTACATGTAGTGATGAATAAACTTGTCTATCATATTATGGTGTTTGTTATCGTTATTTTTTTATGATTTTATGATCATGATGTTATGATAACTTGATTTTCTTTAGTAATCCAATTGTGTTTCTTTGGCCTTGGCTGACCTTGCTATGTTTCCCTTTCTGTGTCATGCGGTCCTTCTATTTTTTTGGTTGCTCTGGATGTAGGTTGGGTGGGCTGTGGCGTTGTTGTGCTTCTTGTTGATGTGTCTGCTCTGTTTCTTGTTTTTTGTTGGTGCTTTTATTTGCTTTCTTTTGCTCGGTTTATTGCATTTCTTGGCTTTGTGTTTTTCTGTCTCTGTGCTTTAATAAAGTCTACCATTTCAAAAAAAATAAAAATAAAAATTAACATCATAACTTATTTTAAATAATTTGATCTATGAAGCAAATATCCTGAGACAAGAGTAGGCCAGTGGCAGCTTAGCTTTTAGTTTGCTCCCTCAACCTACTGATTGTGCTTCTCACTGTCACATCAGCACTAGTAGTGTTCAAAGTGTAAGAACTGCCTACTTGTTTAGTGCATTTTTAATACAAGTGTTGTATGTTGTTGTCATGATTTTTTTTATTATTAGAATTATTGTGGATGCAGAAATTTTCATTTGTGATATTGTAATTTTTTTGTGTGGATAATTTATACTTTAAAATTTTATATAGATGGCTCAAAACGAAAGTTCTAGGGCTAATTGGTCTGATCCCATCCAAAGAAAGTATTTTATTGATCTTTGCCTCCAAGAGGCAAATAATGGCTTTAGATCAGGAGGAACTTTAAAACCTACTGCTTGGACGCGGATTGCAGAAGGATTGGAAAAAATAATTAGAAAAAAGTTTACTCAGAAACAACTTAAAAATGGATGGGACTATATGAAAAAGCAATACCTTACATGGACAAAATTGACAACAACAACTGGGCATGGTTACAACTCTGTGACCCAGACATTTGATTGGCCAGCCGAAAGATGGGACGATTACATTAAGGCAAATACTCTTTTAACTTCTTTTTATTAAATATATCTTTAGTTGATTACATATTTAGCTAATTAGTTTTTTATTTTGTAAAACAGAAATATCCAGAAGCTAAACAATTTCGCACTAGGCCTTTAGCAAATTTTGAGGAGTTAGAAACATTGTTTTCAGGTGTGTCAGCTACAGGGATACACAATTGGAGTTCTGCTACGGAAGGAATTCTCGAAATGGGCAACACAACACCTGCCTTTTCACCTCCAATATACTGTGATAGTTATGTTAGGTTAATAGAGGAAGATGAGAATATTCCAAATAATCCATATCCAGAATACACCTCATTAAATCACCCAATTCAAGATGATGAGCAACCCATTGAGCAACCCACTGAGAAGAAACAAAAGAAAAGAAAAATTGATGAAACTCGTGAAGAAATTTGCAAGATAGTAAGCGTATTGGAGAAAAGTGATAATAATGGACCATCAATGGTAGATTGTTTCTCAATTTTGAAAAGGTTTTTGAATTATAAGGATCCATTATATTTCATAGCAACTAATGCTTTATGTAAAAGGAAAGAGTATCGAGAGGTATGGATGCAAATGGATAGCGATGAAGAGCGACTTGGATGGATTCAAAGCTTGCAAAAATAAATTAATTTTTTTTTTATTATTAGTTTTTATTATATTAGTGACTCATTGTCATGTAATATTTGAACTCATTTACATGGTTGTTTATTTGCTTAGTTTTTATCAACTGATTATTAATAAAGTTTTATTGACTATTAATTGTGATTGAGTAGACGATCTTGATGTGTTGTTTCTTTTATTTTTCATTTTTATTTGTTTCTATTATTTTATTTTACTAGCATTTGTAACATACTTGTTTTATATGATAGATTTCGATGGAGAGTCCTTATTCTCACTCAAGTAGTTCTAATTCATTGTCATCAAGTGAAGATGATGATATGAATTTAGAGGCTAAAACAGAGGCTAAAAGAGTTTTACGAAAACGTTTGATTACGTTATTATCTACTTTTATAAATGGATCATGTAAAAGGGTACCGGCCTCTACATCGTCCCTTACAGGTTCACTTTTTATTCAAGAGCTATTGAATGGTTCATCTATTACATGCTATGAATTAATGAGGATGCAGAAGAATAGTTTTATTTATTTGTGCCAGATATTTCGAGAAAAAAAGTGGCTTGCTAATAGTAAACATGTGAATGTTGAAGAGAAAATTGCAATGTTTCTGATAACTGTGAGTCATAATCTTCGAAATCGACTTATTAAAAATAGATTCCAACACTCGGGTCAAACTGTGCACAAATTCTTTCATGAGGTTTTGGTTGCCATGATGAAGTTTTCCAAAGAGATGATAACTCCTCCTTCATTTAATGACAATTCTAATGGCATAGCTAATCATCGTTTAAGACAAATTTTTAAGGTATGTTTTCCTTTATCTATTACTATTAGAATAACTGTAATTGTATCAAATTTACATTATTGTTAGATTAATTATGTAGGGTGCTGTGTCTTCTCAAGTCTTAACCATCCATGATCCATGTTTTGTGCTTCTCTTTGAATCACACAACAATAACATAAATGTATGGTGGATTAGTGATTGCATGCATGCATATAACTGGCCAATGCAAATCCAGAAATCAAGAAGACAACAAAACATTGAATGTTTTCGGTGTGTGATTTTGCTTTTTCTTTGATCACTGGTGTATTGCTGCTGTGTCTATTCTGTTTTTCTACTTTTCTTATTAGGCTGCTGTCTTGGTGAGAGATGGTGCAGTGTTTTTTGGTTTTGTGCTTTAGCTTTGTATGTTTGGCTTTTAGCCTTTTAATTTGGTTTCCGTTGTTTCAAAAAAAAAAAAAAAAAAAACATTGAAAATCTGAGATATAAATATTCCAATTTCAGTACTTATATTTCTTTATAAATTCTTACATATTAATTTTGGTTGAATAATTATGTAGGGTGCTGTTGGTGCGATTGATGGAACACTGATTCATGCAAGTATTCCACTTGATCAACAAGTACCATATAGGGCTCGTGGGAGAGGGGAATGTTTTCAAAATGTTATGGCAATTTGTGACTTTGATATGATTTTTAAATATATTGTCGTTGGATGGGAGGGAACAGCACACGATTCAAGGATCTTGACCGAAACCATCCGTGATCCAAACCATAATTTTCCTATGCCACCAGATGGTAATAAAATTTATTTAGATGATCCTTATATATTTTTACGCATAGTCAAGAATTTACATATATTATGTTTTTTTTTTTCCAGATAAATATTATTTGGTTGATGCTGCTTATACACATACAAAAGGATTTATGGCACCATTTCGCCATGTTCGTTATTGGTTGAATGACTTTCGTAGTGGTGGTAGAGCTAGAGGAAGAGAGGAGATATTCAACCAATACCATTCTCGAGCGAGGAATGTTATTGAGCGTGCTTTTGGTGTGTTGAAGGCGCGTTTTCCAATACTAAAAAGGATGGCACCATACTCATTTGGTACGCAGAGAAATATAGTGATAGCATGCATTACACTGCACAATTTTCTTCGAAAATTGTCAATTGATGATGAATTATTCTTGCAATATGATGATGAAGACATTCAATTGGACAATGATGATGCCAATCAAAATCAAACACCAAGCACAAGCAATGAATTTAGAAGAGCTGATCAAGTGTTTATGCAACAACTCAGAGACCAAATTGCAAATCAATTTTTGTAAGCATTTGATTAATTTTGTTTAATTGTTATTGGAAAATACATTTTTATTTAGAATTCAAACGGTTTTGTTGCTTCAATAGAACTTTTAAAACATAATCTAGAATGATAATTTGTTATGATTGTCATAGTTGCAGTTATATAATTTATCAAATATTCTTTTTTCGTGGCTTGAAGAGGTTATAGAATATTGTTTATATATATATATATGTGTGTGTGTGTGTGTGTGTGTGTGTGTGTGTACCGGTGTATATAATTTGGGGACCTATTTAAAAATAAAAAATAAATAAAAAAAAAGGTATCTTGGAACCTTTTAAAAAAAAAAAATTGGTTTATGGTTGCATATGATCGAGGGAACAAAAAAAAAATGGTTTCTAGAATTATATACCGGATATTTGGACAATATGTAAAACTGAACTTTAACTTTTGTTTATTTTATTTTTTTATTTTTTTTACAATAAATTGAACTTGAACTTTGTTTGCAGAATAACATGCAAAATTATATTCCAGGATGAATTTTTTGTTTTGTTAAATTAAACTTTGTTTGCATGAGAACATGCAAAATCTTATAAAGAGTATTGCATGTTAAATTACTTCTTTTAATTAGTATGAGTATAGATGTAAAATTACTTCTTTTCAGACAATTTTATTATTAAAAAACAAACATATTGACAGTACATTCAGATGTGTGAAAAAAAAAAACAAACATATCATTCAGATTCAGTTTCAGTCACTATTCAGTCTTCAGTAAAATTCAGGACTATTCAGTCTTCAGACAAAAAAACAAACGACCCCTAAGTTTCACTATAAAGGGAATGGAGGGAAATCGGAATCAAGTTAATAAATTACATTTCAACGTTTACTAACAATTTAGGAATCGGAAACAGAATCAAATTTATTCCATTTCTAGTGTTTACTTAAATTAAGGAATCGGAATGATAAATAATTGATTACAAAAATACCCTTGTGTATATAACATGATGAAATAATTTTTTTTATTAAAAAATATATTTTATATTACTCATAACACTATATTTATAATAATTAACATCTTTATATTGTAAAATTTGAACTAATTAGATAAAAAATTATTGAGATAACTTGATTAAAATAAATGAAGTCGCAGACTCGCAGTAGAACGTATATATATATATATATATATAACATGAATATGTAGTTCATAAATGGTGAGATGAACTAAAAAATGAAATGGAAGTAATATATATATATATATAAATGAGAGATATGAATATGCAATAGTTA
Organism: Acer campestre; assembly: GCA_954870605.1. Classification (NCBI taxonomy): domain Eukaryota; kingdom Viridiplantae; phylum Streptophyta; class Magnoliopsida; order Sapindales; family Sapindaceae; genus Acer; species Acer campestre. The sequence continues at coordinate 33,161,477 of OX940808.1, read as the reverse complement.
TTATTATTATTATTATTATTATTATTATTATTTGAAAAGTGTTGTAGTTATTTTTATTTCATAAATGGTATTGTAATATATATATATATATATAGATGAATTTTTTTTTATACACAACTAGAATAATTTAAATTATTAATTATGTAAACCAATATGAAGATTCAAAAAAAAAAAAAAAAAAAGAAAACAATATGTTTTACGTAAATTAAAAACAAAAGTCAATAATCATGAAGAAGACGAATGTTTTATTTATATTCTTAGTGATGTTATTTTAGTAAAAATATCATGAATTCTTTTTTCAACCAGGAAAGAGAACTTAATTCCTATGGTGGGTGGGAGGAATCAAGTTCCCTTTCCATCAGGAACTTAATTCCGGATTTGTGGGTAAGGTCCATGAAATTTAATTCCTTAAAAATTTAGTAAACAGTGGAATTTAAAAATCAAGAACTTAATTCCCTTTCCTAAGTAGGATTTCTGGTTAGTAAACACGCCAAAAATACTTTATTTTACCTATTTTTAAAATTTGAGATAATTCTAAGACATTCGCAAAATAAAAACTTTTATACGAGGCTAGTAAGTGAAATTTCATCAAAAAATTACTGAGTGCATATTTCATTATAGAATGTGTCTTTGTCAAAACTTGCTTCATAGAACTACTTAAAATACTATATTATACCTATTTGTAAAATTTGAGGTAATTATAAGATATTCGTAAAATAAAAACTTATATAAGGGGCTAAAAGAGAAATTTGGGTAAAGATTACGAGTCACATATTTTGATCTAACCAATTTTTTTCCAAAGAACAACTTCAATTTTTTTCTATTCTACATATGTATAAAATTTGAGGTAATTCTAAGACATTTGCAAAAAATAAACTTTTATAAGGGGTTAGTGAAAAAACCCAAATCCGTCAACCTGAATATTTTAAAAAACTTATATTCAAAATGACATTCTTTTGAAAAAATTAAAATTTTAAACTAAAAACGTCGTTTTGTTATTTGGGTTCGCGAGTCGAAACCCAAACCCAACTCTTTGGCATCCTTAGAGTTGACACGATTAGTGATACGACCCGTTTAGCTTCAACTCTAACGACCATAATTATTTTCATGTTCTGGTTAATCTGTCATGTTCATGACCTAAATTGTCCCCCAAAAGCTATTGTGTTATTGTCTTACGCAATATGTAAGTTTTTTCTTTTGAAATTGACAAAGTGTGTTGGGATCTATCTAGACCTACCGAGATCAAACATTCTATCATTATAAGCGCATGTTAACATGCAGTTGGCTACTTGACTTATGTTCCAAATCCAACAATGTATTTCCTGGCAATATTGGTTACCGTCAACCCTGCAAATGGACCCCAAGAAAATTTACCTTACTCACGGGCAAGTGGCAGTGGCAACCTCAATTTCAATTTCGCATTGACCGGTGACCACTGCTTCCTGCTTTGAGAGGTAATCTGATTCTGATAATGGTGCAACAACGATGCTTTTATTTATTAACTTAATTAAATTATTAAAAACGTACAAGCAATTAAACGTACAAGGTAAAGTTCCTTGAACGCGCAATGAATGATTAAGTTAAGAGCAAACGTACATGAACTTGAAAGGTGACAACATCAATGATCAATCACAGCTTTTGCTTATCATTGCATTTACTTACCAGGATTGTACAAGAAATTGTTAAAAAAGCTAGCAATACTAGCAGGAACACTTTCAAATGGCCAAAAACATCTTCAAATAGTCAATTGATGCCTTCTTTTTTCTTTTAAATATGTTTTTTCTCGAACTTTGAAGCACCGGAACAAAAATGCATTTTTCACATAAAAAGCAGCTTTAACAAACAGAGCCAGCCTTGGGCATTGGCCCACAAGGCTGCTATCTAGGGCCCTCGTTTTCCAAAGGTCCCCAAATTCAATTACTATGTATTTCTATCTTTAAGTCCAAGTAGAAGTTTTTTTTAAAATAAAAAAAAAAAACAGCCCAAATATCAATTATCACTTAAAAGGTTCACCAAAGAAATATTTATATACAGGCCATATATTTTTTTTAAGGCCCATTTAAGAAACAAAATCATTATACTTACCCCACCACAACATATCAAATTGCAAATTGCAAATTACAATTCACTTTATCTTTGGGGGCCTCAATTTTATAGTTCGCCTTGGACCCCCGAAATTTTAGGACTAACCCTATTAACAAAGCACTTTTGAACACATATATTATTAAGAAGCACATTGTGATGCAGCAGCAAAACAGTAACCAACTCACATTTAGTTTTTTATTAGCTAAAATATTTTATCCAGTTGTACAAGTTATGCAACTGGGTTGGAAATCCTATATATTCCGCACAACAAAACAGGCCTATGCCAATATATAGGAGCAAGTATGCAATTATAAAATATCAGTCTTGTTGCAAGTTTTCAATTGGAAATCTTGTTATTCCTATCAGTCTGATAGAACTGTATGTAGCTCATCACACCATCACAGCAGCAGGGGATTTGTCAAACTCAAGACTGTAATACAACAAAATAGCAAATAAATTCCTTCGATTGTTTGATCAATTAAGTTGATTTGATCTGGTAATTGGCAAACCATTGCAGAAAGATTTCAGGATGCATTGGGTGCTAAATCTGGTATGGAGTTATGCTTGTGGCTGTACCAAAATCATTTGGGTGAATGATACTGCTTGCGATCGAGACTCCTCATGCCTTGAATCCTCAACATACTCAGAAGTATAATATCAACCCAAAACAAATCTGATAAATCCCAGTTGGATGGACATTTTATAGATAATCACAATAAAGAGAAAACTCAAACCCACAAGAAATAAAAAATAAAATTTTGAGATGGGAGTTTGATTGCAGATTGTACTCGAAGACATGGGCAGACCCGGGCTATAGTCCGGGTCAACTTCTTGGCAAAAAAAAAAAAAAAAAAAATTTAATTTCATAGAATATTACCTTCAATCAAACATTATCTATTACACTATTTTTTTTTTTTTTTTTTTCATACAATATTAGTTTCATATTGTACTTTTAATTTTTGTATTTGGCTTGTGTGATATTTATTCATTTATTTGGGCTGTGATTTATAAAAATTTAGCCTCATATTACTTCTAATTTATGAGTTTTTTTTTTTTTAATTTTTTTTTTTTTAAGAAGTTTAGTGAAATGTAAATATCTTTTATTGTTCAAAGCGAGTTGTAAGAACACTCATAATATTTGTTGTATACATATAACAATATTTCAAAGAAGTAACTCATTTACAAGTAGAGGTGGCACCGGTCCGGTTCGGTTCCGGTTTCGGTTCCGAACCGCCGGTTTCGGTTTGGGAGGGACCCAAAACCGAAACCGAAACCGGAAAAACCGGTTTGTAACCGGTTTGGAACCGTCGGTTTGGCGGTTCCGGTTTCGGTTTCGGTTTCAAAACCGGCGGTTTGGGACGGTTTTGGGCGGTTTTTCAAAAAAAAAAAAAAAAGTGCCACGTGGCAACTTTTGATTGGTTGAATTTTTTTTTTTTTTTTTTTATTTTATAAACCGGCTGTTAAACCGCCGGTTTCGGACGGTTAAACCGCCGGTTTTCGGACGGTTTGGAGGAATCCCAAACCGAAACCGAAACCGGAACCGCCGGTTTCAGACCGGTTTCCAAACCGGCGGTTTCGGTTCCGGTTTTCGGTTCCGGTTTGGCCATTCCGATGCGGACAAAACCGGCGGTTTAACCAAACCGTGGTCACCTCTATTTACAAGTTTAAATAATTGTTTTGCATCAATTTTACAATGTATTTCATGTTATTGGGTAGTCCACCACTGGATCGGTATATGTCGTCTTATTATTAGAAAAGAAACACGTAGTTTCAACAAGAATTACTTAATTAAAAAAGTCAATTTTTATTTTTTAAATACCACCTTGATTTTTTAAGATTATGATCAGACTTGTAAGCCATAAATTATACAATATCAGATGCATCTAATGACTAATAATTAAATATCTAATATTAATAAAGCCAGGTCTGATGTTTCCTGGTGGAATTTCTTTTGGCACCTCCGGTTGCCTCCTAAGGTTATGATGTTCATGTGGAAGTTGTGCAACAACTGGGTTCCCACCCGTTCGAACCTTGTGAAGCGTGGTGTGCTTACTTCCTCTGTTTGCCCTGTCTGTTCGAAGAAATCCGAATTACCTTTGCATGCCCTTTGGTTTTGTGAGTCGTTGCAGGAGATTAGAGAGGAGCATTGGCTCAGTCCTGTGGGTGGTGGTGTTTTTTTTTAGAGGGGCTCTTTTCTTGATTTTGTCCAGTTTTGTAAGAACAGCTTTGGGAGGGAGGATTTTGAGCTGCTCTGTGTCATTTGGTGGCGCATCTGGTTTAGAAGAAATCAGATTGTTCACTCTTCTATTGTGCCTGATGCTTCTGAGGTTGTGCAGTGGGCTCGTTCTTATCTTTCTGATTTTCGTTGTGCTCAGGTGAAGATTTCTCCTCCCTTGATTTTGGGGAATGTTCGGCCTAGATGGAAACCTCCTGATAAGGGAGGCTTTAAAATCAACACAGATGCTGCTCTTGATGAGGGGGGTTCTCAGTCTGGTATCGGGGTGGTTATCAGGGATTCTCAAGGCAATGTTATGGCTTCTTTGTGTCAAAACATCAAGGCTATCCTCCACCCTCAAGTTATTGAAGCCATGGCTATTCTGAAAGGAATTTGGCTGGCTGCGAGCTCGGGGCTTTTTCCGGTTTCGTTGGAGTCGGATGCGTTGGTGGTGGTGAACATGATCAACTCGAAAGTTGCTCCTCTTGCTGATGTTGGCGTGGTTATTAATGATATTTTTTGTCTGCTGCGTTATGTTAATGTTTCTTCTATTTGTTTTGTTCCTAGATTAGCTAATAGTGTTGCTCATGCTTTAGCTAAATTGGCTTTATCTTTTGAGGGGGAGTCTGTTTGGTTGGAGGATTGTCCTCTTAGTGTGGAGAGTCTGGTTCTGGGCGATTGTCCTAGTTCTGTGTAACTCCTTTTTCTTCTCTAATGAAGTTTTCTTTCAAAAAAAAAAAAAAAGCCAGGTCGTTTGTACTCTAGAGTAGCGAAACTGCAAAAGAATATATATATATATATATATATTGAAAATCATTAGCTACAGGATGCTGCATATGGGTCCGCCCCTGTTTGTACGCATTATGGACACCCATCATTAGTAAAGTGCTTTTACACTTCAATTTCACTTCAATAATAGGGGTTTAAAATCTACCTTTGCCTACTAAATAGTAAATTCATCTTCCAGACTGTGCTTGTTGCGGTCTAATAGACACTTGATTGGAAAAAAAATTATACATCTTAAGTGTTGCTGCCCAGGATCGAACTGGAGACCTTTAGTGTGTAAGACAAACGTGATAACCACTACACCACAGCAACATTAATACGTAGGAACACTGATACAAGTAAATTATACTTGGTAACAACAAACAAAAATAAGTGAAATTTTTATTTGAATTAAATATTGTTTTAAATTTAAATAAGGTTAAATTTAAATAAGGAGTGGCTTTATTGCCACCAAGAAAATATCTACCTACACCCATATTAAAAAGGAAATTGTTTGGGTACTGACTGATCAGTACCCAAGATACTGACCCCACCAATAGGGTGTTGCCATGTGGCTTTTTTCTTTTAACTTTTAATATTTATCTCCTTACATTTTTCACAAATAGGCCACGTGGTAAAACCTCATTGGTTGGTCAGTACTTTGGTAGTCGGTCAGTACCCAAGCATTGTCCGATTAAAAAAGGGTGTCGATATTGATATCTATAAAACTTATTAGTACGCCCATATTTTATTAGAAAGCTTCTTTTGACAATCAAATTTTTTCTTTTTACACTTATTTTCTAAAGACACTCCATTCTTAAAATTTAAAATTTAAAAAAATTCTAAAGACACTTTCTTTTCTTCTAAGATTATTCTTTTTATCTTTTGATACTTCTATTCTAAAGACACTCCATTTTAAAAAATAAAATTTTAAATACACTTAATTTTATTTTAATAAAAGTTATGACGAACCATCATAGCCCTTGGATTCATTTAAGGAGTAATCTTTTTTGAATTAAATTATTAAAAAAAGAAATTATCTCTTTTAAATTATTAGATTAAATATTACATATTAAACACTATCTCCACCAATACATATCTCTAACTTCCTATCTCCATTCAAGACTATCAGTTATGGAAAAAAAAAAAAAAAAAAACTTATGGATAAGCTGGATTTTTAGGAACCATATATATGAATTATTAAAATATATATATATATATATATATTCAAAAAACAAGCACCTTGTTTAAAAAAAAAAATTAAAAAAAAAATTGAAATATGAAAATATTTTTGTTACTTTTGTAGGTATATGATTGCTTAGAGAACTTTAATTTTTTTTATTAGTTTTAGAAATTCTGAGTTTAATCGAATCTAGTTGCAACAAATCAAGTTTTCATATATCTATAAAAAATTTTTTTTTTTTTTAAACAAAGTATTTGTATTGACTTTTTAATATATATGTATATATATATGTAAATATATATATTATTGTTAGTAAGTTTTTTTTTTTCTTTAACTATTAATCAAAAATTGATCAAGAAAATATGAATATAAGATTTTTTTTTTTTTTTTTTGAGAGAGAGAGTAATTAAGAGAGAGTGTTTAATAAGGTAATAACAGATTTAGGAGATGTAATATTTTATCTAATGATTTAGAAGAGATAATTTTATTTTTTAATAATTTAATTAGTTTGGAGTGTCTTTAGAATTTGTTTGTCTTGTTTAGTAATTTTAATTCAGGTTTAAATTTTCATTAATAAAAAAATTTAAATTGGAGTGTAAATAGATAATTTGTGGATTGTAAGAATAAACTCTCATTTTATTAACAATTTTAATTACAAAAATATCTCAATAGAAATGTACCAATAATGACAAATTACTTTAATTAAAAATAAACCAAATACTATATACACTCATTAATTACACTTATATTCTGGTCCCTTCAACTATATTTCTTTATTAAAAAGGAACTTACCTTTCAAAAAAAAAAAATTACTTATGATAAACCCTAATTAAATTCTAATTTTATTTCAAGTTTCAAACTTTCTCATTATCACATGATTATCATATTGTTTTTGTTTTTCTTTTATGTATAGTTATGAACTCTATCAGTAAACAATTTTTTTTTATATATTTTATTTATTTATTTATTTTTAAACGATAGCTATAGATATCGATGAGTTTATATATATATATATATATATATTTTAAGATAACCATAGATATCAGTAAGTTTTTTTGGTTTTTTTGTTTTTTATATATTTCCGTTTATAAAACTCTTACATTCGAGATATTCCTAAAAGTAAATTGGACCATCATTAATAGATGATTTAATTCCAAAAATAATATAATTTTTTTAATAAATTGGGTGTGATAATAATTTAAGAGTGTTTATAAATAATACGAATTAAAATGAATATATTTATTTCAATGAGGGTACTATTGGCATTAGGATGTGTGTTTATAGTAATATTTATTTTTTAAATTTTAGACATGGGTTTACTTATAAAAATGAGTATACTAATAAGTTTTATGGGTGTTAATATCCGTACCCATTAAAAAATTAAAATTACTAATTTTACTCCCTCAAAACTATCCTTTAAGAATTTTTTATTTTTATTTTAAACATAATTTTTTTTTCTCATTACACCCATAGTTTTAGAATTTATAAAATCAAGTTTTATATTTTGTAAGATATTCTTACTGTTATTTTGATTCAACTCTAAAATTAATTATGTTTTTCCGCTATTACTCGCTGAATCTATGTATTAAATTATCTTTAAAAAGCCATGAAATCATAATGGTTTATAAACTTAATCATCACGATAATAATATTTACACAAAAAATAATATGCATCTTCTTTTGTCTTAAAAAAGATTATTTTTTTCAATCACCTAACAAACCCATTTTTTCTTTTAATATATATATATATTTTTTTTAGATCCATCCCAAGTTTTTCTATTTACAAACCCATTAAATTAATAAAAATTAGTAGTTGAAATAATGTAAAGTGAATGAGTGAGTTGTGTTTGAGATCTGTGTAGAATTGATCGAATTCTACAACTATTTTTTTTTTTTTTAAAAAAAAGAAAAAAAACAAGACCACAACTGCAACATATCTGAATACATTCGGAATCCATAAAATCAATTCTTTGTTCATCTATTCATTGACTATATGTGAGAAAAAAAATTATATTTCGTGTTTGATTAAATACATATTATTAATGTTTATGATATATTTGGTGTTCAACTTATGAGTATAGGAAGTAAATTTAATTTCCAATAATAAAGCTATGTATTTTAAGTAATTAAATGTAAAAGTATTGTAGAAATAAAAAAGTTTCATTAAAACATGGATATATGAAGATATTTTGTGGGTGGCAACAGAGCCACCCTTAAATAAGTGAGATAAATTTATTTTGGGTGCAGATATTGCCACCCAAAATTATTTGTACACCCATTTTTATGGGTAAATTACACTAACTTACCCTAGTTATATGCATAATTATATTAAAATAAGTAGAAAAAATTATAATAACTCTAATTTACCCTTGACCTGTTAATTAACGGTTGACTAACTATTGACAACAATTAGTCATTAACTAGTGAAGGGTAATTTGGTATTTTTCATTGTTATTAAATAAATGAAAAAAAGAATAAAAAAGTGTCCAATAACATATCGCCACATCACCCCAAAAATTTATTAATTAAATATAATATTACTAAAAAAAATCTGCTTCATCCTTTCTTTCAATTTTCGGAGACCAATCGCAACCCTAAACAAACCAAATCGCAACCCAAACTAATTTTGCTTATTTCTTCTCCACCCTTATTCTTCTTCTTTTTCTTCACCCTTCATCTTTTTTACCATCACAATTTCATCTAAAAACACAAACAATAAAAATTATTTAAAAAACTTAGAGAAAATATATATATATATATATTATAGAGATTCTCCAATGAGGAGATGTGGTACAAGATCTCCTCCATTTTTGTAGGAGATTTGGAAAAAAAAAAATCTTCATTAAAGGAGAATCCGGATCTCCTCCATTTTTTTTTTAAAAGAAGATCTAGAACCAAAATCTCCATTAATGGAGATATGCCATCTCCATTAATATAGATTTTAGATTTTCTCTAATGGAGATGGAGTTCTCTTCCATTTGATCTCCATGGAGATCTAAAGAGATCATTTTATTATTTTATTATTTTATATATATATATTTTATGATTTCTTTTTAATTACTAGATTTTTATATCTCTTTTTTCAAAATTTTCTACTTTCTTTTTGACAATTATTTGATTTTTTATATACATATTTTTTCTGATTTTTAATTCATTAATTTATTTCATATAATATTTCAAATTACTAGAACAAGGGCAAAACGGACATTGACCCTTTTTTCCATGATTGGCTAACGGTGTTCAAACCTTAGTCAACGGGTCCATAGGAGTTTAGTGTTATTATGATTTTTTTTACCAGTTTTAGTGTGATTATTCATATGACCAGGGGAAGTTTGTGTAATTTGCCCATGCAAAAATGAGTATACAAATAATTTCTTTGGGTGACAATATATTCCCAAATTTATTTTATCTAACATTATCACATTAGTTTGTAATTTTTATAAACAGAGACTTGCTGTCAATAATAAAAAAAAAAGTATTTATTTCCAACAACTATGTTTTGACTCCAGGGTGGTATAAAATTAACTGTGACGCGTAGATTGATAAAGCGGGGTGCCGGATCGACATTGGCATTGTAATCAGAGACTCGACAGGCTTCGTTATGGCTTCATGTTCTCAGGTTATTAATGCTTCCTTTAATGCTCATGTGGCAGAAATGGTTGCCACCCTCAAGGACCTCCAATTTGGTAGAGATTGTGGGTTGAAGCCTTGTGTTTTAGAATCCAATGCATCGGTTGTGGTGAAATGGATAAACGATGGTAGCCATTTGGATTCGGATTGTGGTGTTATCCTCTTAGACATGTTGACACTATCTTCTGAGCTAGATGGCATGCGCTTTGGTCATGTTTCGAGGCAGGCTAACCAGGTCGTGCATGGTCTAGCTAAAAATGCGTTGAGGGGCTATGATTAAAAGTACTGGATGGAAAAGTTCTCTCACAGTGTTGCTAAAGTTGTTAAGGCATATTTGCCTACCAAGTTAGTTTCTCCATATGATTTTTTTATGTGTTCTTTCCTTGTCCAAAAAAAAAAAAAAAAAAAAAATGTGTTAATCTTTACTAACGATTTAAAGGTTCTGGTTTCCTATAGCAAACCTGCTTTATTTCTAGTGTCATCAAAGAGTGGTGCTATTGACACTCATATAATGATCTAATAATACACAATTTTCAAGAATCATGGATTTTATAAAATTTATTTGATTGATTTCCAAAACTATTCTTTTATTTCTTTTCCAAACTCAATTCTTTGTCTTTCTTTTTTGTTTTGTACGTTGTTGCTTTCTTTTGTTTATTTTTATTTTCTTCATTTCTTTTAGTCACCTCCAACACCTCTTCATAGACTTTTCCTTTGTTTTTATTTTCCTTCATTTCGTTTTATCATATTAGGGAAGAGAAAAAAAATTCTTCAATACAACCGAATCGATAATTTGATATTGTAAGCACTATATAGGCAAAAAGTGACAACAATAAATAAAAAATAAATACAAAAATATTATAAATTGCTTTGAGATGCATGATGTCATTCTTAGTTTCTTAAATAACAAGCGTTCTTGTACGTATACTTGTATGTAAGAAAATAAACAAATAAAATTAGGGTTTAAAACCTTAAAAAAAGTTGTTTGTGAATGTGGGATTTTATTAAGTAAACATTGAAGTGCATTGTTTTATTTAGTAATTTTGATAAAAATATATAAATATAATATTAAACAAATTTAAAACGTGGAGCATTATTAGTTTAACTAGCTTGCAGTCCACATGATATGTGGGAATCCTAAAATAGAAATTGAAAACCGTGATACATAATAGTTTTTGAAAAGTACAATTCGACCTCACTAGGTCTCATAATCCTCTACTCGACATCCATATCAACCTATAGTTTGGCCGTCATTTCTCTTATGGATCTCCGATCATCTCCACTCCACGTTGGTCTCCAGTCGACCTTAGCACTTTGGGTTGACATCATGCTAAATTGATCTCTATCAACTCTATCGGTTTACGTCGACCTCATACTAAGTTGATCTTCATCAACTCTATCATTGGTCTACAATCGACCTCGACACCTTGGGTCGACATCTTCCTAAATTGATCTCTATCAACTTCAATTTACAATTGTCACCAACAGTCGACCTCAACTTCTCCATTGTTGTCTTCTGTTTACATTGTACGAGAGTACTACGCATGAGTAACACAATCTACTCACATGCAAATTGTACACATGGTCATCGTTGAACACTTTACAATCGACCATGTTAAGAGCTTCTATTGCCAACCAAGTTCCATCCTCTGTTCTACAACCAACATCAACCTACATCTATGAATCGACATAAGAAATCGATTCCAAGGCCTAGATATCAATAACAATGAAACTAGCATCGCCTAAAAAAAGGATTCAAACAATTCAGAACATATGTTACATGCTATGGAGGAATCATCAACATTAACAACCAAATTACATGCTATAGGGGCATCCTTTTGAAACCAACAAATTGAAATCATGAATCTGTCAAGATGTTATTCTTTTGGTTTTACTTGCATGTTTTTCTTTTGGTTATCAGTTATCTATGGTGATGGCTAACACTGAAATTGTGAATATGTCAAGATGTTATTCTTTGAATATGTTTAAAGACTTCGTTCCTATAGGTGTCTTTTTTGAGACAAGTCAATGTGAGAGCCATGGTTCTTTAGCGATTCATAGTTATTGATTCTCTTAGTATAATTGCTAGTTTCATATGACCATGGTTACTTGGAAGAAAAAAAATTTCTCCCAAAAATTTACATTTTGAACATGGTTTGGATTGGCCGATGTCTTCCTAATCTAGTGTACAGAAAAATTGAATAATTACTTGAGGTTGACCATTTATCTAGTTAGGTTTTACATTAGATGTTTGAAGAAAACCGGTCTTTGGAGGAAAGTTGGATTTCAATCCAACATAGGAAATATTGATGTACAATCAATAAAATAACTACCAAGAGATATAAGGGAATTAGAGAATGGTTAAATGCTTTAATTTTTTCTTGTCCTAACTTGTCTTTAATTTTTACATTTGGTAGTAATATTATTTGAATTGTATTAGCAAACTAGAGAAACAACACTATACATCATCGCCAAAAACAAAATCGATAATGTTATGTAACCGTTATATTTTAAAATTATATAGCTTAATCTTATAGGTGAGGGTATAAAATCTAATACCACTACCACTACACCCCAAAAGCAAGACCAAAGAAACACAGAGATTTTCCCACCATCAAAGCAAGATCAAAGAAATACAAAGATATCTAAAATGAAACAATTAAGTCAACTCTAAAGTAGAAACAAGCAATATTAAATATAATTATAAAAAAATCCAATAATGCCCAAATTTCAATTCAATGAAAAATGGTTAGTTGAGGGTAGCAACACAATCAACAATCGTCCGTCTACATATTTTTCCTTGCTGCTCAATCATTTCCTTGTTGTTCTTATAATAGTTCTTCAATTTTGTTCACTTTCCACAAAAGGTTGCACAATGTCAACACAATCGCTGTTATGGTAGCTATGAAAATCACAAACAATGTGATTCCTCCAATAATCATTATCTTCTTCCAGTATAGTTAAACTCGATGACATAATTAATACCATTATAAATGGCAATAAGCTTGTTTTTCATATTAGTTATAGGCATAACTTTAAGACTAAAATTTGCAATAATTGGGACCAAAAACTCCCACAACCAAGTTCAAGTGTGTGTTTCTGGAGGTTTAGTGGGAAGATTTTGTTAAGGGGCACCGATCGGAAAGGTAAAAAAGGTTATATCATACATAGCTCGAAGGATTAGTCACTGTTGTTTGAGTGGGAAAATAACAAAAGTGTGGGGAAGTCTAAATAAGCATTGAAATAAACAAGTAAGTGTGATACTGAAAGTATACCATACCGCATAGCATATCATCGTGATGAAAACTATGGTGCCCGACATGTGTATCTTGTAATTTACTTTATTTCTAGCATCTTCATTCTCCCCTTGTCATTATATATATATATATATAGATATATATCATTCAAAATAATTTGTAACTTTGAATAAAATAAAATTTACTTCTCTACATAAGGCCTAGGTATCAATAACAATGAAACTAACATCACCTAAAAAAAGGATTCATACAATTTAGAACATATGATATATGCTACGGAGGAATCATCAACATTAACAACCAAATTACATGCTACAAAGGCAGCCTTTTGAAACCAACAAATTGAAATCGTAAATATGTTAAGATGTTATTCTTTTGGTTTTTCTTGCATGTTTTTCTTTTGGTTATCAGTTATGTATGGTGATGGCTAACACTGAAATCGTGAATATGTCAAGATGTTATTCTTTGAATATGTTTAAAGACTTCATTCCTATGAGTGTCTTTTTTGAGACAAGTCAATGTGAGATCTATGGTTCTTTAGTGATTCATAGTTATTGATTCTCTAAGTAAAATTGCTAGTTTCATATGACCATGGTTACATGGAAGGCGAAAATTTGCTCCCAAAAATTTACATTTTGAACATGGTTTGGATTGGCCGATGTCTTCCTAATTTGGTGTTCAGAAAAATTGAATACTTGCTTGAGCTTGACCATTTATCTAGTTAGGTTTTACATTAGATGTTTGAAGAAAACCGGTCTTTGGAGGAAAGTTTGATTTCAATCCAACATAGGAAATATTGATGTAGAATCAATACAATAACTGCCCCTGCTTTAATTTTTTCTTGTCCTAACTCGTCTTTAATTTTTACATTTTGTAGTAATATTACTTGAATTGTATTAGCAAACTAGAGAAGCAACACTATACATCATTGCCAAAAACAAAATCGATAATGTTACGTAACCGTTAAATTTTAAAATTTTATAGCTTAATCTTATAGGTAATGGTATAAAATCACAAGATCATTATTAAAATCTAATACCACTGCCACTACACCCCAAAAGCAAGATCAAAGAAACACAGAGATTTTACCACCATCAAACCAAGATCAAAGAAATACAAAGATATTTAAAATGAAACAATCGAGTTAGCTCTATAATTGAAACAATCAAATATTAAATGTATTATAAAAATCTAATAATACCCAAATTTCAATTCAACAAAAAACGGTTAGTTGAGGGCAGCAACACAATCAACAATCGTCCATCTGCATATTTTTCCTTACTACTCATTTCCTTGATGCTCTTATAGTAGTTCTTCAATTTTGTTCACTTTTCACAAAAGGTTACACAACATCAGCGCAATCGCAACTATGGTAGCTATGAAAATCACAAGCAATGTGATTCCTCTAATAATCATTAGCTTCTTTCAATATAGTTAAATTCAATGACATAATTAATACCATTATAAATGTCAATAAGCTTGTTTTTCATATTAGTTATAGACATAAATTTAGGATTAAAAATTGCAATAATTGGGACCAAAAACTCCCACAACCAAGTCCAAGTGTGTGTTTCATGAGGTTTAGTCGGAAGATTTTGTTAAGGGGCACTGACTGGAAAGGTAAAAAAGGTTCTATCATATATAGCTCGAAGGATTAGTCACCGTTGTTTGAGTGGGAAAATAACAAAAGTATGGGGAAGTCTAAATAAGCATTGAAATAAACGAGTAAGTGTGATACTGAAAGTATACCATACCGCATAACATATCACCGTGATGAAAACTATGGTGCCTGACATGTATATCTTGTAATATATATACACACACACACATATATATACATATAACATTCAAAACAATTAGTAACTTTGAATAAAATAAAACTTACTTCTCTACATAAGGCCTATATATCAATAACAATGAAAATAACATCACCTAAAAAAAGAGTTCAAACATTTCAGAACATATGCTACATGCTACGGAGGAATCATCAACATTAACAACCAAATTACATGCTACAGGGGCTTCCTTTTGAAACCAACAAATTGAAATCGTGAAATGAAAGAATCAATTTTAGTGTTTAGTATTCAAAATCTAAAATGCAATGACATCATTGAAAAGCACAACATTACAATTTGAATTGTAGTATAATATTTATTTATAATGTAACAAAAATGGTAACTACTTCGATCTCACTACAATTCTGTAGTAGAAGAAAAGCATATTAGCTCTGTTGAGATTTCTGTTTGTTCTCGATGCAAATAATGAATTCAGATTTGGTTGTCTAATCTTTTTGTTAAGATGATTCAAAATGGATCTCATTTGAAGTTTACACTAGAATGGCATGATTTTTGTTTTTTTTAAAGATTTTTTATGGTTACATAACGTTGCTCCAGAAGAAGTCAATGAAAAAATATGATACCCTTTTATATGACTTTATTAGTTTTCTTTTATCCTTTTTAGCGGACCGTCTCCAAACATTTTGGGGTCCCATCCATTTAATAATATTAACAAAAATCGGTGCCCATATAAAAATTATTATCATTAGCATATAAAAAAAAATTAAGTAAATAATTCTTCATTTACCAAATACAATATAATTCACATAAATTAAAACAAAAAAGATGTATCATATCTAATAGCATAAAAACAAAACATTGTTTAAATTTGTATTCTTATTGCTTTCTGAAGTGCAAATTTACTAATTATACTACTACTATCAAAATTTTCTATTCGTTTAAAACTTTAACCTTTAGGTCATTGTTGTTGTTTGTTTTTGTTTTAAATAGTGTAGTCTCAGAAATCAGAATCACATGTATATTGGGCCTTTAATGTTTATTTTTGATTAATTGAATTAGTTCATTGGGCTTTGATTTGAAAAGAAAAATAAATAAATAAAAGAAGTAAAAGGTCTGGAATTGAGCAAATTTAAATAGATTGAGTTCTGAGGCCCCTGATTTTATAAAAGAAGAAGAAGTAAATTGGGCCAATTGGGGGCCCTAGTAAATATTTGGGTTTACTGCCCCCATAGGCTGACCCTTAGAATGGCCACAATTACTATAACCATATTGGACTTTATTGGTTGTTGATAAAGTTGTTATGGAAATTAATCACATATTAACAATACATTTATTACAATGTTTATGTGTCATGAGATTATGTGAAGTCAGAAAAAAGATTAAATCAGTAAAGGATCTAAATTCATAAATGTCATGTTACTAATTTTCAAATATTTGAATTCATACATTGTAAACAAAAACCAAAAAGTAAAAAATAAAAAATAAAAAATATGTCATTAAAATTTATTAATTCATAACTCTTTAGAGTTGAGTTCATTGCAGACTTATTGATTTTCAAACAAAGAAACAAACTCAACCTTAGTATGGGTACACAAATATTGATAAACATTATACCAATATTTAGGGATGGCAATGGAGCGGATCGGGGATGGATACCCCATTATCCGTCCCCATATTCGTTTGAGATATATATATATCACCATCATCATATCTATCTTCATTTATAAGTAAGCGGATTATCCATCCACGTATCCATTTGAGATATACATTCTCATCCTCGTATCCATCCCCATTTATAAGTAAACATGGAGGATTCAGGAAATCCCCAAATTGAGGTAGGGATATCCATCACTGTTTTATCTATCTTCGTATTCGATGAAAAAATATAAATTTTTATACTTTATATGAGATTTATATGAGAAAAATATAACTAACATCTATAACGATACATTTTATGCTATATAAAGGGAGAAACAAATGTTGAAAGATATTTCAAAAATTTATAATAAATTAAATATTTTAGATAAATCCACCAAATATTGTACCGTAAAACTTAAACATAGAAATTGCTTCGGTATTGTTGTAGAAAATACACAAACCACAGTCACGTAAATCACAATCACACACGTAGATAATTACAGCAAAAAGAAGAAAAAGAAATGACACAAGAAATTTTACATGGTTCAGCAAAATCTTATGTCAACAGAGTGCACCTACACTCAATCTACTATCAGAGTTGATTACAATCTCTCTGTCTCTCTCTTTCAATCTCTCTATAAGTTGCTCTCAGCCTGTCTTACTATTTTCTACACACCCTTAAGCCTAGGGAAACAATAGTATTTATATGGGAGTATTTGGGTAAGCCAAAACTCTAAGGGTATGTTTGGTAGGGAGGAAAAGGGAGAGGAAAGAAAGGGGTGGAGGGAAAAGGGAGAAGAAAATGGAGAAGTATGTGTTTGGTATAAAGAGAAAAATGGAGGGAAAGGAAAAATGGAAGGAAAAAATGGTGTGTGGGACCCACCATTTTGTTTCCTCCCAAAAGTGGGGGGAAATGGGAGGGAAAGAAAGGGGAAAGTTTAGGATAATTTAAAATTACAATTTTATCCATTTTTTTAAATATATAAAATATAATATAAGGGTAAAATAGTAAAATTGATAAAATGATATTTTCTTTCATTCCTGTTTACCAAACAACACGAGGGAAAATTATTTTCCTTTCCTTCCCTCATGTTTTCTATCCCTCCAAAATTTTCCATCATTCTTATTTTCTTTTCTCCCTACCAAACGTATCCTAAGGGTATGTTTGGTAGGAAGGAAAAGGGAGAGGAAAGAAAGGGGTGGAGGGAAGAGTGGAGGGAAAAGGGAGAAGTGGGTGTTTGGTATGGAGAGAAAAGTGGAGGGAAAGGAAAAATGGAGAGAAAAGTGGAGACAAAAAACCATGTGGGGCCCACCATTTTCTTTCCTCCCAAAAGTGGGAGGAAAGGGGAGGGAAAGAAAGGGGAAAAAAGAAATGGGGCCCACCATTTGGGTAAATTACAATTTTATCTAAAAAAATATTAATATATAAAATATAATATAAGGGTAAAATATTAAAATTGATAAAAAGATCTTTTTTTTCCTTTCTGTTTTCCAAACAACTCGAAGGAAAATCATTTTTCTTTCTTTCCCTTATATTTTATATCCCTTCAAATCTTTCCATATCTTTCCATCCTTCCTATATTATTTCCTCCCTACCAAATGGACCTTAAGGCTATGTTTGGTAGAGAGGAAAAGGGAGAAGAAAGTGGAGAAATGTGTGTTTGGTATGGAGAGAAAAGGGGGAATGAAAAGAAAAATGGGAGGAAAGAAATGTGGGTGGGACCCACCAATTTTAATACTCCCAAAAGTGACAGGAAATGGGAGGGAAAGAAACTTGCTTTTTGACTTGACTTACAATTACAATTTTGTCTATTTTTTTTAATATATAAAATATAATATTAGGGTAAAATAGAAAAATTAATAAAAAGATCATTTCTTTCCTTCCTGTTTATCAAACAGCTTAAGGGAAAATCATTTTCCTTTCTTTCCCTCATGTTTTCTACCCCTCAAAATCTTTCCATCATTCTTATTTTTTTTCCTCCCTACCAAACGGACCCTAAAGGAGTCATTTTCTTCCCACACAAGATTTCCTTTTCAAAACGACATGATGGAACATTTGTGATTGTGGCAGCCCAATTTTCTAAAAAATATTAACACTAGCCAACATCTCTCTTTACTTCTTTCGACCCATTTTGAATCAAATACAAGGGTTCAAAAAAATTTTGTCACTATTTGGGGCGCTTTTTGTAAGACAGTCACCACATTACTAATTTAAGTTTAAAAGGCACGTATTTAGGTGACCAGACAAAAATACCCCTTTTAAAATGTTACCCGAGCCTTTTCAAGGAAAATTCATAGGTTAATCGGTTTAGAATCTCCGAGCCTTTTTACACTCGATCCGAGCCTTTCGAGCCTTTTTACAATAGATTCGAGCCTTTTCGTTCATTTTCAAGCCTTTTTACACTATATTTGAGCCTCTTTACATTAGATTCGAGCTTTTTCAACAGTAATCGAGCCTTTTCAATAGTGTATGAAAATGCTCGAACACTTTATTAAAAGGCTCGGGTAGTGTATGAAAATGCTCGAATTGTGTATTAAAAAACTCGAATTACTATTTAAAAGGCTCGAACATAGTATTAAAAGGCTCGAACCAAGTATTAAAAGGCTCGAACAGTGTTAAAAGTCTCGGAGAACACATGAAAATGCTCGGATGTTTAAAATTAACAAGTATGAAAAAGCTCGAACCAAGTATGAAAAGGCTCGAACCTAGTGTTAAAAGTCTTGGAGAACACATGAAAATGCTCGGATGTTCAAAATTAACAAGTATGAAAAGGCTCGAACCTAGTGTTAAAAGTCCCGGAAAACACACGAAAAGGTTCGGATGTTCAAAATTAACAAGTATGAAAAGGCTCGAACCTAGTGTTAAAAGTCTCAGAGAACACATAAAAAAGGCTCGGAGGTTCAAAATTAACAAGTATGAAAAGGCTCAAACCTAGTATCAAAATTCACACAACCATATTAAGGTTTACAAAAGACTCGGAGAACAACCAGCTTAAGGTTTTAAATTGAAAAAAAAGCTCGGGGGCGTTGCCCCCTAACCCCCACGAGTTGACCAGACAGCTCGATCACCGCGAGCTCAATGGGGAGCTCGACCCTCGAATGCGTCTGCATAGCGCCACTAAACTAATGGAGGTATGTTATGATGTTCAACATCCATTGGAGGTCTGTTAAACAGACCTCTATGAAGAAGATGAAAGAATAAAGTCTCAGAAAATTCCAAAGTAAGAGAATGTGTAAAGTAAGGGCATTTTTGTCTGTTCACCATAATAGGTGCTTTGACTTTCTTACAACACCAACTTAAAAATGTAACATTTCTCACCATTTCCACTCAAATATAATCTCTCTTTACTTCTTTCTCCATTTTCATTTTTTTTTTCTTAATTTGTATATGATCATAAATCATAATAAAGTTACGAATTTCTATTCATGATCTATAACTATAAGAAACTATTTGGATCTATTAAATTTGAGAACGCCACACTAGAGATTAGCAGGGACTTCTTCTGGGATGATGTGTCCCTTGTCACCATATTGCCACGTGATAAAATATTACCAAGAGGCAATATCACAATATATGGGAGTTATATATACATTATTCTCCATAATTACACGTTAAAGATTATGAATTCTTTTTATTATTTTTTCCCTAAAACTTCATTATTTTCATTAATGTAATGTGGCAAAACTCTAAACCATCATGATGGGTTAGAGTCAATGGTATCCTATTTTCATATCATTATGATCCTTCACACTTTTTGATATGCTTCTATAGTTCTATGTATCTTGTGACAAATCAAAATTGTTATTAATCATGAATAATTTGTATTTCTTTAGAGTAAAAAATTTGCTAACAGCCATTAACATACATGGCTCTCATTCAACTAAATTATATAATGCTCAAATTATATTGACGACATTTCATGAGTGAGACTTTACTAGTATAAAAACATATCAATATATCTTTAAAAA
Source organism: Acer campestre (assembly GCA_954870605.1). NCBI lineage: Eukaryota > Viridiplantae > Streptophyta > Magnoliopsida > Sapindales > Sapindaceae > Acer > Acer campestre. The sequence continues at coordinate 33,140,939 of OX940808.1, read as the reverse complement.
ATCTATTGAAATTTACAAGAAACTAATGAAAACTATATAATAATAATAATAATAAAAAAGTGTATCTCCAGCCTTAATGGTCATTAACACAACATCATGTGATAAAAAGAAAGAAGAAAAATGAATAAGCAACCAAGTGAATTCAACCACTCAAATTGTGGAGCCAACTTTGGGAGTTAATCTTCACATCTTTGTTTGCTTTTCCTAGTAATTAAACCTCCAATACATACTAGAAAGGCTTCTCTTAATTCCTGCAAAATAAAAAGTGTAACCTAATTATACAGCTTCAGATTATTATTCATCAATTATTCTTGAAAATTGGTGGTGTTTGATCAATATTCTTGCCTCTCTAACTTTGTGACGAGAAAAGCGGAGACTGTCATGTACACGTAGTACCCAATATAAAGCCAATACAATACTACTGATATTTGTCTATCGACTCTATTTGATACATTACTGTCTTGCTTTTCATGTGCAAGTTGCAACTTAATAAACAAGTTTAAATTTCTCTAAAAGTAAACTTAAAATAATATACTCTGCATATGTTCATGAACCGTCTGCTGGCACCAGCATTGCCGTCACTCACTGGTTCCATGTATATAGCCTATCTGCTATCTGTAATGGATCCAAATATAATGTCATGGAATTTGAATAAATATGTTAAAAACTTAAGACAACGAAACAAGAGCTAAAAGGACCACTTACTTGAACATTTGGTATATGTGCTATCTTGTACCAGTCCTCTCCTTTTTCCTTCTCACATCGCTTCTCCAGTTCAGGGCATCCTCTAATAACCAATATCTGTAGCATTGTGAGGCCCTGAATTCTCGCTGGAAGAGATGACAACTTCGGGCAATCGAATATGTGCAAAGTCTGGAGAGATGTAAGGTCTCCAAGCCAGTGGGGCAATGATGCTAGATTTGAGTAGTCCCATATTGACAAGGATTGCAGTGCAGGGACATACAGCAGGGCTTCAGGCAAGACTTCCAACTTGGAATCAAAACCACCAGATAATACTAAGTTACGGAGGGAAGTAAGGTACTTCATACCATCCGGCAAAGCCACCAGCTCAGGGCAGCCAAGAGATAAGGTCTCAAGGCATGAGAGGTGTTGTAACCCCTCTGTCAAAGATGTGAACTTTCTACACCAGTATAAATACAAACATTTAAGACATTTCAGGCCTTCCATCCCTTGCTCTGGAAATGACTCCAACTCATTGCAGTTCCGAATATCTAATGTTTCAAGAGAAGTGAGGCTGACTATTTCTGTGGGCAAACACTTCAGCTTCCAGAAATTATTAACTCTAAGTTTCTTCAAAGAGGTGAGGTTTAGCAGCATACCATCTGGAAGGTAATTCAGTTCATCATTATTTGAAACTTCAAGGGAGAGAAGGTTTTTGAGATTCAAGATTGATCCACGTATGACCTCATTGCAATTACAAACTCTTAACTCTTCCACCGAAGGAAGATGTGGCAACGTCAATTTAGGGCTTCCGCTAATTTCTAAGAGGGTCAGACATGGTAGCAGCTCCCTTCCATCCTCTCTTGAAAACCTCTGCAAACTTGGCAAATTATAAATTTTGAGACTTTGCAAAGACGGAAATCCTATCGTCATTCCACCACCTTGAAAATGATCATCAATATACATCACCTAACTCATATTATATAAATCAAGAGTTCGAAGACAAGGTAGTAAAGCTAAGGGAGGAAGTTCAGAACATTTGTCACAGTCTGAGAGCTTTATATAAACAACATTATTTAGAATGTTATCCCTCATCCAAGAAGAAAATTGGGCACCTTTATACCCTGATATGTTAAGTTGTTTAAGGTTTGCATAAGCTTTCAAAGCTTCAAGTACCTTTTCAACATCTTCCTGCGATTGAAGATCACTATCATCTTCCCAGGACAAGAACAATCGAAGGAGATTTCGTTTTCCAACCAAATTGGGATTCTCCACTCTCTGGAGGTGTTTAATATGTAACGCTCCTCCCAAATCTAAGTCTTTCAATTCATCTAGGTGATAACCTCTCTTCTTACCCACAATAAAGCAAGTTAAAGTCTTTAGGCAAGTGATTTGCCCCATTTTTGGTGGCATCTGAGATAATTTATGATAACCATCCAAATAAAGGTGTCGGAGATTCTTCAGGCGTCTCATATGCTTCAGTAGCTTCCAAAGTTCTTTACATCCATTCAGATTCAAAGTTTGCAAATTATACAAGGTACAAATTGATTCAGGAAGCACTTGGATATTGGTGAAAGAAAGGTCTAAGTACCTTAGATGTTTCAAACAGCAAATTGAAGATGACAACTTCCTCAGTTGCTGAAACCTTGCACTGAATACTCTCAAAGAACATAATCTGGAGAAGTCAAAAGAAGACGCAGAGTCATGATACCAGTATCTTGAATGCACTAGAAATGTCCTTAAGGTTTCAACTCCATATAAAGCTTTAAGAGAGTGATAAGATTCCCATTTATAATCCATCCATGAGTAATGGAATGTTCTTTTTAAGATAACAGTTGAGATTTCAATCTCTTTACTGAGACATTCATCCTCCATGATAGATTGTGCAAGATCATGAACAAGGTCATGCATTTTGAATCCTTTATTATTGCCAAAATCATCTTCCCCAAGATCTTCTAAGAAAGATCGCCAGCACAATTCATTGCAGATTTCATTATCAATATCTTCGGGATCCAACTTCTCAGTGGAAGGAATAAAACCATTGGCCATCCAAATTTGAATGAGAAGTTGTTTCACAATTACAAAATCCTTTGGAAAAATAGCACAATAAGCAAAACATTGCTTTAAATTTGATGGTAAATTAAAGTAACTCAATCTTAGGGCTGGCAATATTGAATTTTCATGTTGAGGTAAATTCCAAAGTTCACTTTCCACAACAGAAAGCCATTGGTTTTCCTCACTTTTGTTGCTCATCATGCTTCCTAAAGACTTTACAGCCAAAGGCACACCTCCACACTTCTTCACTATCTCCTTTCCCAATGCTACAAGGTTCGGACGTTCTTCTGTCTCCCGTCTGAATGCACGTTCCTTGAATAATGACCAGCAATCATCCTCTTTTAAACCAGACAATTGATGCAGAGGTATTGTTCCAATAATTGACGCAACAGTTTCGATTCGAGTAGTCACAATGATTGAAGCACCTCTTGATCCACAAGCCAAAACGTACTTTAACCTATCCCACTTCTCTTGATCTTCATTCCATATATCATCTAGAACAAGCAAATACCTTTCCCCATTAAGTATGTCTTGAAGTTTTCTCTGCATAGGGTCTAACTCTAAGTTTTCACAAGCGGATCCAGTTGCAGATTCAATTATATCTTTAATTATTCTTTTCAAACAGAAATCCTCAGAAACACAAACCCAAATTCTTAGTTCAAAATGACTCATAATCCTCTTATCATTGAAGACCATCTGAGCAAGTGTTGTCTTTCCAAGCCCCCATAAACCAACAATAGGATACACGGAAACGTCATTAGAACCGGCAACTTTCTCCACCAAACACTCAACAATTCTTTCTTTATCTTCCTTTCTTCCATAGACTTGAGATTGAGTAATGATGGAGCCACTTTGACGGTTTTCTATGACACTAGACCGCCTCTCAACACCTCCCTCCATCAAATGAAACTTCAAACGCTCTTCAGCAATTTCATCCAACCTCTCTCTGATGTCTCTCATCCTACTGCCAATCTTGTGACGAAACAATATATTATGGGGAGTCAAGCAAGAAGTGCGTACCTTGTTGATCAAGCTTGAATTTTGGGCATTAGACTCTAATAGAGCAGCTTCTGTTGCACACTCATCCAATATGTCATCAACCTTATAAGCTGCATCTTTGAGCTTCCGCAACCAATTCTGAAGTGGCTTGATTGTTATTTGCTTCTCCTCTGCATCTTCAAGCACAGCCTGAATAGTTGAGAGCAAGCTTGAAAGTTTCTTCATTTCTTTGTCAACACCCCAGATAAATCCAAACTCCTTTTGGATGAGCAAGTCCAGTTTCCCCACCATAAACTAAAGAAAAGCGTCGGCCATTTTTCACTTGCAAAGTTGGAAATCTAAAGCTTTTCTGAGAGATGAGAGATTGCAAGCAGACTAATGGTTTGTCTGAGAAGGTAATATGGGAAGACTTGTCTGTACTAGTTACTAGCAAGTCAATGTGAATTATTGAAAAGAGAAAAGTTATAAAAGAGATTGCAAAGTAATAATCTCTTAGGGCATGTTTGGTGGCCTGTATTGTATTGTATTGTATTAAGGCTTTAAAATGTATTAATTTAATACAATACCATGTTTGGTGCTCATTTTATTTCTTTGTATTGTATTAATTTAATACATCCTAATACACCATTCATTGTATTATCTAATACATAATATCATATGGTATTATGATGTATTAGAACCCAACCTCATCTTCATCTTCTAAACCAGAAACATACAATATAATTTGTTTTTGTTGAATTTCACGGTCTAACACGAAAAATCACCAAACACAGGATTGTATAATAATAATACAGCCCATTGCAATACTATACAATCCAACCTAATCCAATCCAATCCAATACAACATAGAGTACCAAACGAGCCCTTAATTAATTACATTCAAATGTAGACCAGTGCTGGCCCTAGGCTGGTGCACCAAGTGCAACCGCCTTGGGCCCAATATGAAAGGGTCAAAAAAAAAAAATTAATTGAAAGTTAATATGATTTTAAAGGGCCCAATTCGTTTTATTATTATTATTAATAAAAAAAATTATTGTTAATGGTGTTTGAAAAAAAGACAACGGAGATCTGGGTTCTTCAAACAAAATGCTTTACTTTTTGTTTCTTATGATTGTGATCTGGGTGGTCCCAGATCTTCCAAACAAAAATCAGTCTTTATTTTTTTTTTCTTTAAACAATAAATTTTTGATCTTATTGCACTTTCACCATATGTGGGGGTGTTTTATTGCAATTTTCCCTTTATTTAATTTTTTTTTAATTTATTCATTTATTAACAAAACAGATTTTCAGATGATTTGATATGTTTTAAGAAAGAGTAATACTGTATAACCCAAATAATTTTATTTTTTTTATTTATTTATTATTTTTTTTTTTTGGAACAGCAAATATATTACCAAAGGCAAAAGCCACACACAACACAACACCAAGGCCAACGACAAGAGCAAAGCTACATACCAAAACAGAGAGCACCCGCCACACAAGCAGGCAGCAAAAACAAACAGAGAAAAAACAACACACAAACAGCAGAACCTAATCCTCACTCCAATGGATGAAATCCCCTTCCAAACAACCAAAATGATATAGTAAGTGAGTTGTCATCACCACACAAAACATGAGATGATGTGGTTAATAAAAAACCATTTACCACATCATTTGAGTTGGTTTTTGAGCTAATTTTTTGGGTTGTGTAAGATAAGTGTTTCAGAAATGTGAATATTTTCAAAAATCAAAAATAAATTTATCATTGAATTTGATTTATAGACAAAATTTTACAAAGAAAAGGTAGTACAAGTATTTTCAGAAAAAGACAATGAGATTTAAAAAAGAATAAGTAGTACAAGTATGCCAGATATTTGACAATGAGAAATTTTAAAAAGACATAAGATTATTTTAAATACCTTATATTTGTTAACATTATTTGATTTATAGCGTTAAATATTTAAGAGAAAAAATGATTTCTTCACCAGGCATGCTAAATATATAGTTTTAATGGTTTTAAAATATTTATAGTAACACGAGATTTAGTTGGAGTGAACATTTTTCTATAGTAGTTGATGTAGTGGAAGTTTCTAATGGAAAGACTCACACGGAAAATTGATCACAACCTTCTTAATATTCGTTGATTCTAAAAAAATACCGGAAATTAAGGCATCAAAGTCTTGTTGATTCCCTAAAGAATTGCAAGAACAATGGAAAGAAGAGAGAAAATCTCCCTATTTGAAGAAAACTCAAAATCTGATAATCTGATAATCTGATTTCAAATGGAGGAAATACAAGCCTATTTATTGGTCAAACACAATGACAAATACATGTATCAATAATAAATAAAACTTTTAAGTTTTCCAGGTTCACTCCTAAAATCTCTAAATTCATTTTATAATTCCTAGGTTCATTTACTAAAATTAACTAAATAGTTTTGAGAACAACGAACCTATATAAATATATACATTTATTCTAATTATTGTTCTTCTTGGGATGGTCAAAATGATTCATAAAATTCCATTCATAGTTCATTGCATCATTCTCCCTAGGTTGGATGAAATTTGGCCTCGAATTCAGCACCCCTTCGTCCTTCAAAGCTGAATCGCAATTGTAAGGGATGAGATGTTCCACATTGAAAATATCAGCCGTACCAATATGTCTGAGCAACCTCAGACGATAGGGTTTGGAGTTGACCATCTCGCCAATTCAATTACCCTTTTGCCTCAATCTAATTCGCATCACTCTCTCTGGGTTGGACAAAATTCGTCCTCGAATTCGAAGGTTCATCATCCCTAGACGATGATGAAATGATGCCAATTCCTGGGAGCCATACTCGCCGGACACCATGTTCTCGCAGCTATTCGAGTCATCGGATTCCTCTTCATCAAAAACCGGTGGCAAATCAAAATCAACAAAAACTTCCGCCGATACATATGTATCATCGAAAAACACCGAAGGATAGGAGGCTAATTGTGTTTGAGGGTTCATGGGAATTATATATATATATATATGAGTGGTCCGTGGACACTGAGCCTAGGTACAATGGTAAACTCGGTAGCTCTGATGCCAACTGATGTAGTGGAAGCTTCTAATGGAAAGACTCACACGGAAAATTGATCACAACCTTCTTAATATCCGTTGATTCTAAAAAAATACCGGAAATTAAGGCATCAAAGTCTTGTTGATTCCCTAAAGAATACCAAGAACAATGGAAAGAAGAGAGAAAATCTCCCTATTTGAAGAAAACTCAAAATCTGATAATCTGATTTCAAATTGAGGAAATACAAGCCTATTTATAGGCCAAACACAATGACATGTATCAATAATAAATAAAACTTTTAAGTTTTCCAGGTTCACTCCTAAAATCTCTAAATTCATTTTATAATTCCTAGGTTCATTTACTAAAATTAACTAAATAGTTTTGAGAACAATGAACCTATATAAATAGATGCATGTATTCTAATTATTGTTCTTCTTGGGATGGCTAAAATGATTCATAAAATTCCATTCGTAGTTCATTGCATCAGTAGTATAATATATATATATATATATTGATAATATCTATTAATTCGGGATCATATTTTTTTTTGAAATCTTTCGCCATTGGTAGGATTCGAACCGCTGACTTAGAAGTCAATTGCCCGAGCCATAAACTCGTTCATCTACTAACTGAGCTACACCCCTATTGGCTATAGTAGTATAATATTACATCAAATAGTTTTGTTAATGAAATATATATCAGATATGTATAGGAAGAATATATAATGTTTCTTAAAATAAATTATTTAACTTTGAGATTGTATTTTATTTTATAAAAGAAAATAAATATTTTACTATATATTGAGATTTATAGAAAATGTGATTTATTTACATAGAAAATATTTAATCAGTCCTCAGCTTGAGATATAGAACAATTTCAGATTAAATTCTAATTTCTTTCAGGAAGAGATACTTAATTCAAAAAGAGATACAAAAAAGTTTTCCCTAGTTAATAGTTTGTAGATTGTTTTTATTTAACCATTATAAAGTTTATTAAGTACAAAATGTTTTCTAGAAAGTGATTTAATTTCATAAACGTCAAAGAAGCTTTTATGCTTTCATATCTATTCTAAGATACATGTTATTGAAAAGATTTTGTTTTCAAAGTTTATTTCCACTCATTGAGCGTAAGCGCTCATTCTTTTATTTTAAACTATTTTTCTCGGATGATCACTGATTCTTGTATATTTTTAATATTGTGAAATGGGCCACATGTGATAACATAATGATAGTTCATAATATTAATTGAAAAATGTTATGCATATCTGCAAATGTTTAGATTTCAAGATTTTTCCTAATGAGCTTTCAAATTATCTTATATGACAGACACATCATTTCCAAAGTTATTTTTATAAATCGAATTATTCTATATTAGTTTTCGAATGTATAAATAATAAATAAATTGCATTGATTTTACTCTTTTATAAAACTATTGGGCGGTGAGATTTCGATTATGAAAAAAATGAAATTTAATTTGATAAATAAACTTAAGTCATTTTGAATTTGCATTATTTTTCTAAAATATTTTTAAAAGGATTTCAGACTTCATCAGAGTTTTCATAGGATTCTACCGGACTCAAAAGAAGAGCTGGGATGGGTCATGTCCTGTCATTTAAAATAAATTAAAGACTTTCCTGTAGAGATCGCGTAACCTTATTAGACTAATGGTCGGTGTGAGAAGGTAATATGGGGAAGACTGAAAGACTCGTATGTAATAGTTATACAAGCATTTGAAAACTGGCTCTGTGACACAATGTAATAATATCACCATTGAAATTTCAAGGAAGGTGGGAATGTAATTTCTCTGAGATTAATTATAATCAAATGTAATTTCAAGGAAGGCGGCAATGTAATCTCTCTCTGTGATTAATTACATTCGAACGTAGACTATTAGTCTAAAACTAATGGTTGGTCTACTTGCATGAGTAATCGCATGCCAGCAAGAATAAATTTTCAGTTGCAAAGTTGGAATCAAAGCTTTCTGAGAGATGAGTGATTGCAGGTATACACTAATGGTTGGTCTGAGATGGTAATATGGAAAGACTTTTATGTACTAGTTAGTAGCAAGTCAATGTGATTTTCCACGATATGAGGTAAAAGAAGCCATTACAATTTTCCATTGGAATTCACTTTCACGGATAGGAGAAGTGCTCTTCCCTGATTGATTTTCGACAATCATCTTCTCAATCAAATTAAATTTCAGCTACCTTTTCCAGGAACGTGTAGACTCCACCACTAAATGAATGGAATTTTTGAATTAGTCTTCATGACTGCTCATAGACTTATAATCGGTACACATTACAACATAGTGCTTTGATAAATCTTTTAAAAGAAAATACTTGAAAGACCGAACTTGCAAATAATTGTAAGGTTGTATTCTACACATCACTACTCTTCTAAGACAATGACCTTCGTAACAGCATACTCTTCAATGACTTCTTCAAAAGGGGATGATTGTCAGGCGGTGGCAATATGGCCACGACCCGGTGACCCGGTGACCCGGTGTATGCATTTGACGAGTAGGTTTTATAGGCACATATCAGTACTGATAGGTGGTTCAAACACAGACAATTGCATGTAAAGGACATTAATTGTGTGGCAATTGAAATCTTATCATGTCTCTCACTACAGGAAAATTGCTCTTTGACGAGAGTGATTATTAACTATATCAAAAAAGTCTCGTTAAACCAAGCTTACATTGGATTTGGTGGTATGATAGCATGAGTACATATGTTTCATACCACCATAGTTTGAACCAGCTTGGTAACAACAACAAAACGAACAAAAAAAAAAAAAAAGTCTCGTTAAAACCAATATTTAGTGACACCTTTAAATATTAGGTCGTTAAAAATATGTCATCAAAGTGACACATTACTTACATTTTTCTGCGACACAATTATATATTTTTAGAGAACCTTACTTCTTGTTGTCATGACAACATCATATATTATCTCACTAAATATAATATAACGTCACTAAAATTACAATTCTATAAATTATTAGTGAAAAATAATATATTTCCATTGTTAAATAATTTTTACTATATAAATCACTTAAGGTGTGACCTAATTTTAAGTAAATACATTTTTTTTATTTAATAATATTTTGAATTTGAATTCGTTTGTTTTTTATTAAAATTTGTTTAATAACAAAATTTTATACAATAAAATAATAATAATATTTAAATTCAAAAAATTCAGAAATGTAATATGACTACTGGATCTTCCCGACTAATCGGAAGAAAACTCATTGTGGGAGGGAGGTACACTACTATCTCTACTAAGAGGTGATATACAGTGGTGCATGTTGTTTACATGTATATAGACAGCTTTTTTTTTCTTTTTTTTTGAAAATGGAGTTCATTAACTGAGAAAAGGATTACATAGAATTTGGGCAATCGCCCAACACCAGACTCTCCATAAACAGCGGACAATCTTCCAGCCAAACAGACTCACCAACATGACCAAGACCAATCTTAGCGAGACTATGAGCAACTTTATTAGCCTCTTTAGGAACAAACTTAATAGAAGTAAAAAAAAAAAAAAAAAGAATTCCCCAAAACAACCATAATATCGTGGATAACCACACCAATCTTAGAACTCGGAACCTGATTCGAGCCAATCATATCCACAACAACCTTAGCGTCAGACTTTAAGGAAGCAGGAACAAGCCCCGTTTCCATCGACAGCCGCAAGCGTTTGAGAATCACCAAAGCTTCAGCAATCTGAGGCTGCATACACACCCCAATATGAAGACACAGGGAAGCCATGACAAGGCCCTGACTATCACGAATCACCACCAAGACCAAAGGACATGTTACTACTACTCAACGCAGCGTCTGTGTTTATCTTGAAGAAACCTTCAGAGGGAGCTTTCCATTTAAGGAGTTGCTGCTGCTTATTGGGACTACAACTCTCCAACAAATTCGCACAACAAAAATCCCTTATAAAATTAACGGCCTTTTCGAAGATTTCAGACTCAAGGATCAGCTCTGAAGAATGGACTAGTTGATTCCTTCTATACCAAATCCTCCACCAAATAACACAGAAAAGATCAAAGTCCTTCGGACCAACTCTATCTTTGCAAGATAAAACAAAGTCGAAGAAAGGAGAGGAATCCAAACCATTCCCATTACCTGATAAAAACGATGTTGAACGAACCCTCTTCAAAGCAGGGCTACGCCAAAGGGTGTGCAAAACAGACTCTTCTCTTTGGGAACAAACCGGACTCACCACATCTAACTTCATACCATGAGCAGCTAGCACATATTTCGTTGGAAGCCAACTATTAGAAGCTTTCCAAACGAAATTTTTAATCTTGGATGGAAGATGAAGCTTCCAAAAGAATTTCCACCAAGAAACTAAAGGGCTCAATCCCGAACCACTAGGATTAGACATGGAAGATTTGGCAAGCCAATAGCCACTCTTAACCGACTAGTTCCCCAACTTATCGAAATGCCAGAACAGACTGTCAGGCAGATCAAAATTGCTAAGAGGGAGACCCAAAATGACCTCGGCCTCATCATTAAAGAAAGACTGTCGAACCAGGTTCTCATTCCAGGAACAAGGAGACAATTTTAGCTCGTCAATAGTAGCCCATTCGCCAAGAACGGGGGGAGAACAAACTTTAAGAGAGGACAACTGCGTAATCCACCGATCTTTGTAAATAAAGGTGGATCTTCCATTGCCAATTCTTTTTCTAGTACACTGCTCAAGTTACTCCTTACCCAAAAAAGACTATTCCATAAATAAGAACCATTCTTAGACTTCTTAGTATCAAGAAAACCAATCTCCAAGAAGTAACAACTTTTTAAGACTCTAGCAACCAAAGAGTTCGGCTTGTGATGAAGACGCCACCCTTGCTTAGCAAGCAAGGCTTTATTGAAAGCACCAACGTCCCGAAAGTCGAGACCACCCTCACCACGGCCTTACACAGAGAATCCCAAGAACACCAGTGCATTTTGCGCTTAACGCCACCACCACCCTACCAAAACTTGGCGCACATACGATGCAAATCGGAAATGAAAGAGGAAGGAAGTTTGAAGAGACTCATTGTGTACACAGGGATTGATTGAATGACGGCCTTGAGAAGTACCTCTCTACCCCCGCTAGAAAAGAGGCGGCTGGTAGCTTAATTGTATACAAGTCCTTGTACATTTTTATTTTATTTATTACATTTTTTTTGACAGTTTTTATGAAGTTATTTAAACTTTATCCAAAACAATAATTTTGTATATAAATTATATTTAATCTTAATTTTATAACATTCTTACAAATTAAATATATTTATTTAGTATAACAATAAATTAAATTTCGTAAATTTTTAATTTTTAAAATTATTGTGTATATTATTTTATAAAAACAATTATTTTTATTTATTAAATTTTATTCTATTTTATAAACTATTTAAAAAAAAAATTAGTAATGCTTTTATTATTTTTTTTTTTTGATAACCCTAATGCTTTTATTTTATTGAATCTACAAGCCTTTATTCTTTAATTTTGGTGTCATGCTCAATTTGTATAGACAACGTAACTTAGAGAAGATAAAAGTTTTAATTTATAATTATTTTACTATTAATCATTTATTATATATTTAATCATTTTTTAAAAAGTGTATTAAATCTTTTTTTTTTTGAAATATGTGTTAATTCAATTTTAATAATAATTAATTATAGGTATTAATTTTATTGTTATGGTATTAAATAAATAAATAAATAATTAAATATTATTGATTATTCACGTTGAATGATTTCTGAGCTATAGCCATTTTTTTTAATGGTGCCATAAAAATGGTATTGCAACTTGAAATTACAATTTTTTTTTTTAATTTTTTTTTAAATGGCATCATTATGAGACAGACTACAATTAACCAACTATCTAAAATGGTAAAGCAACTTCCTAATTTGATTTTAAAAACTTTTTCCAATTATAATTGGTCTTGGGGAAGTGGGTTGAAAAGTAATATAGAGTTGTGGTACTAATTTAGGGCCACTCATTCAGTTTTTTTTTTTTTTTTTTCTTTCTTTTTCTTTTTTAAGTATTACAAGAACTATTATAGGATCAGAATCCCCTACTCATCTCATTTTTATTTATCTTTTAAAGATCAAGTGACATGTTGCAAGAAAGAAATGTATGGACATATCTGTTTTGTTTAGAGTATCTCCAATGCAAAAGTGGCTTGCATACCAATAATTATTGACATGGCAACAATGTCAAGAGGCTTGCTTCTTATGTGACATAAAAATAGACTTGATAGACAATCAATTCAAAATTTTGTCTCCAATGCTTCCGTCTAAAACACAATTTTTTTAATGACGTGTCCATTTTTTTTTTTCCTTTTTTTTTTTTATTTTATTTCCTTACCAAAAATATATGAAAAATTAATGTCAGTTTTAAATGTTTGCTGAGTCAACCTAAAAAATAGGTGTGCAACAGACCATCTGAAAGTGGACGGTCATGTTGACAATGTCTAATATTTTTTTTGCCACGTCAGTTTGAGGATGAATATGCACGATTGCATTGGAGACACAATTATTAACATAATGTCTATTTATCCTACGTGGCATCTCTTTTTTTTCACAAGCCACGCTTGCATTGAAGATGCTCTTAGTCTCTCTCACTTGGAAAGTCAACTCAGTCCTAATTGATTTTTTGTCACTTTGCAAACAGCAACTCAATCCCTAATTCTGTTTCAAAAAAAAAAAAAACAAAAAAAAAAAAATAAAAAAAATCCCTAATTCCATTTAACTTGTCTTTTCTCGTATTCTAAACTTTTCAAATTTTCAGTTAGAACCACTTTCAGATATTGCAATTGGTTTAAAAACTATATATTCAATTTGTCCCACGACTTGTGTATCTTGATTCTTGCCATAGTTCTTGGATTCACTTCTAATTCCTTGCTTCCCTACGTGTGAAGAATAGAATAAGGGATTGTTTGTTTTTTCCACTTAAAACTTAATGGATCTGAATCATAATTATTAAGTTGTTTTGTTTGTTTTTTTAAGCGGTCAAACAACTTAAAAATATCAAAAAACAACTTAAAATAAAAAGTAAAAAATCATGACTTTTCACTTAATTGTAAATCATTTAATTGCATTAAATGCAATCTAAAATTTTTTCTTCCGATACTATCCTCCATATATAACATATATCCAATTTCATCATAATTATATATTGTATAGAAATCTTTATTTTAATATATTGCTTATTTTGAATAGTTTTAAAAATAAAAAAGAACCCTAATCACTTCTCATATTGGTGTTTAATATCAATATTTTATTATGATATTAGAGTGATATATTTGTATATTATTATTTTTAGAGTGTATTGTGTGAGTTTTCTTGCTGCTTTTTTTTTCTTTTCTTAATAAAAATAAAGTTTGTTTGTAATCGAAGAAGAAGATCATGATCATATGTGTTCATATATAATTATTATTTTGGATTGTTTTTATTCTATATTATATGTATAATTGTTTAACATGGGTATAGATGTAAAATTACTTCTTTTCAGACAATTTTATTTTTAAAAAACAAACATGTTGACAGTACATTCAGATGTAAGGAAAAAAAAACAAACAAACAAATATGTCATTCAGATTCAGGTTTCAGTCACTATTCAGTCTTCAGTAAAATTCAGGACTATTCAGTCTTCAGACAAAAAAACAAACAACCCCTAAGTGTTTGAACGTCTTTGTGTTTTATTATTTTTTTAATCAACAATTTTTTTCTTCATTATAAAGTGGTGTTGTTGTGATTCATGGATTAGACTATATGTATATTGTAGAATTGGAGGAACCAACAAAAAGAAAAAACGATTTTTTGTTTTTGTTTTTGTTTTGTTTTTTTTTTTTTAAAATCAGAAGAAAACTAAAAGGAAAGCAAAAAAAAAAAAAGAAAAAAAAAAAGGAAATCTGGAAAATAGATACAAACTGAAGTTGTCGTTTGTAAGTGAGAAAAAAAAAATAAAGGAAACAAATATGTTCTTTGGTCTTGTCCATTCATTTTGAATCAGAGAAAATTGAAAAGACTTAGGCCCCGTTTGATTTTTTGTCTAAAGACTGAACAGTGTTGAATGTTACTGAAAACTGAATAGTGACTGAAACTGAAAATTGAAAAACATGTTTGTTTTTTGTCACTGAAAACTGAATATAAGTGATAAGTTGTTTGTTTTTTTAAGTTATAAATATCTGAAAATAAAACTTTTACGTCTATGCCCCTCTAACTATTATTTGTTATATATTTATATTTTAATATATTACGGATAACTCTAACATATAAATTAATTCTAAAATAAATTTCTTTAGTTATTAATAATATTTCAAATTTATATTATTGTATAGAATCTAATAATTAATAAGCTCTTAGCTAATGACATTATAAAGCTAATGTGCTACTTCATGTGTATATTACGGATAAAATGAAGTTCATCAATATGTTCTTATTAGCAATTTACTTAATGAGTATAATTTATTCTTTAATTTATTTGGAATGAACTTGGATAATTATGTAATTTATAGATTTCATGTAAAAAAAAAAAAAAAAACATTATAGATCAAGTGGTTAGTTTTGGAAATAGATTAAATTAGTGAGGATAGTTTTAGAAGTAAAATTTTGCATTAAATTCTACTGGATTTGTGTTAAGTGAAAAGTGAAAATTTTTCACTTTTCAAAATAAGTGGTTTTAGAGGTTCATTAAGTAATTTTAACACTTAAAAAATCAAACAAAATAACTGAATATAACACATTAAGTACCATTCAGTGTTAAGTGGGAAAATCAAACAGGGCCTTAGGCCCCGTTTGATATATCAAAAAAAAAAAAAAAAACTATTATTTGTTATATATTTACATTTTAATATATTAAGGACAACTCTAACATATAAATTAATTTTAAAATAAATTTATTTAGTTATTAATAATATTTCAAATTTGTATTATTGTATAGAATCTAATAATTACTAAGCTCTTAGCTAGTGACATTATAAAACGAATGGGCTACTTCATGTGTATATTACAGACAAAATGAAGTTCATCAATATGTTCTTTTTAGCAATCTACTTCATGTGTATAATTTATTATTTAATTGATTTGGAATATACTTGGATAATTATATAATTTATAGATTTCATGTATAAAAAATAAAAAAAAAACATTATAGAATAAGTGGTTAGTTTTGGAAATAGATTAAATTAGTGAGGATAGTTTTGGAAGTAAAACTTTGCATTAAATTCTATTAGATTTGTGTTAAGTGAAAAGTGAAAAATTTTCACTTTTCAAAACAAGTGGTTTTAGGGGTTAATTAAGTGATTTTAACACTTAAAAAATTAAACAAAATAACTGAATGGAACACATTAAGTACCATTCAGTGTTAAGTGGAAAAATCAAACAAGGCCTTAGTCAGATGGAGCCGGGGATTGAGTTTATGTTTTTGTAAAGTGACGGAGGAAAAGAATAAAGAAAGAAATCAATTAGGGATTGAACTGGCTTTTTAAGTGAGAGAGAATAAAATGGACGGATTCTGTCCATTCATTTACTATCTTGCCACATGTCACTTGATTCTTACAATATGAGTAAAAATGTAATGGGTAGAGGATCCAGATCCACTTTATAATAGGACTGTCTAGATTAAACAAAACATGTGTGGCCCGGATATCTACTCCCATAACGGGAGATAACTACTCCCATAACCCGGGAAGAAAACTCTTCACACATACTTATAAAATGAGCATGGTGAGATTTGAACCCCTCACCACTTATGTGGAAGGAAGCTGTACTACCAGCTCTGTTAAGAGGTGATGTGCTTTGGCTTTTGATTCCACATACTGTATTTGATATAAATAAAAAGTAAAAATAAAAAAAGTGAGTAAAAATTATGAGAAAAAAAAAAAAAGATTGTAATTAGTATTGTAGAATCCGGTGGATTTTCACATGTGCTGCCTTCATTTGATTGGTTTGTTTCCTCTATAAATTAATTTTATTTTGTTGGTTCCAGTTAATTAATGTAATCCGAGTGCTTTTACTGCCATAGTTAATATAATTTCTCTCTTCTTCTTTCTTTCATCTGTTTTATTTATTTTATTACAACAATTAGCATATATATTTTAGTCTATCTCATAATTCTCCTTTGAAAGCTGCATGCATGGATGCCATAAAACAAGATAAGAAAATGTGAAATATTAATGTAAAGTATACTCCATCAAAAAAAAAAAAAAAATGTAAAGTATACAAAAGCTAATAGCTTAATCTTGTCAGGTTCACGTACAGCATTCTTTTTCGTTCGTGTCAGGCTAGTGTTAAGTTCAACTCTTACGCAACAAATTCTTTTACGGATTTGCCGACAAAAAAAAGGGGTCTGGTGGTGATGGAGATGTCATAAGCTGGAGTATATTGTCATGGAGAAAAACTTGAATAGGACAGTCTCATTGACGTGGTAATGGGATCGACCAATGAATGTGTACCACATGAAAGTTAAAAACATATTTTTACTCCCAATGTATATATAGTATACATTCATTGGACGGTTCCATTGCCATGTCAATGAGACCGTCACATGCAAGTTTTTCTCACATGACAGTCCAATTTTAAAAGCAATCAATATTGATCACGAATCATGATAATGTTCTTTTCCACACTGTATATGCGGCATCTAAATTCACTTCTCATCCCACAACACATCTCAATCAAAATATACGTACACGTAAGGATGTAAGATGCTCTTTTATCTTGCATCGGTTCTCTATAAATAGCACTAAAACTTCACCAATTCTCACATAGCCAATCCAAGCAAATCTCTCATCTTCTATACTTCACATTAATTCTATTTTTCCTTTCTCTTCTAAACCATTTTTTTTCCTCTATCAACCCAATATCATAACTCTGATCATCATGAATGCCAATATCATAAATAATTTCAACGTCCGAGTAACCGGCGAGGGACTATCTTGTGCTTGGTCATGGCATAGGCAGTGATATGATCAATCCATATGGAGAAATATCTTTCCGTATTTCAACCACGGTATTTATCGCCTTGTCTTCTATGACCTTGCTTGTTCTGGCACGGTTAATCCTAAACTATATGATTTCGAAAAATATCATTGATGACCTGATAGAAATTCTTGATGCTCTCAACATCAACCGCTGTGCATTTATTGGTCACTCCGCCTCTGCCCTGGTAGGAATATTAGCTTCCATACATTGCCCGGCTCTTCGCCAAGTCTGGCCTCTCCACTGGAAACACCGTCCACGCTTCCTACGCCATCAGCTCCGGTGACCTCACCTTCCTCTTCACAGAGCCCTATGTAAGGAATTCGATTAAAACACAAACAACATGCATATGCACATAATTAATCCGAATCTCAACCTAAACATGTTTCTAATATCATGATTAATCAAACCCTAAACACATATTATTAACCCATGTCAATTCAAGAGAAATAGAAAGCGGAAACGTACTTGAATCCATTGACGGAGATTGGTGAACGGATTGTGATCTTCCAAATTATCACGACCTTTTGTAACCTAAATGTTTCTCTCTTGTTCTGTGATGGGGATGCAGACAAGTGAAAAAAGAATCGTGTAATTTGGGGACCATAACCTAATATATTATATAAGGTTTGCTATTTCTAACTTGGCCCCTCATCAAATTAGATATAGCACTCTGGTATCTACACATTAATTCCATGACAATTATACCCTTAAGTCTTAAAACTTTAAATTTTAATTAGATCACTTTAATTTATGCTTAACCAAAGATAGCACAATACATTTGATATTTACATGTGTGGCCCCACATGTTGGAATTTTCCAACAATCTCCCACTGGGCCACATATGTAACTATACAAATGTATATGACTTTATAAGCTCCAAAATTTTGCTATCATAATTTTAGGGTATATCAGAACAATCTCGTCCATTGATTATGCCGTTATAGGATCAAAGCGGTTTTCATCACATTTAGCATGACTAAACCCATCAATGGTCACATACAACAACATAACCAAATGACATAGACCAATCATGGATGCGTAGCATGGAAATTACATGCAATGTGATCTATACATGTCTATTTCCAACTGGTCCTACTTTATTCTTAAGTGAGATCAATATTTAACACAATGCAACAGAGTGAAATAAACTAAATACTTTATTTCTGATCAGAAAAATATCCAAATACATAAATGCATAAGAATGTCCAAAACCAAACATAAAGCAATAAAATACAAAATAATACAAACTCCCACTATAATATGGTATCCTCAAACAAAATAACACCCATATGAGCAGTGTGCTCATGAAAGACCTTGGGTGGCAATCCCAATATCATGGAGTTTGTCCTAATGTGCTCTATGGATATTTGTCCACTCTGCACTCTTTCTTTCACAACTAGGAACTTAATGTCAATATGCTTTGACCTAGATGAGCTCCTGTTGTTGTTGAAATATAGCACTGCTGACTTATTGTCACAATATAGTTTGAGTGGTCTTTGAATACCCTCCATAATGCGCAGCCCAGTGACAAAATTTCGCAGCCATATCCCATGGTTGGATGCCTCATAGCATGTTACAAATTTTGCTGCCATGGCATCCAGCATAATCAGAGTCGGAATACCATATGATCTCCAACTAATCTGATCTCTTATATGTGAGCATGTGATCTTTTGTTCTCTACAAATACCTCATAACCCGTTTGGCTGCTTTCCAATGATCCATCCCAGGGTTACTCAAATATCTGCCTAACATACCAACAATGTACGCAATATCCGGACGCGTACACACCTAAGCATACATTAGACTCCCTACAGCTGATGCATAGGGAATCTTTTGCATTTCCTTAACTTCAAGGTTATTTTTAGGGCACTAATTGAGACTGAACTTGTCTCCCTTAGCGACAGGGGTGTCACCTGGTTTGCTATCCTGCATGCCAAACCTTTTGAGCATTTTATCGATATAGCTTCTTTGTGATAATCCAAGAATACCCCGAGAGTGATCTCGTTGTATCAGGATCCCTAATACAAAGGAGGCGTCACCAAGATCTTTCATCTCAAAATTCTTTGATAGAAATCTCTTGGTTTCGTGCAACATGCCTATATCATTTGTGGCAAGCAATATGTCATTAACATACAAAACTAGGAATATGTGCTTACTCCCACTGAACTTGTGATATACACAATTATCAACAGCGTTTATCTCAAAACCAAACGAGATAATCACTTGATAAAACTTGTGGTACCACTGACGAGAAGCTTGCTTGAGTCCATAGATAGACTTTGTCAATTTACAGACCATATTCTTTGGGTCTCCCGACTCAAAGTTTTCTGGCTGCACCATATAAATTGTTTCGTCAATGTCACCATTGAGAAACGCCGTCTTGACATCCATCTAATGAAGCTCAAGGTCAAAATGTGCAACAAGTGCCATGATGGTCCTAAAAGAGTCTTTCGTTGAAACCGAAGAAAAAGTCTCTTTAAAGTTAATCCCTTCCTTTTGGGTAAAGCCTTTAGCTACAAGACGAGCCTTATACCTCTCCACATTACCTTTCGAATCCCTTTTGGTTTTAAAAAACTATTTGCAACCAATGAGCTTCACACCTTCTAGTAATGAGACAAGTTCCCAAGCCTTATTGTCTTGCATAGACTTATACTCCTCATTCATGGCATCAATCCACTTTTGAGAATTGGAACTCTGCATGGCTTGATGGAAGTTGATTGGATCATCTTCCACCATTCAAATGCCTTCCTCATGTTCCTGGAGAAATATGAAAAAATCGTCCGGAATAGCATTTCTCCTTTCTCTAGTGGATCGCCTTAATGGCACTGGTTCTTGAGGTTGTTGAGTTTCTTCCTCAGGAACAATTACCTCATCTTGAATGGAGGGTTGATCAACATTGTTTGGTTGAGGATCCAGATTCGCTTCTTGATCAATGACAGGTATAGAAACCTGCACATTGTCAAAAGCGACAGTGGGAATCGAAGTCGATTTCTCCTCAAAGACAATGTCTCTAACCTTATTTCTCCCCCCAAACTCAACATCCTCAAAAAATGTTGCAGTTCCTGTCTCAAAAATTGACCTAAATGTGGGATCATAAAATTTATAGCCCCTAGATCGCTCAGAGCAGCCAATAAAGTAGCTGCTCACAGTTTTGGAGTCCAATTTCTTTTCTATGTGGCCTATAAGGCCTTGCCTCAGCTGGACATCCCCAAATGTGAATATGCTTTAGACTAGGCTTTCTGCCTGTCCAAAGCTCATAAGGTGTTTTTGCTACTGCTTTAGTTGGCACTCGGTTCAGAATATAAGCTGCTGTTTTCAGCACCTCATTATTCTTTCTCTTTTTGCCCTTGTCCTTAGAGGTGCAAGCCAAATGAGCACTTTCTATTCTTTCTTGCTTCAATCTCTCTTCCTCTTGCACACAATAAGAAATAAGCTCATTAAGAGTCCATTTCTCCTTCTGACAGTTGTAACTGACCTTAAACTGACTGTATTGTGCAGGAAGTGATATTAATACTAAATGCACGAGCAAGTCATCAGACAGCTCGAGCTTCAGTGCCTTAAGGTTAGAAGCAATTGAGACATTTCCATAATGTACTCCCTCATGTTCCCTTTGCCTTTATACTTCATAGAAATCAAGCTTTGCAAAAGCATGCTTGTTTTTGCCTTATCATTTTTCACAAAACGCTTTTCAATTTCGGCTAGGAACTCTTTGGCTTTGGTCATCTTTTCAGATACCACACCCCTAAATGCCTCCAAAATGCCGCGCTTGATGATCATAAGACGCATGCGATTTGAGCGATCCCACTTCTCAAAGTTCTTTCTGTCATCAGGAGAACTTACATCCGTAAGAGAAATGGGCTGCTCAATCCGAAGGGCAAGGTCCAGATCCATGCAGCTGAGAACAATAAGTATGTTCTCCTTCAAATCCTTAAAGTTGGTCCCATTAAGCATGAGTTTTGAGTTGAGATTAGCAGATATAATAGAAACATTAGCCGTAAAGAGAACAAAACAAACAAACAAATATGCTCACATTAATAACCAAATACAATAATCAACATATTCAAATAATGGTAAGTCTCATCTCAAGATACCTAGCACAACATTAATATCAAGTCTTTGGACAGTAATATTAATTGTAAGTGGTACTCTTGTTGCAGTGATCAAACATTGACAATAATTCATGTCAAACAATAAATCTATCTTTGGATCGATTTATTATTCACATGTAAAACCTTATAATTGTCACATGTTTACCACCACAGGTGTGTGTGCAATTCGGCCAAATATTAACCTTCCTTTGGGCCGGCTAATACCCGCATGAATTTACACACACAATATTAAATGTAAGTGGTATTGTTGTCGCAGTGATCAAACATTGACAATAATTCATGTCAAATAATAAATCTATCTTTGGATCGACTTATTATTCTTGGATCGACTTATTATTCACATGTAAAACCTTATAATTGTCACATGTTTATCATCACAGGTGTGTGTGCAATTCGGCCAAGCATTAACCTTCCTTTGGGCCGGCTAATACCCGCATGAATTTATACACACAATATTAAATGTAAGTGGTATTGTTGTCGCAGTGATCAAACATTGACAATAATTCATGTCAAATAATAAATCTATCTTTGGATCGACTTATTATTTACATGTAAAACCTTATAATTGTCACATGTTTATCACCACAGGTGTGTGTGCAATTCGGCCAAGCATTAACCTTCCTTTGGGCCGGCTAATACCCGCCTGAATTTGCACACACACAAACATCCAACATCCCTCATAAACAATCTACACAAGAGAGGTCACTTTGGCGACATCTTGTTTCAATTAGCCCATTTAGAATGATGGACTACTTTATTTAAACATAAAGATATACCACAAAATATTTGAATTTGAGTTGATTTTTTTTTTTTGAAAATTACAAAACAGCCCCTGATTTTGCAAAATTATAGGAAGGTCCCTCAATTTTATAATTACAAATCGGCCCCTGAATCTGTACAATTACAGAAAGGCCCCTCAATTTACAATAAATAAAAATTGACCCCTATTTTTTGTCAAAATCACACAATGGCCCAAAATAATTACACAACATGCCCCTCAAGAATTTCAAATTTTCAAGAGAGGGGCCTGAGCAAAATCAAGCTTTGTGACCTGATTCCTTCGCCGTTCACCGCCGCCTAAGCCACCAGCCTGTCGCCTTGAGGCAACGATGCACGGCGGAGCAGCAGCAAACGACCCGCAACACGCGGATCGAGGCGACGGCGATCGATCCACTCCGGATCGCACGAACTACGGCTGGACGTGGTTTTGGGTTGCTTGAACTGACCCGATTGCGTGGGTCATGAAAAGTGAAAACAACCCGTATCTATGCAGGATTTGAATCCCCAAAACACAGATATACAACCACCAAATTTAATTCATTCACTTGCAAGCATTGAATCTATGAAAGCTTTAAATTACAAACAAAGAAGAAGCACAACTGAATACATGAATTTGATAAATATTGATATTATTTTTGGTCTGATCTGAATCTATATTCACAAAATAATATAATTCATGTGAATCCAAAACAAGAACAAGTAAGAACAAGCAATAACTTTTGTCAAAATTTTATAGATCACGAAGTTAACGCAAGCATCAGTTATGAGGAACAAACAATATTCATAAAAATAGAGTTTGCATCAGGTCAAAATAAATTGATTATTACTTTATTCTCTACCAAACAAATAGCTTTATATGTGTGCAATTGGATCCAGCAAATATAATCGCAAATAATATTTATATAAACCAACCGAGTCCATAAACAAGAACAAGAGGGAGACCACTCTCCATGCAGTTTGGGGTTGCAAGTCTCTTAAGGGGACTCGACATTCTTGGCTTCTGAGTAAGCTGATTGGTAAAGGCAAAGGTAAAAGCTTTTTGGATTTTATCTTGTCTTGCTTTAATCTGTTGAAATCTGAGGAGATGACTCTGTTGTGTGTTGTGTTCTGGAAAGTGTGGAGTCAACGTAATGTGGTTGTTCATGGCTTGCCTTTGGAGAAAGTGGAGGACGTTTTTGAGTGGGCTAGTATTTTTATTCAGGATTTCCAATCTTCTGCTGCTGTGCCTCTCACTCCTGCTTTTGTTGTCAATCAGCAGAGTTCTTCCAGGTGGTCTCCTCCGCCTCCGGATAGATTTTTGCTTAACTCGGATGCGGCAATTGATGGCAGAAGAGGTGTGGTGGGATTTGGTCTGGTTATCCGTAATTCTGATGGCTGTGTTATGGCCACAAGTTCTCAACAGGTGTTTGCTTCTTTTAGCCCCATGGTGGCAGAGGCGGTGGCTATTCTTAAGGGTATCCAACTTGCCTTTGATTCTGGTCTTGTTCCTGTTGATTTAGTGTCAGACGCTGCTGTTGTGGTTAGAATGGTGAATGATAGGTTAGAGCATGGTTCTGAGATCGGTCTTGTGATTGATGCCATTAGGAATCTTATGTTGCACTTGCCTTCTTGTGTTTTAAGGTTTGCCCCAAGGGGTACCAACTTTGTTGCACACACTTTGGCTAGATTTGCTTTGTCTTCTCCTGAAGACTGTGTTTGGCTTGAGGATTTTCCTCACTGTATTCGTAAGTTTTTACTTACTGACGCTCCTGGTTGTATCTGATGTTCCTTTTATGGAATATTAGTTTCAAAAAAAAAAAAAAAAAAAAAAAAAAAAAAAAACAAAAAAAACAATACAAGGTATTTATTGTTAGACCTGATCTATATCCTAATTATTATATACACAATACTAAAAGATATGTATCTCCCATCAGATCGAGAAAGTGAGAAAGCCACCAAAAGAAAACAAATAATATCATATATACAAAATTCAAACAGTTATGATAATCAATTCACTGAATCCATATTGGTTTATACACAATTTTATATATGTTCATCAGATACAATTTTGCAAACACGTATCTCATACAAAACAACGACTCAATAAACAACATATCATATACCGGTGCACAAAATATCTCCAAAAATTCCTTAAGTTCTCAAGAATCAATCATGGGTGGCTCTGATACCACTTGTAAGGAATTCGATTAAAACACAAACAACATGCATAGGCACATAATTAATCTGAATCTCAACCTAAACATGTTTCTAATATCATGATTAATCAAACCCTAAACACATATTATTAACTCATGTCAATTCAAGAGAAATAGAAAGCGGAAGCGTACCTGAATCCATTGACGGAGGTTGGTGAATGGATTGTGATCTTCCAAATTATCACGACCTTTTGTAACCTAAATGTTTCTCTCTTGTTCTGTGATGGGGATGCAGACAAGTGAAAAAAGAATCGTGTAATTTGGGGACCATAACCCTAATATATTATATAAGGTTTGCTATTTCTAATTTGGCCCCTCATCAAATTAGATATAGCACTCTGGTATCTACACATTAATTCCATGACAATTATACCCTTAAGCCTTAAAACTTTAAATCTTAATTAGATCACTTTAATTTAGGCTTAACCAAAGATAGCACAATACATTTGATATTTACATGTGTGGCCCCACATGTTGGAATTTTCCAACACCCTATTCTCCTTCCATTTCCGGCTAGTCCGCCGCCCCCAAGGCCTTTGCTTCCATACCCACGTTCTATCTCGCCGCCGCTGCTTCTCACGGGCTCGCGGTGAGATCGATCGCCGTCAAAGTCGAAGACGCCGAGGTCGCTTTCCATACTAGCGGCGCTCACGACGCGAAACCCTCAGCCTCTCCGGTAATCCTGAAAGGCCGCACCGTTATTTACGAGGTCGAATTATACGGTGATGGTTGTGTTGCGTTACGTGAGTTATAAAGATGATGTTGAACCTTTAGGATTTTGCCCGGATTCGAATCAACAACGGACGAGATTTGCTTTGGATTACGGGATCAAACGGCCTGATCACGCCGTCGGAAACGTGCCGGAACTGGGTGTTGGGATTATTGGTGAAGACCTCAACTTTAAATAAGACAAATTAATTAATGCAAGTTAAAGTGGTCTTTTGTCTCTAGTGAATATGCAAAGTGAATTGCATTGATTGAGGTTGGTGGTTTGTGCGGTACAAGTCAACAAAGAAGCAAAATTAATTTGAAGATTAATGGCAGCGTATGTGCAGCGTTTCCAAATTTGTGAAGACCGCTGCGCATTGCGCTGCGCGCATTTGACAGCAGCAAGGCATCGGTCAGGCGTTAGGGAAGAGCGCTGTGATTTTTTCGGCAACGGTTTGAGAGCGGTATTTATCATAGAGGAGCACGCTGTGCGAAGCGCTGTGAGAGCGCTGTGACACTGACAGCGGTCCTACACAAATCTGCGTGAAATAAGACTTGCACAATAAAGAAAGAGCAAAAAGGAAATAGATCCCAATTAGGATTTGGCAAACCCTAGTGCTTCCATATAAATACCACCATTATGTAAACCTTAAGGTGTGTGAGAAAAAATTGCTAGAGAGATAGAGAGCAAATTGTAGAGAGACTGAGAGAGAGACAGAGAGATTGTAATCGACTCTGAAAGTAGTGGATTGAGTGCGGTGCGCTCCGTGGACGTAGGCAAATTGCTGAACCACGTAAAAATATTTGGTGTCTTCTTTTTCTTCTTATTGCTTTCATATTATCTGTGTGTTGAGATTTGTGTGTGCGATTTTTCTTACAACACTGGGCCTGGCTGTTTCTTACGTGAGATAATTTAGAGAGTAGGATGCATGCTCAAGGTTTGGGAAGGGAAACTTCTCGGAACTCTTAAAGTCCATGGAGGAATACGAGAAGACGCTTGAATCCAAACGAATTTTGGAAACAACAGCTGCCTGATCGAGCTACCATCGTAGTCTTAACTTACCTTCCTGCCATTATACTGTGAAATAAGGTAGTTACTGCAGCCAAATCGGTCATGTGATGCATCATAACCTGTATATTATTGCTGCAACAAACATTATAAAAAAAACTAGTTAATTAGTGTACAGCAAATTACTTGGAAGGAAAGATATTGCTATGTACACTGTAATGGTATGAGTTAGCAGTATGATATCTGTTTATAAACAAATATCAATAGGAATGAACTCCATATGACTCAGATTCAAAAAACAAAAGGAAAAAAAAAAGGTCGTTACACATTTACATAGTTACATTATATATATATATATGCTTAAAAAAGTTAAAATAATACACTATTACATAAATCAAAGGTTTTTTTGGAAAGAGAAGGATTCGAACCCACAATTTTATGGTTTGCAAAGAATAAAGAGGATAGAATAACTGTTTCAAAAGGTAAGGAAAAGGGAGTGGGCAGGTGCATGTAAGTATAAGTATGGCACTTACGTGATAGGGTAGGTCCCCTTGCCTGCATGAATCTAAGCTTATGCCAATAAAATCGTAGGGCACCAGCCCTATCACATTGGCATATTATAACTAATTGAGTAATGCTATTCATCCCAACAAATCATCCCGAAAAAGTGTACAATCCCATGTGGCACACTCAAAAAGTCATATATGGGATTGTACACTTTTCTGGGATAATTTTTTGGGACATGTGGCGTTTTCCTTATTAATAAGCTTGTTAGCTTTTTCAATGCATTAATTGCTTAAGGTTCACTGCTTATAAAGAGAGAGAAGCTTGCTAGCTTTTTCTTTCAATAAGGTCCACTACTGATGAAGAGATTTTGGACCTTATTGGTCTATTACCCAAAATATAAAAGTAAAATAAAAGAAAAGCTTCCTTATTTGACTAAAAGATAAAACACTTAAATGGAAGAAAATAATATAGTTTGTCCTTGTATCACAATTTCTCATTGGCCTCTTGATTCTCAAGTAATAGCAGCTATTGATCTCCTTGTCCCTTTTTGGACTTTATGATACAATTAGGCCCCACACGGTTTTCTATCTATACAAAGCTTTTTGGTTCTATGGAAATATTTGAAACAAAGTTAAGAAACTCATTGTAAAACAAAGTTAAAGAGCTTCTTGCTCTGTCTGTTAGGCGACCTGTTTTGGTCATGACCTGATGTGTAGCTTCTTGTATGTTTCTTTGCTTTGGCTTGCTTGGTTGGGTTGTTGCCTTAATTTCCTTTTATAAAATCGTGCATGCAGTTCAAAAAAATATATATAGAGAGAGAGAAACTGACTAACTTTTGTTATATTTACTTTCCTCTCATGACTTCAAACATTCAATACAATTAGTGGAACACGCCGAGAACCAAAATCTATAATATAATAGAATATTATAGTATTTGTTAAACCTATAATAATATTATACAATATATGATTGATAATATTGTATTAATTTAATAAGAAAACAAAGTGTACGTGACAATCAAGTTCAATTCCAAGAGAGAATCAAATGTGTGTGTTGAGACTTGAGAGATCAAATGTGTGTGTTGAGACTTGAGAGTAATAATAATGAGTGGATATTAGAGATAGAAAGAGACATTAATTGTTGATTCTTAAGCATGTACGTGGAACGTACATCAAATTTCCAGTATTTAATTTGTTGATTGTTGATTGTTGTTTCTCATTCTTTGCTTTTGGACCATTTTTCTTTTCTTTACTTTTTTTTGTGCACGGCAACACACATGCACACCCACCTAGCACATAACACCACATACACTCAGACACCAACAAATCCTAATTTGAAAGTATTTTATTATTCATTATTCCAATAAGTATTATTAAAAAAAAAAAAAAGCTTTTAAAGATTTATAAACATTTTGAAAGTATTTTGACTAAAAATACATTTTAAAAAAATATCCTAATTTGGTGAAAATTGACAAGTAGTGCGTGTAAAAAGGGCCTATAATTACCGATGGGAAAGTTTGTTAAGAAAAAAAAATCCATTTCACAGAAAAAAAAAAAAAAAAAAAGAGAGAAGATTTTATAAAAAGAGACAAAAGTAAAACAAAATCTAAAAAAGTTATGCTTTCTAAAAACAAAAACAGAATCTTAAAAGTCTCTAAAAAAATCTACCAAAAAAATAACACAGAGAATGACAACCAACCTAACAAAATTAATAGCTCTGAGCCTCTGAATAATGCTAAATAATGAAAGAGAAAGGACTGGTAGAGAAAGGTAGTGAAGGTTAGCTGAGTTTAAAAATGACACACACATTTACATATAAAAACCTCTAATATACATACAATTTACAAACAATAATGATAATTATAGATAGTGTTAACTTGATAAATAATTATGATAATTATTTATCATAATTAATAATAATGATAAAAACCTTTAAAATATAGATAGTGTTAGCTTGTGCCATATTTTAATAGTTTTAAAACATTAAAGTATTTAAGTAATAATTGAATGGACAAAAAGCAACACATTATAAACACAGTTCTATTAACATTTCCGTTGATAATTACAAGTGCATTCTTCATAACTAATAAGTGCTTTATCATATGCATTACTTGAATTCCCATAATTTTAATTTACTAATATTTTTATTTTTATTTTTAGGCAGAATCCAAGACCACATAAATAAAAAAGACTTACTAATATTTTTATATTCTTTTATATATGTTTATAAATAACATCTCTATTGCAATGCTATAATTTAATACAAGGTAAAAAAAAAAATAAAAAAAATAAAAATAAAAAAAAAAAAAAACTGATGTAATGTCAAATTTGGCACAACAATAAATACTGTTTTTTTTAATTACAAAAATACCATTTTATAATTATATTAAATGCATTAATTGTTGACGTATAATTTTAAATAATAAAAAATATTAGGCAAAATTATATGATTTTGCCCGAAAATTTAGGTAGTTTTCGAAACTGTCCCATCCCAATAAGTTTTCTTTATTTATATAAGAGAAATATTTTTTGGACAAGATTGCCCTTAATGAATATGTGATGTGGCATTTAATTTTAGTGATTTTTGAAATTTAAAAACAATTCTGAATCTTTTTTATTCATCATCATTAGTTCGATCTCCATCAATGGAGGTCGCCTCCATCAATTTTTTTTATTCATCTTCATCAGTTCGATCTCCATCAATTGATATATGTTCGATCTCCATCAATGGAAGTCTGAAAAAAAAAATGTTTTAATTTTATTTTAGAAAATTGAAAATTTGAAGAGAGATTGAACAATAGAAAAAATGGAGATTTCCAGGATTATTACAAGCTGAAATTGAGTAAAGATGCATTTAGCGTGTAAAGATGTTGATATTTCAGCGTGTAAAGATTTCCATCGTGTAAAGATGTTGACATTTCAGCGTGTAAAGATTTCCATCTTGTAAAGATGTTGACATTTCAACGTGTAAATATTTCAACTTGAAGATGTGAATCTGAATACGACTTTTGAGGGGGCAAACGATATCCGATTTTCACTCGTAATATACCGTTGGAATCGCTTCGACAAGGAGAACAATAATTTAAAGAGGAAAGAGAGTAAAAAAAAATGTTAGAGAGAGAAACATGACAAGTAGATAAGGGCATAAAAACTTTTTTTATGACAAGTAGTGAGTAAATTTTTTTTTACACAATGGAAATCTTTACACGCTGAAATATCAACATCTTTACACGCTGAATGCATCTTTACACAATTTCAGTGTGTAATAATCCTGGAAACCTCCATTGTTCTATTTTTCAATCTCTCTTCAAAATTTCAATTTTCTAAAATAAAAATAAAACATTTTTTTCAGACCTCCATTAATGGAGATCAAACAGACATCTATTGATGGAGATCGAACTGATGAAGATAAATAAAAAAAATTCAGATCTCCATTGATGGAGATCGAACAGACCTCCATTGATGGATATCGAACAGACCTCCATTGATGGATATCGAATTGATGAAGATGAATAAAAAAAAAATTCAAAATTGTTTTCAAATTTCAAAAATCACCGAAATTAAGTGCCACGTCACATATTCATTAAGGGCAATCTTGTCCAAAAACATTTCTCTTGGATAAAAAAAAAAAAAAACTTATTGAGATGTGACAGTTTTGCAAATGCCCATAATTTTTGGGCTACTTATGAATTTTGTTCAAAATATTATATAAATTGAATGCATTAATTATATTTGTTGACTTTTATAAGTTTAAGTAAAATATATATATATATTTCAAATATAATTATGCAGTGAAGTACAATGCTAAAATGATGTGTCAAATATAGCATTTTATTATATTTTTTGTACCAAATTTAATATTGGCATTAGCATATGCATTGGAAATGGTTTAATATAGATAGTGTTAATCGGTGCCCTATCCTTATAATTGTACTGAGATATTATCATCGCATTACTCAATAATTTATAAGCACAACAAAAAACCAAACATTACTGGAATTTAAGAAAATTCTACATGGCCGGATATTTGGCCAAACTCATTGAAATCATAGGAAATGTTGAGATAATTAGACATGGATAAAGATTGATTAATGATATTGAACTTTAAAACTGCATAAGGTCATCATGCATGTGGAAGTGGAAGTGGAAGTGTGGAACTGAAAGCATCAAATTTGTATGACATCAAACTTTTATAAATTCTTCTAAGAAAAAAGATATAATTAAAGGCAACCTAATCATATAATTAATTGGAGACCTAACAATCCAATATTCTAAACAATAATGCTAAACATCCAACCTATAATCCCATCTATAATCTCATCATTTTCATCTCAACATATGTGGCAGCTGAGGTGTCACTTAGTGAGTGGATACACATTAATTGATATTTATCTCTTTTACCCATGTATTCACTCACCAATTAATGTTTATCCACTCACCAACTGACACCTCAACTGCCACGTGTGTTGGGATAAAAATGATGGGATTATAGGTGGGATGTGTAGCATTACTGTTTTAAATAAGCTAATGAATTATCATGGTATTTCAACTTGGTGGTCGGAGACTTTCATGAAGCTCCATCACTAGGGTTCAAGTCTAGCAGCTAGTAAATATCTCACATTTGTTAATAGTTTCAATTGTTAATAGAGGTCATCAATTTTGTTTGTTATAATTTATTTATTTTTTAATAGAGACAAAACCAAAAATAACCACTCAAAACATCAAACTTTCCTTAATAACCACATTTGAAATTATAATTGTTAATAACCACTTTTTAAAAAAAATTTCACTGTATGTCCGTAATTTACTATAATACCCTTAAAATTAGTTTTTTTTTTTAAAAACCTCAAACTTGAAATCATGGCTAAAAACTTGAATATTGAAACTTGAAATCATGACTAAAATGAAATTTAAAACTTGAAATCATGCCTAAAATGAAATATGTGAAACTTGAAAACATGCCAAAAATGGAATTTCTGAAACTTGATGTCTTCTTCCCCAATTTCCTTTCTCTCTCCTCTGGTCTCTCTCAACAGCCTCTCTCTCTTCCCGATCTACCTCTCTCTCTCCTCCATTGGAAGCTCGCCGGCGTGATGGAGGCTCGCCGGGCGCCGGAGAAGGCATCGCCAAGCACCGGCGAGCCCCCAGCTGCAGCGGCAGCGCACGGCGCTATTGCTTCGTGAAGCGACAGCACTCGCGAAGCAACAGCGCCGTGCGCTACCACTGAAGCTGGGGGCTCGCCAATGCTTGGCGATGCCTTCTCCAGCGCCCGGCGAGCCTCCATCACGCCGGCGAGCTTCCAATGGAGGAGAGAGAGAGGTAGATCGGGAGAGAGAGAGAGGGAAATCGGTGAGAGAGACCAGAGGAGAGAGAAAAAAAAAGAGAAAGAAGAGAGAGAGAGTTGATTTGGGGGTTTTTATACGAGGGTTTTCCTGTAATTTCTCAAAAAAGTGGTTATTAATAAATAAAAGTTCGTTTGTGGTTAAAAACAAATTTCCTATAATTTATGTGGTTAGTTTTGACAATTTTCACTTTTTAATATGAGTAACGTTTTTGCCCTCCAATATTTTACATTTTAAAAATTTTACCTATTTGGTGAGTATAATAAAAACTAGACATATGTCACCAAGACTTAATTTTTTTTAAAATAAAAAATTGGAAAAAAATGATAATGTTAATTAATTCAAAAAATGTTTTAAAAACTTCTAAGATAACATAAAATTATTTAAACAAAACTTAAAATTAAAATCAAAATATATAAAACAAAAAATTAAAAACGTGAAATTAATATATGAAATTGAAAAGGCAAAACAAATTGTTAAAGGGATACATAAATTAAGAAATTAAGAAAAAAAAATCATTAATAAATTATAAAACTAATTTAAAAAAGAAAATTTTTATTAAAAAAAATTAAAAATGTAAAATATTAAAAAAGAAATTAATTATTTAAAAATCTTTAAAATATCTTAGCAAAATTTCAATAAAATTAAAATTATTGAAAATTAATTTCGAGATTTTTATAAACAATTTTCATATTAATTTTTTTGTACATAAAAAAAAAATCTGATCTAAAATTGTTTCAGATTCTATATAATAAAAAAATAATAAAAAAATATATATAAAAAAAAAACGAAAAACCTAAATCCAATCATATTGAAGTCTCCCATATGGAGGATGTTTATATATGGAATATATGTATTTTGATTATAACTTAACTAAGAATTTTGAACAATATGAATATATGATGCGTTGAAATTTACAGGATAGAGTTTAATATTAATTCCATTAGATGAATTCTTATTGAGTTACTGACTTACTGTGGGTGGTGGGTCATGAGCTGATAAATTGAAAGAAGACAATTAACTCTTCCTTTTTTTTATCTCAGTTTCTCTCTCTCTCTCTCTCTCTCTCTCTCTCTCTTGCTAGCTTCTGGAAGTTAGATGCCACCAACCCATATTGTAAGCATGACTCTTTAACTAATTAATTTAATAAGTTTTTTAATTTTTAATTTAAAAATAAAAAAACTTATTAAATGAAGACTTGAGGTAACGTGGAAAATCATCTCAATAATGATTTCAAAGCAAATATTAAATGAAGCATTATTCGATTTGAGATGTGTGTGGGTACAAATAGTAAAAAATTAATGGACGATAAATACAGGAATATGGGTTTCCATATTCTCCTACACTATTGCTCTAATGCTCTTTCATTAAAGGAAAAGAAAATGACAAAGACTGACCATGAGAGGAGGTTTTGTACTTGACAGTTGACATCAACTTTATTAATAATATAATCTTTCTTTAAATTAAATTAAGATATTTTTCAGGACCCAAATGATCTCTTTTTATTTCATTTTTATTTATCACTTCTATAAGTGAATTTGGACCATTAATTTGAGCCATATACTTTCATGGTAATTTGGAGCTCAATTTTTTCATAAGAGATGGTTCAATAATAAAACTATACCATTAAATGATCCACAAACTAAAAGAGTTTTTTTTTTTTTTTTTTAATCGACAACCAAGGCAATCACTAGTTATAACAAGAAGGCCAGGTGGTGTGCAAACTTTTAAAAATTATACTCTTTTCCTTCAAATTTTGTAATTTATTCACTTTGACCCCTCTCAAAAGTTTTGTTTCAGTGTAATGGCAACAAAAATTTATGGATTTGTTCCTC
Source organism: Acer campestre (assembly GCA_954870605.1). Lineage (NCBI taxonomy): Eukaryota > Viridiplantae > Streptophyta > Magnoliopsida > Sapindales > Sapindaceae > Acer > Acer campestre. The sequence goes on along the minus strand of OX940808.1, from coordinate 33,106,716 downwards.
ATTGACTATATTGCATGTTAATTAAATCACTTTTTTTTTTCTTAGTAGCCATAATGTTAATTTTGATTTCATTATTATATATCAAATGAAAAAATCATTCTTTACTCAGTTATGTCACCAAAATAAAGATATATATTTTTAGGAAAAATATTGCAATGGACCGAACCTTTTTGTATAAAAAAAAATAAAGTGGAAATTAAATGCTTTTGATATCATCGTGATAATTCTTAGACACACAATTATACCAAACATTGCAAAAGCATATATCTACTAGGTTTTTCTATAAATCATAACAAACAAAAATGATTGAGATTTGAGCTAATTATTTATTGATTTTTCAATTCTTCATATCAACATCAATATAATTAGCTGCAACTCTGTGACCAACGTTGAAAAAGGATGATTACAAAATATGAAGTTCTTGTGATGTCATGCATGTATGTGATGCCTATCATGATTGTGATACAAACCTTAACAATATATTCATTACAATGCTCATGTATTATGAGATTGAATGAGGTTAGAAAAAAGATCAGATCAGTTGAGAATCCAAATTCATTAAATATTGTTCACCGTACCGTGATATCAACATTGCAAGCATCATTTAGCATCTCAATCTCAATCTCTATAAATGACACCTCGAAGTCTCAAATTAAGCATCAATATCCCAATCTCTTTCTTTCTTCTTCTCTCTCTCTCTGAAATATATATCCCAAGCTCTGTTTCTTCTTCTCAAATATATATCCCAACTCAACTCTCTTTGATTTTGATTTTGTTCTTCTGCCGGAGTTGTTTACCATACTTGGAGGCTTCATCAGTTGTCTCCTATTAATTTCTTGTGACGTCGCTAGCTAACAGTAAGTTATAAATTCTTGTTTTGTATAGGAATATATAGGACAATATAGTATAGGGCTATTATTTATTCTTGCACAGTTTTCTTTTGATACTGAAACCTTTGTTGTCTCCTATTAATGCTGTTGATATCCTTCTTTAATTTTCTGCTTCCGGTACGTCTTTACTGTTGATATATGTTAGTTTAACTTGCTCGATTTTTCTTATAATAAACAAATAAAAAAGTATCTATATATCTTCTTGATTTCCCTGTGTTAGCTAGCTAGGAAAAGTACTATGTTCATAACCCTGAGATTTAACTTGCTTTCTTTAAAATGATTTCCTGTAGTCTGCAACAAACCTTCAAGCCTAGGTGTCAAATTCGAATATAATTACTTTGCTTGCTGTTTGTGCAGGAAGCGAGTGGCGCATGAGGACTTGATGGGGTGCCGGTAAGTCATAAGTGTGCTTATTTAGGCATTTTATTAGTATAAAATTTCACATAAAAAAATCATAATTACTTTAATTAGTCGGAAAGGTATTTATTAGTAAGAACAAATGAAAAAAATATATAAGACTTGGTGATACATATATAATATTCAACAAGAACGTACTACAGCTATATATGATTACACCGGAAGTTAAGTTTAGTTTTAACTCCCCACTTAGTAAACAGCATTGCAAATAACTAACATCGTAACATGTGAAGATTCATTCTTCTAGCTAGATTCTTCTAATTTTTTTGGGCAATATTTAACAAAACTGAAATTTTTTCAGCAGGTATGTGAATGACGAAAATTATAACGGAGGAGTTACGATACTTGACACGGTGCCCGTGTTCAGAGCAACGGAGTTGAACTACCGGTCATGGGTCTATGGCTTCGCACAGATGGCCATCGGAGCAGACATGCCGGAAGCTATACAAGAATTTTCGCGGACTCTGTTCAATATGAGGCCAGACATATCACTACATGTTTTTCGTACTTTAATTTTAAGCACTGATATATAAGGTGTCCTTTGTCAAGTAACTGTACGCTGCCATATAATTAAGACGGACAGAGACCCGTCGGTGCCATTATCACCGGCTGAGTATTTGAGTCGGCATTTAGGTGGGCTGACCACCTTAGAGACCTTGAGTACCCTCCAGGGTCAACTTCCTCAATTGACCGCACCAGGACTATTGGGTCCAGCGATATGACAAGCGATACGCAAACCATGAATTTCAATTGACCACACCGGGGCTATTTAGTCTTGAATTTCATGATCTGCGTATCGCTTGCCATATCACTGGACCCAATAGCCCCGGTGCGGTCAATTGAGGAAGTTGACCCTGGAGGGTACTCAAGGTCTCTAAGGTGGTCAGCCCACCTAAATGCCGACTCAAATACTCAGCCGGTGATAATAAAACCTAGTAGATATATAGTAAAACCTAGTAGACTCAAAAATTTCACATATCTTAACTCCTCCATTGTTTGTTATGATTTATAGTAAAACCTAGTAGATATATACTTTTGCAATGTTTGGTACTTTGGTATAATTGTGTGTCTATTAATTATCATGATAATATCAAAAGCATTTAATTTCCACTTTATTTTTATTTATTTTTTATACTAAAAGGTTTGGTCTAGGTTTGAATTATCAATCTCTTTTTCAAATATATAAAGAGATTCAACTTGAAATTACAATCTTTTTTATTATTATTTTTTAAATGGCATCATTATGAGATAGACTACATTTAACAATCTAAAATGGTGAAGCAACTTCATAATTTGATTTTAAAAACTTTTTCCATTTATAATTGGTCGTGGGAAGTGGGTTTCCCTAACACGGTTGAAAAGTAATATAAAGTTGTGGTACTAATTTAGAGCCACTCATTCAGTTTGGCTTTTGATTCCACATACTGTATTTGATATACAAATAATAATAATAATAAAAAAATAAATAAAATAAAAATTAAGGGATATAAAAAAGAGTACGGATATTGACACCCATAAAAATAATAAGCGCATCCACATTTATAAGTACACCCATGTCTAAAATTTTAAATTAAAACATTACTAGAAACACTCATCTTAATGCCAATAGTACCCTTATTTAAATAAATGTTTTCATTTTAATACAATTTATTTATAAACCCTCATAAGTTATTAACACACCCCATTTTACAAATGATAAATTTTTAAGTTCTCCAGACTCGAAAAACGGTCTCGAAAATTCTTAAATTCTTAAATTTCGAGAATCTTTACTTCATGCCAATTTCAAGATGTGTAATTAACGTAGGCATGCTTATTATATTTATTATATGAACAAGACTGCTTGAGCATGGGTGATGGGTGTAATTTCATTTTCAGGAGCCTGAAATGAAATTAAGCATGGTTCAAGGCTCTAGGACATTGATTGCGAAAAAAAACCTACAAAAAGCATTGTTTTTACGGTTGTTTCATTTCCAGGAAAGAGAAGATTGATAATGAAGTCTGATATGGTTTCGTTTGGTAAGCTTTCTTCCTCCAGTAGCCTTCCAAGTACACCATTGCTGACTTGCGCTGATCCGGTCGGTTGCCTGTGCTTATCTATAGTCTTCTTTATCTTGCTTATGATTTTCTCCCCTGCCTGTCAAGCCAGTAATTGTAAATTGTAAATTGTAGATTTGATTTGAGAACATTAACTATTGGGGGCGTGGGTTACCTTCTTGGCAGTATGGTAAGTAAAACCAGGAAAGTTGATTGGAAGAGAAAGACAGCCATCCACAGAGTCAGAAAACAATTGAGCCATCTCATTGATTTCGCACTCACTGGAAACGCCTAATAGTTGATTAACCAATTGATTAATAGCTACCTGAAAATGAAATTAAGCACCTAAGGGCTCCGTTAGGCTTCTGTTCTTCTTGTTCATTTTTTGTAAAAAAAAAAAAAAAAAAAAAAAAATAGAATTAAAGTTGAATTAGGGTTTTTTTTTTTATTTTTTTTTTATAAAGTGATATAGTTGAAAATATGAGTGTAATTAATGGGTGTAAATAGTATTTTGTTTATTTTTAATTAAACCAATTTGTCCTTATTGGTAAATTCTTATTGGGATATTTTTATAATTAAAGTTTTTATTAAAATATGAGTGTGCTTATCATATTTATAGGGAGAGCTTCTTTTGACAATCCAATTTTTTCTTTTCACACTTCTTTTCTAAAGACAATTCATTCTCAAAATTAAAATTTAAAAAAATTCTAAAAACGTTTCATTTTGTTCCAAAATTATCCTTTTTATCTTTTGGCACTCCTATTCTAAAGACACTCTATTTAAAAAAATAAAATTTCTAAAGACACTCAATTTTAGACACCTCACAACAATGAACCATAAAATTTTTTGGACATGCTAACATTACTCGTACAATTTTATTTCCTTATATTTCCACTTTTTAATATGGATAGCAAATACTCGGGACAGGTTTGAATATATCTATGCCTTTTTATTTTTTAAAACAATTATACCCAGTCCATACCGGTTTTTTTTTCCCATGAACTCATGGACAAAGAACCTGCACAACACAAAATAGAAAGAAAAAAAAAATCATTCCTACGCAATATAATATATCACACTTGTTATTATTATTATTTTTGGCAAAATAAAGAAAAACAATATAAAAATATAATAAGAACATTAAAATTTATATGGTTAGAATATCGATTGGAATTTTTATGCTCTTTCTATAGAATAATTCGTTTGAAATCTCCTTTTGTCATAAGTCATGACGATTCTCAAAAGACTAAAATTCAAAGACTAGTTAAACTCTGACATGCATTAGGAATACATGGATAATCCAGTAGCATACACTGGCCTTGTCCATGTATTACCTGATGCATACCAGAGTTGGCTAGAAGAAGCTAGAGGCACAAATTGCTTTCTGTGAAATTTACTTGAATTGTTGATTCATGATCCGAAAATTTGAAAACAGTTTCTAATCGTAAGTAAGAGTTTTAAAATTTGAGAAATTTGAGAAATATGATTTGCATTATAATTAAAAAAATAATAATAATAAACTCTTCCCTCTATTTTTTTTTATTTTGTAACAATGTATAAACTTGCACATCTAAAAAACAATTTCAGAACACAACTGAAAAACTACATTTTTTTTTTCAGTTTTGATGGTAGGAAATTGTGATGAGTTGCGTGTACATATATATAGTAGAGTATGCATAAAAATGTGTGGTATTGGTATATGAACTAAATGACGACATAATGAGTTACAATGTTGTTATTTATGGATAGTATTGTCCATCACTTTCCAATCAATCAAACTTTTTAAATATTGGAAAAAAAGAAGAAGATATTTTAGAGTTTGTAAAAAAAAAAAAAAAAAAAAACACACACACACAAAAGAAGTAAAAACATTATTTTCTAAAACAAAACTAGTTTGGAGTGTCTTTAGAATTGTTTTTGTTTTGTTTAGTAATTTTAATTCAAGTTAAAATTGTCATTAATAAAAATATTTAAATTGAAGTGTAAATAGATAATTTACGGATTGTAAGGAGAAGCTCTCATTTATGGGTGTCAATATCGGCTCCCTATAAAAAATTAATTAATTTGGCATATTAATCACTCAATCAAGAGTGCATATATGTAAGACACAAATGTACCCAATATTATTCTCTAATCCTTTTTGTTTTAAGTGTGAAATCCTACCATGCCCAATAAAACTCATGGTAATTAAAGGGCATTCATTCGGTTGGTTAATTAATATCTTAAGTTCGAATCTCCGTTGCATAAGTGTTAAAATCCCCCCAAAAAATATCTACATGAGAATTATCTGCGCATAACATTGAGAAAAAGTTGAGAAAAAGTTGTGGGGCTGTTGAGAAAAAGTTGAGAAAAAAATCCACAATTATATGCGCATAACATTGAGAAAAAGTTGCAAGTTGCAACTATCCAGCTGTGGGACTGTTTTGATCCTGATTTCTGTCAGTCAAGTACTCATCTCTTTTTTCTATCTTGTGAGTATCATTTTACATTTTTACGTACATACATTTTATTTTGCATCAACTTTATCTTTCAAGAAGGACATTTTTTTGTGTTTATCGTGCATTGCAAGGCTGACTCTTGAATAATAAAAATAAAAGATGATTTCTCAATCACAAATCATAACAAAAGAAAAAAGCTAAATTAGAAGAATCTAGCTAGAAGAATGTTATTGCTTTTCTAATCAATCAAAGTTTGCAAGATCATCATATTCAATTCCATCATATATGATCGCATTTAAGGTTGTTAGTGAAAACACAATTCACGAAAACAATTAAAATTTGGCACTTTAATTGAAAATTAATGTAAAAATAAAAATATAAAAAAATAAAAAAAATATATTAAAAAAACCCTTAAATTTATAAAATAGTGTAATACTTCAATAAAAAAAATTAAAAATTAACGAAAGAGTTTAGATTAATTTATAGGTGAATTAAAAAAAAAAAAGGCTTGAGTGCTTGACTTAATTCTCAAAGACAAATCAGAAAGAAAGCAAATTTAATTAGTCACTTCAAATTTCTAAGAATCATGATCATGTTTAATTTAGGTATAAAAGAAATTAAAGAGTGGTACGTAGTAGAGATCAACTAAAAGTGTATCTATCCAAAAATTTCTCCATAATATATGGTTCACATTTTTCATCCTGATATATTTTATATCATGACGAACTGACAATAGAAATACTATATATATATATATGATATATAATATTTTCAAGAATGAGCAAATTGCAATCAGCCTCCATGAGGTTTGCTCTTAGACAATTAGAAACAACTTTTTCATTTGTTGACAATCACCTCCCCTCCAGTTAGTCAACATCAGTTAACTTTAACCATTGGCCATATCAAATTTGTAAAATGACTCAATTACCCCTAAGTCACTTGTTAACACCTACTTTGACTTATGGAAAGGAAAAAAAAAAAAAATAAATAAACATTGTCCTAGGGGGGTAGCTTTGTATGTGGATGATTGAATGAAATTTTTTTTCTATGGATAAAAATATCCTTCAAATTTTGATAAATTCTAATTGAAGAAAATTAATTAAAAATTCCAATTAACCGTTTGGATTACATATAAATTGCATTTGACAGCAGATCATTGGGCAAGAAATACTTTTTTTTTTTTCTTTTTTTTTTTTTTTTTTTTGATCAATAAAATTTGTATTCATTAGCATTTATTCTTTAGCCATATATATATTTTTTTGTTTTTTCCTTTTCTGACTAATAAGAGATTGGGAAATCTCGAGTTACTGAGCATTATAAATCTCATTTTCAGTGGTGTAACACTGCTTGCTTTGATCACTGAGAAACAATTGAAAAAATATAATACTACTATCATATGTCACAAGTCACAACTATATATCAAAATCATGAATATATAGTATTAATAGAACATAAAACACCCAAACACATACTCAAAATAAGTGTAGTAGAAAATATTCATACAAAAAGATGATATTTTAGCCACACAAAATAACATGAGCTTCCCTTAAAGATAATTATTTTTCTCCTACATAAATAAAAAATAAAAAATAAAAAAATAAAAACATATTGAAACACTAAAGCAACAGCTACAACCACAAAACTAGCCCCATATCAATGCAACTTCCATCTGTTGTGTACTCCAAAAAACATATGTAACTTACCCACCAAAGGAAGCTGCTGCAATGCTTCTAAATCAGTCAATTGTGGTCCAATTTCGAGCCCCTTTAGTACCCTCTTGAGTACCTATTGAGATTGGCTGGAGTAAATTTAATTTATAAATAAGAATAATGAATAATTGAAACATAAGAGAACCAAATTCCAAAATACAAACCTTGAGTTGACTAAGGCTGTTGTGGTTCATTAAGCATGAGATTTTGAGATGTCAAGTGTGCATTCCATGCATGTCCTTAACTTGAAGTCCCTTCTTGACTTGATGAAAACCAAAAGACCTACACATATTTACAACATGTCAATATGCATTCTTACTAGGTGAAACAAAAAAAAAAATTGATATTACCATTGTTATCCTGTTTGAAGCATTTGTTGTAGCTACATTAGCTGCAATTGAAGCATGATGAGTTGTTCTTGAAGTTGGAACAAATGTTGATGTTGATGCACCTATAGTTGAGGATTGATATTTTGTTCTTTTATGACTATTTCCTTCTTTTGAAGTTACAGGTGCAATGGATGAGCTTCCAGGCCAAATGAAAATTAGATAATATTAGACAAATAATAAGCAATATATATATATATATATAGTTCAACATCTTAAAAAAGATTTTAAACCTCAGTTCTTAACCCTTGTACAGGTGCCTTACAGGTCCTGCTATTATGACCAACCTCTTGGCATTTTGAACACCTAAAACCCATAGATCTTTTCACCCTGGCTTGTTCAATAACCCTTATTCTTCTAGACAACCTCGGCCTACCAGATCTCCTCCTCTTCAGTGGTGGCAAAACAATTCCATGTTTAACCTCAGGCTATTAACTTTCATCAGGAATTGCATGTATGGCATTGGAATATGTTTTCAAATATGCTGGTTTCTTTAGGTACTCATGCACATAATCCTCAACATTTTGTCTCATCCTTGTTATGCAAACCATAGCATTCTAGCATGGAATACCAAAAACTGCCCAAATTCCACATTGACATGTATGATCATCAAGTTTCACAACAAACTGTCTTGTACCATCAACCACCTTAAACTCCCATTGATCACATTGCAGCGGATCCAAGTACCTCCTTATTTGTTGAGTTTTTGGAAGTAACTTATTGATCTAAGGTGGTAGGTTACCCTCCCAACTCATTACTGCTTCATATCTATCTTGCATTCGTTTCATAAACTTTCTTCTTATGTTCTCCATCATTGTTAACAATGGTTGAGCACCAAACTTGTTCAACCAACCATTGAACGCCTCAACCACATTGTTTGTGTTATGGTTTGTCTTTGCAATAAGATCAAAAGCATGAACAGTCCAATACTCTAATGGAATCTTCAATAGGTATTGATGAACTGGTTCAGATATCTCCTTGATTTCTGCCATTGCCTTTACAAAATCTGTTAAGTCTGAGCTTCTAGCTGCTGGCCAAAACAATTCCCTTAAGTACTCCACTTTGAATGTAGACATCAAATTTTGCAATATGTGCCTACCACAAAACCGAGTGTGATGATTAGGCCAAATGGCATCAAGTGCTGGGATAATGCCCTTTTGTCGATCACTTATAAAGCATACCTTTCTATGCTCATGCATCCTCACATGTTCATACAACAATTGTATAAACCATGTCCAACTATCAAGACACTCAATCTCAACTACACCCAAAGCAATTAGAAACACCTCTGAATTTGCATCTATTGCAATAGCACACAACAAAATCCCCTCATAAGGTCTTTTTAGGTGGCATCCATCCAAGCCTATAAACGGTATACACCCTTCTAGATACCTTTACTTTTGTGCATAGAAGCTAAGGTAGAACCTATGAAAGTGTATAGAGACATTAAGATTCGGATCATAGCTTATCGTACTCAATTTTGCATAAGACCATGGATTCCTTTCAATAATGATACCACCATACCTATAGAGCTTGTTATAACTTTCTTTATGATCTTTATCCCCAATTTTTAGTGCAAATATTTTAGCCCTATAAAGGGTATGATTTGGCACGTACACCCCAATATTCCTTAATACAATTGAAGCCAAAACCCTAATATTCATATCTGGATTGTCTTTGATAAGGGTCTCAAACCTTTTCCTGAGCCACCTTGTAGTGATATCCTTATTTTTAGCCACTGAAAGACAATCATGTTTAGATCTAAGGGTCTTCAACATGTAAGTGATCTCGTCGTATGTTGGACTACCATGAGCCCTCCATTGGCAGCCTTTTGCCTTACTCTCATTTGTGATCCTCTTTCTCTCGTTTCTAATCCTTTTAAGCCTAAACCCCTCTTGAATGGAGTACTCTAGTAGGATTTGCCTAAAGTGGGTGGCATTCTTAAATAATTGGCCGACCTCTAGTTTAATACAACCATCCTCACCTAAAGTAAAAGTTGTTCCCCTATTTGGTTAGTCTATCTCCCCTTCACTGCCACTACCATTTTCTACCATAGCCTCTTGACTAATATTTTCCTCATTTACATCAGACAAACCATCTAATTCATTATCATCGTCTTCAACATCAAGCACTCTTGGACCATTATTATGCTCCTCACCCACATCATTGCCATCATCCACATCTCTATCATTATATGAGGATTGATCATCACTGTCAATAGGCATTACCACATTTACTGAGATGTACTCCACATTAAAGTGGATTTTGTTTACATTATTTCGTTCAAATAATGCCAACACATCCATCAAGTCTGAATCGGTTTGAATTTTCCGCAAACCACCATTCCAAGGAATTGGCACCTGTTGATGGTACTTGTCTCCAACCGTAAACTACAAACCCAGTGTTTCATGCATTACACAATCCCACAGATCCTTCAAGCTAAACAAATCCCTTGTAAACCTCCCAATCTCAAAACTTTCACCTATGAAACTTACTGTTCCAGTAAACTTAAACTCCCTACCCAAAAAAAAAAAAAAAAAACAGAAAAATATTATCAACAATCAATCATAATCGATTACGTGCATGAAACGTTGAAACTAATAAAAATAACATGACTGCAACTGCATAAAAACATAACTACATATACAAAATTAAAAGAAAAAATAGTTTCTTAACTTCCCACTCGGAACTCGAAATCATATGAATGAGTAACCTAAATGTTCGGAACTCAATAAAGAAGAATATGAGAACATATTCGAGTCCAATATCCATAAAAAAAAAAAAAAAAAAAACAAAAAAACACAAGAACACACAAGTATTTCATTTCCTAGAGATAGTCTTAGAACATGCAATTTTACAATGTTTGTCAAATTAAGTCTAATGCATGTGCGTACTAGAATACGTGTGTGAATGTGTTATACTAATTTAGCGCAACGATGCAGGGACACAAATGTATGCAATGTGTGTGTGTGCACATACACTTTGTAAGAGGAAGAAGAATCCTGATATCTTAACATCCAAGTAAGCACTTTCCTCTTGAAATCGAACTTTGCATGAGAAGTTGTTTTCCTTCTTTGAAGCTCATTTCTAACATGAATTACGTAAGCAACTAGTCATTACAAATAAAGAAAGTTTTGTTAAGGGAATCAAACCAATACAAATCTAAAACCTAACAAACTTTTCTTCATTGGGAGTGTGTCCAGTTCTACTGATGGTTGCATGTCAATGCCGCCAAACTTGCTCTCATAAATACTAAAAACTTTGAACCACTTGGTTCGAATGTCAATAACCTGTTCGAAATAATCTATGCTCAAATTAGAACCAATATATTCAAGCAAAGTTTTAAACTTTCTAAACCAGATGATTTAACCCTAAGATCTACTATAACACCTAAGGCATAAAGCAAAGGAATTGTAAACCAGTATTTTTAAAACTTGCTTTCCATGGCAACAACTGCAATGTCTAAGATATTATTTGCCCTATACATGTTTAACATTCAAACATTTCCACAATCTGATGGATTTTCTAGGAAGATGTGGGGTAATAGACCCTAGAATGAGTTAAAGTGAAATCATAAAAAACTTTTAAAAATTCAACCAAAATCTTTTCCACATACCAATCGTCTGTGGTCAGTACTGGATGGCCAATTTCAGCCATTTTCATGTTATAAAAACCTGAAATAGTTGTAGCATAATCCATACAATTTTATAGCATTAAGTAAGTAGAATTCCACCTTACTAGTATATCTGTTTGGAATCGTCAAGGTCGTAAAGAGTTAGCTTGACAGTACCTGCCGAAATCTCTCAATCTTATATTAGAGCTGGCGATCTAAGAAAGGGCATCTCTGATGCAATCTATATCATCGCTTACAACTTTCATACTAGACTGTACAGCTAAATTTATGATATGACATGCACACCGTTGGTGGAAGAAATAACCCTCATCTCGCGGGATATTGTTTCGAAAAAAACAATGCAATAGAGCTAGAATTTACCAATGCATTATCTAATGTGGTAGAAAGGATGTGTTGAGTTATTTCATAAGTTTCTAAAACAGAAAGAATGACATTAAAAATATTTTCTGCGGTATGTTGAAAATCCATTGGACGAAACCAAGAATTTTTTTTTTTTTATTTTTTTTTTTTTTTGTAACTTCTAATCAGAGTCTAAATAGTATCTTGTGACACATAAATAATCCTGTTTGGAACAGGTGTTCCAAATATTGGAAGTTAGCGTAATAGAAACATTTAGATGCTGCAATTCACCCATCAAATTATCTCGTTGGTTTTTTAAACATTTAACAAATCACTCCCTAGAAACAGCTTGAAATTTGGGGTTGTATGCTTTTTGGATAAATTCTTCATAAAAAAACGTTGTCACCGAATAGATAAATGTAAAATGCCATGCAATATCTAGCATACGCGGGGTCGTAACAGACCTGTCTGGGTTCCATTGTAGTTGTGTCTGGGTTGTAGTATCTACATGTCCATGTGTAGGCATGCATTTGTCCCACTAACACCACCCCCCCCCCCCCCCCCCCCCCCCCCCCCCCCCCCCCCCAAATAGGCATATAAGTTGTGACAAAACTTACATTTAGCTTTTGTTGTGACCGTACCGTCTAAGTTTGGTATTTGTAATAGGTCAAACACTGCCATACTTCTTATGTCAATTTTTAAAATTTGGGACTTGATGTTGGCGTGGTGCCGAAAGGTCCAGCTGTCATTTCCGCTAGTTTGTAAAGGTCAAAATCATCGTTGTCCATGTTAAGACTGTCTGAAAAATAAGGATGATTAGGATCAATTTCCTACAATACAAATATTAACTCATTAGTAAATAAAAACTAAGCATAAAATCATAAATATACTAAGCATAAGCATAAAACTATAAAAGCCATAAAATGATAAAAGTACTAAACAAAAATATTAAAATTAATAACTAAACATAAAATGATAAATTTACAAACCAAAAATATTAAAATTAATTACTAAACATAAAATGATATATTTACTAACTAAAAAAAATATTAAAATTAATAACTAAACATAAAATGATAAATTTACTAACCAAACAAAAATATTAAAATTAATAACTAAAAATAAAATGATAAATTTACTAACCAAAAATATTAAAATTAATTACTAAACATAAAATGATAAATTTACTAACTAAACAAAAATATTAAAATTAATAACTAAAAAAAAATGATAAATTTACTAACCAAACAATAATATTAAAATTAATAACTAAACATTAAATGATAAATTTACTAACCAAAAATATTAAAATTAATTACTAAACATAAAATGATAAATTTACTAACTAAACAAAACTATTAAAATTAATAACTAAACATAAAATGATAAATTTACTAACCAAACAAAAATATTAAAATTAATAACTAAACATAAAATGATAAATTTACTAACCAAAATTATTAAAATTAACTACTAAACATAGAATGATAAATTTACTAACCAAAAATATTAAAATTAATTACTAAACATGAAATGATAAATTTACTAACCAAACAAAAATATTAAAATTAATTACTAAACATAATATGATAAATTTACTAAGCACGGATATTAAAATTAATTATTAGACATAAATTCATAAAATGATAAATTTACTAAAATCTAAGATTTTAAGAATAGATATTAAAATTCATAACAAAGCATAAAAATATAAACTCGATCATAAATATACTAAGCATAAAGCCATAAATATTAAATATACATAAAACCTTTAGAATAAATATCAAAATTAATAACTAAGCATAAATATATTAAGTAAAAATTAAAAATTAAAAATTAAAACATAAAAATAAATAATAACACTTAAAGAAAAAAAAAGTACCTTTGTACTTTGGTGTCTTGGTGCCTTGGTGGCCGGAGAGATTAGAGAATAATAGTTAGATGATAGTAATATAGTATTAGAATTAAAATAGTAGATTAGTAGTGTAGAGAATATAGAGAGAGAGAGTGAGAGTAGAGAGAGAGAGAGAGATTAAGAATGAAATTATGAAAATATAAAATGGTGTAGAGATTAAAGTGAGTAATGAAGAATTGGAGAATGGAGAGAATGAGAAATTGAGAGAAAGTGTATGAAAATTGGAATGGATGGGGGTATTTATAGAAAAATTTGAAATATGGGTAAAAATATAAAGGGTAAATTACAATGGCCCCCTGAAGGTTTGGCCTTCAGACACCTAGCTAAAAAGGTTTGGGTATTCTACACTAACACCCTTCAAGCTTAACTGTGGTTAGTTATCATCAAATAGTAAAGGGTTATTTTGGTCTTATCATATTTTATTTATTAGATGAAAGGGTTTTCCAAATTTATAATTTATATTATATTTTTTATTTTTCTAAAAGAGAAAGAAATATAAAATTGAAAAAATTCATCATCATCATCATCGCCATCATCGCCAATTATCATCAACAACCCAGAATCATCATTTCCAACACGGCACATGCTTTGGGGCCATGCCATGCCAGGCACGCCCCACAAGCGTGTTGTGTTGTGCTGTGCCTGACACGACTTGCCTTCCTTAGCGGGCCGGCCAGGCCAGGCACACCAGGCCCAGCCCATATTAACAGCATTAGTACAATTGTACTTGAAAAGACTCGAATCACATTTTATATGTTTAAACTAAATTTAAACTCCATTTCCAACCCCATTTAAACACATTTTATATGTTGAAACTAAATTTAATAATTTGAAACGTATCTGTTATATATATATATATTTATAATTGATATTTTTCACTATTGTGGTTAGGGGTGGACGTTTAATAGACTGGTTCACTTTTTGATTGAAATGATAAAAAACCGATAATATTCAGTTTTTGATAAAGTGATTCAATCCGATAAACTTTACAATTGTCTACCAATCAAAAAACGAATGAACCGGACCGGTTTGGTTCGAGTTTTTTGGTTTTGGGCCTAACATTATTCATTCCTTCAGTCATGAACAAAGTATCATCTCTAAATATTCTTTATAGAAAACACAAAATCATAACATTTAAAAAAAAATTATCAAAAAATTCAGCATCGATGATAATAGATTGAATAAATAATGGTTCCAAATAATATTAAATTTTATAATATATTTTGAATTGAACCTTGCAGATAATGAAATTTGCATCACGTTTTAATGGTAGAAAGCGTGTCCACTGTCTAGTCTCCACCACCTCTATTTTCAAGCCCTTCCGTGATGACTCTGGACATAACAATGACTTTGAAGACTCAAGTGTGACTGTGGGTCGTGACTCATGCCTTTGACGAATTAGAAAAATCAATGTGTTGTCTTTTTAAATTTTTTATGGATAACTAAAGTTTAGTTTAGGCTCTTATTGATTGATCTAGGCTTACTTAGGGCCCGTCCTACAAGCTGTTTTCTGTTTTTATTTTTCGAAAAGAAAAATGAAATCGAAAACAATGTTTTTGGTTTCATTTTTGAATTCCGAATACGCGTCTAGTAGCATTTACTAGAATCCGTATTTTGAAAATAAAAACAGAAAAAACGCGTATGGTAGGAAAACCGAAAACTTTCGAAAATTGAAATATCAATTTTTTAATTTTGTTTAATATTATAACAATTATAAATAAAATGATTAAATAATTAAAAAAAAAACATTTTGTAATTTAATTGGGTTTACAAATTTTAACAGTTGAAGACTTGAAGAGGAAGATGAAGTAGAAGAAGACCAGATCGGCGGCGGGAGGAGGAAGAGGAAGAGGAAGAAGAAGAAGAAGAAGAAGACGAAGAAGAAGAAGAAGAAGAGATCTTGGCGGCGATGCAGACCCTCGGGGGGAAGAAGAAGAAGAAGCGGAAGAATAAGAGGAAGAGGAGATCTTGGCGGCAATGCAGACCCTCGGCGGGAAGAAGAAGAAGAAGAGGAAGAAGAAAAAGAGGAAGGGGAAGAAGAAGAAGAAGAGATCTCGGCGGGAAGAAGAAGAAGAAGAAGAAGAAGGCGGCAGTGAGTAGTGAGTAGCGAGCGACGACCGACGGAAGGCGAGTGACGATCGACGACTGGCGGAAGGCGAGTGACGACCAGCGGCGATAAGGAGGAGAAAGAAGAGGAGAAAGAAGAGAAGAAGAAAGAAGATGAAGATGATGGCCTATGTGTGTGGTTCAAGAGAAAAAAAAAATTATTAATAATATGGGACCGACTTGATATGAAAAACAAGTTTGTTTTTTTTTTTTTTTTTTTTTTCAAAATTTCCACTTTTAACATTGGTTTTGTTTTTCATTTTGTTTTTAAATTTTGAAAATAAAATGAAAAACGGTTACCGAATGTGAATTCAAAATCATTTTTGGAAAACAAAAACGAAAACATACTGAAAACAGCCTGCAGGACAGGCCCTTAGTCTTTGTGAATTGAGTTTGATTTGTCTATACATACCTGTTGGCCTCTTTCAAATTTTCATATTTCCACATCTAACTAATGATTTGTTACCTCACATTCTATATCCATGTTTTTCTTTTAATAATTTATATATCTAGATTGTTTAATTGGTTTCTATATGAGTATAAATCAACACTTGATTTAAATCTATATTTCAAATATTTTGGAAATTAATTAATTTTGCAAAAGAATTTGATCCTTGCCTAATTAAGTAAATTTCAATACAGTATAAAAAAATTAATCATTTCGTGTAATTATATTTTTTGGATTGTGGGATATCAACCTCAACACACAAATAAATAAAATAAATTTTAGAAATAATAACAATAAAATTGTCCACATTAATTAGGAAATAATCTATATTTTGACAATATTAAAGCATTTTGAAGTATTCTTTAATGGAAGTAATGATTCTGGATAAAAATGTGTATCGATTAAGTCTTATTTAGACACCCATTAAAAAAAAAAAAAAAAAAAAAAAAAAAAAAGGGTGACTAATGAATTGGATACCTACCATCAACACATTATTTGGAGTACAAGAAGAATTACCAACCAAATAATGAAGAATTTATACACATGTTTCGTCTATAGTTGTCCTGTCCTCCATATTAAAGAAATTAGTTAAACAATCAGTTGAAAATTAAATACCTGGAACAGGATAAATTTTGGGCATTGTTGTTAATATGTGTGAATGTGGTTTAATTATGTTGGTATTGTTTTTACGAACACTTATGACATAAAGTTGCCAATTTGTTTCGTATTCCTCTTAATATGTTGCAACTTGGTGCATGTGAGATGTTTCTTGACATTTTGTCATGAGAAAGCTATTGAGTACGCTACTCAAAGCCCAGGCTGGCTTCCATAACTCAACCAAATTAATTGTAAACAAAGTATTAATGTAAACAAATAATAGTTTTGTTTGTATTCTTGGTCATATTACTTTTGATGATCATATAACATAACAAAGTAAATTGAGAGAGAAAGACATGGTGGTTGATGACTGAGGTCACCATGTGATCCGTCCGGTTGCTGCAAATCAACCGGACGGATCACACGGTAACCTCAGCTCTATCTTCTAGTCTCATTTAGAGAGGATGGGAAGCCTTCCCTGCTTCAATTAATTGCACCAATTGATAGATTTGTCCACTAAACCTTGCTGGGGTTCTTATGTTTCAAAATTGTTGGTTAGTTGACATCCTACATGTATATTCTCACTGTCTCTTTATGAATTCATTTATGTTCTTGAAAAAGGAAAATTCATAATTTGATAGAGCTGAATTTTGGTGAAAGACCTTGTATGAAACGAATTCCATGTAGTACTTATGATTTTATTTAGCTGTAATATTGGATTTTAGGAGGAGTAAGAGCTTTGAGCAATATATGGAGTTCGTTGACATTACCGTAACTGCCCCAGACTATCCTCAACGCACAGAATCTCTTAGCAGGAAATAAAACCGCCCTTTTGGCAGAGTCTTGTGTTCCCTTTTATTTATTTTCCTCAACATTTTGTTTTTCATCAACTTTCTAAGTTTCATAGGTTGGTCTTATACAACTCCTCAATGTAATGTAAAACTTTACTGCAAGAACTTAGTTTCTTACACTACAAGTCTAATAGCTTAAGCACCAAAAGAAAGGTTTGAGAATACATTTTAACAAATGTTTTTTTGTAATCTTGGTTCTGTATTATAAAGGCAGAAAATGTTTTGGATACAGGGAATGTTTACTTGTTTGCTTGGGAATCTTTCGATTCTTTCATATTTTGCAAAGAAAAAGGAGAGAGGCAATTGTGGTGCAAACATTGGGCGTTGTGTCTATTATGCGATAATTGTGCAGCTTGCTATGGCAGAAGCAATGCCTCTGCCCATCTTTGTGATCACTTCAGGTGTGGTGGCAAGTAGTCTTGTTATAAACTTCCTAAATTACTTTAATTGGCATATCAAGAAAAGAAGATCTTCTAACATGTAAACTGTTTTACAGGTGATGTGCTCTACATTTGTACCAACAAGTATCCTGCCTGGGACAATTGCTTGTGTTGTAGGTGTGGCAGCTGTTGTTATGGTAAGTTTTACTGGATATTTTTTCTGCCTGTTAAAGTCGTGCATGTAATTCCTAAAAATATGGCAAAATATTATCGCACGGATCATTAAGTTTAAACTACAGACGTTTCTAAAGGCTTCTGCATCAGTGTCATCGATTTGATTATCGGAGATGTCATGTTTGAGAAAGCATATGGAGGAATAGGTCCTTGGAATTTGTTGAGAGAGAGGTAAAGTGCAACAACGCTGCTACAAAAGGTGGACAACTGAAGGTATGTTGAATTAGTTAGAGAAAAGTAAAATTCACAGAGAGATTCAGAAGAATTAACTGATGATGAAAGACCACATGCCAGTAACTGCAATTCTGGAGATAGAGATTAACAACATTTAGACAAATGTATCTTACGAAAGAGAGATGAGAAAGCCACTAAAGATTGCTAGCATACAAACAACAATATCCATAGTTGATGCTGAAATCAAGTGATTGAAATATTGATAGATTCCTAAGTTGATAAGGAAGTACTCGACCAGCAAAACCACAGCCGGAGAGATAAAGGTGCCGCGCATTTTTAAGGGAACCAATGAATTCTAGGAACGGTTGTCTTCCAAAATCATTGGAACTCAAGTCCAAATAATGCAATTCAAGCAGGGAAGAAATGAGGTTACCTCTCAAAGGCTTCCCATCCTCTCCAAATGAGACTTGAAGATTGATCTTGACAACGTGATCCGTCCGGTTACTTCAGGAGACACCTATCCATTTGCAGCAATCTTGTCTGTCTTCTCTATCCCCATGAAGAGAGATGCATGGCCATATTCATCGACCGGGATATCATCAAGAGAGCATGTCTTTCTCTCTGTATGCACTTTATTATGTTATATGAGCATAAAAAGCAGAGAAGTGAAAGTAATTATATGAGCATGACGAGTAGTTGAGATCTTCTGGTACTCGTAGTTGCACAATGGATCAAAATGAATAAAAACAAAACTATTTAGTTTTTACAGGATGTTTGATTATCTGTTCAAACTAATATATCAGTTTCTTGTATATAGATAATTGGATTTAAAAGATGCACTAACAAGTGCATACAGCCAAATCAAAGCATTTAAATCCAATGATCCACCACTGACAATAATATATATATATACATTCTAATTCACCATTGTTCAGATGTCGATAGAGATCCAATTTTATATAAAAACATTCTAATTCTCCATTGCGTATATTAGAGTTGCTTCCGAAAGTGAAAAATCAAGCCTCAAGGAGTCTTTTGTAATTTGGTCTATATATTACCCATGTTAAGAACACATTGATGAGAAAAAGAAGAGCAAAATTTAAAATTTTATCAACCATATTTGTCCATCCATTGAAATGTCAAAAATTCAATTCAATTAAAATAATAAATTATCTCAACAAAATTGAATCATTTCAGTCAACTGAACTCAAAAAGGAAGTATAGTCTCAAAACAGTGGACCCCATCCAACTCCGGCGCAAACCTCGGCCTCCTCGTAGCTTCTCGTATTCTCCTCCGTCGCTGCTGCTGCTCCTCCGTCTTGTTGTTCCCTTCAAAGCCTGATGATCTCTTAATCAAACTCGCATCTTGTTTGGGCTTGGCGGCGGCAGAGAAGTCTAATTTCTGGCCGTAGAATTCGGCGCAGAGAGCATCGAAAGAACTGAAAATGGACATCATCATTGTCATTAATTACTAAATTCGTCAACGAAAAAAAACATAAGCAGTTTGCTTACTTTGTTTGTATTGTGTTTTGAGATTTCTCAAAATGATTTGTGTGTGTTGTGTTATGTATTTTTTCTTTTGATGTATTTAAAGGAGAGTAGAAAATTCTGGAACATGGTTCATTGGTTGCCTGGTTGGTGTAGTTGGTCACTCGGTCTCGGTGGTTTGTTACAATTGACAATAATAACACGTGTCGTGTTGTCAATGCTTTGATAACAAGTTGATGACTTCGGAGAGGTCAATAATCGAGTTGAATTACACGTGTAGTCTTGTCAGTGCTTTGAAAACAAGTTGATGACTTGGAGATGTCAATAATGGAGTTGAATATGTGGATAGATAGACTAGACCCGCTGTTCGGTTCCACATCTAAAGCTTGCTAATATTGATTAGGCAATGAATACGAAAGTCTGCGTAATTTAAAGGCTAATTAGCACCGATAGCCCTTGAACTGTGTTAGAATTTACATTTTACTCCCTATATATATTTTTTCATCATTAAACCCCTCAAACTCTCGTTTATTGGCAACCTTTGACTATAGATACCCCTGCTCAGGGGACAATAAACCAAACGGTTTGTAAATAAACAAAAGTTTGAATGGTTTAATAGCAAAAATAAAAAATAAAGTTTAGAGGGTAAGGTGCAAATTCGGGCATGGTTCAAAGGGCATCAGTGTCAATTAACCTAATTTAAAACTATAAATTAAAATTCTGAAACAATCTCCCAAAGCTTTTGCATGACCAAGTTGATCAAGAATAATAATCCCAGTAATAATAAGTTTTCATGATCAAATATTTCACTACAACAAAGGATTGGGAATGACAATCTTTCCGCTCAATGATGGAACGTTTTGGTTACCGCCCAATCCGTCCTGTTGCCATCCCTAGCCCATTCACTAATTAATCCGTCCTGTTGCCATCCCTAACCCACTCACTAATCATTCTTATGATCCATAAATCTCACATAATTCTAAATAATATGGATTGAATACTACTACTGATGGGTTCAGAACTTCGGATACTAATGATTTACTGGGTTATTGACACCATGATTGTTGATTCCATGCGATGCCTAGAACTACTCAGAAGTCGGAAGACACTATACATTAACCATCATAGATTCATAGTTATATAGCAGCCTGATCTTCCAACTTCTCACAGAACAAATTACATCAACAAGCAATATCAAAAATACATATGTACTACAGATTCAACAACTTAGAAGCCACAAAAACGTGTCATC
The DNA here is from genome assembly GCA_954870605.1 of Acer campestre. Classification (NCBI taxonomy): domain Eukaryota; kingdom Viridiplantae; phylum Streptophyta; class Magnoliopsida; order Sapindales; family Sapindaceae; genus Acer; species Acer campestre. The sequence continues at coordinate 33,085,424 of OX940808.1, read as the reverse complement.
TGACAAAGTAAAGCTATATAGACACCAGACTTCAGAGGTGTACAAACTTATATCCAAAAAGAATTAGAAGAGTTGGACAACTGAGATCCTAAAATATAAAAAGACATAAACAATCACAACCAGCCAAAAAGAAAATCATCCATCTTATACTAACAAAAATAAACATAAAACGTACAGCAGAATGGAACATACATAACAGCAGAATGGGTTATTAGTGGAGAGAAATTTATAAAATTGAATATATGCCAAAATCTTATTCCCAGAATCAATTATTGAAAGCATGAAGCTGTATTCCCAAGTCCTATGGTAAATAACTGATAAAAGACCATTTTACCAAACAACTAAATTGAGCTTTAACTATTTAGAATCACTTTAAACATCCAAAATAAATATAAACAACAAATAACAAAAACTGAAGTAAATTACTTTATAAGCAAAGCAACATAAGAAAATTGATTACTTTCCAACTAATTAGAAACTTCCTCAATGTAGTTAAGAAAAATGTCAACATACACCCCTTGGGATTTTGAACATTTAGAATCACAAAACAAAAATATAACCACTCAAATGAGTCCTAAATTCCAACAAAACAAAACAAAAAATCAAACTCAACTGATGCCTAGTCAAACAAACTGAATCCCATGTCGTCATCACTCTCTTCCTTAGCTTCTTCCTGAGTACAACAAAATGGAACAAATTCAATCAAAGTGACTAAACCCAGATAAAAAGATGAATTTTTTTTCATTCAAATCCACACATTCTACATCAAGTCGCATGAAACCAGTACCTTTTTCTCCTCAACAACTGGAGCAGCAGCGGCAGCAGCACCACCAGTAGGAGCAGCGACAGCAACAGCTCCGCCACCACCACCACCAGAGCCGACATTCATGATGAGATCACCCAAGCTTCTCTTGTCAGCCAACTTGGCGAAGAGACTGGGCCAGAAGGACTCCACTGACAAGTTGGCTGCGTTCAACAAAGCAGCAATTTTCTCCGCCTATTGTTTCCAAAATCAAAAAAGAAAAATTGTTTATTCAAAAATTGAATCAAACAAAAAACGCAGAAAGGAAAGCAACTAATAGGAAAAAAAAAAAAACCAGAAAATAAAACTAAAACAAAGAAAAAAACAAAGCAGAAAAATAAAAACATTTTTTCAACAATTATAAATAGTAAGCAAAACTAAATTATATATAAAAATAATAATAATAATAATAATAATAATAAATAAAATAAAATAAATAATAAAAAAAAAACAGTTGAGAGTGGTTGCTTACGGTGATGGCGATGCCATCGTCGTGAAGAATCATGGCAGCGTAGGAGCAGGCGATCTCTCCGGTCGACATTGTATGTCTTTGATGTTGAGAACTGATCTGCAAAGATTGTTTCAACTGACTCAGAGATTATTCAATCGATTCGAATTGAAACGTTAACAACAACAGATCTTGATATGAACAATAAAGAGAGATGGTACCTGATTGTGAAGGAGAGAAGGGCTGCTGTTGCGTTGTGCTGCGTCTGAGAAAGAGAGTGATTGAAATGTTAGGGTTTTATAAACGTTAAATGGTGTCTAGGGTTTTGATTTTGATTTCTATTTATTTAATAAATTCTTCGTAGGCTTTTTAATTGGGCTTTTGACAAAAAAGGTCCATATTCGAATTAGGCCCATGCTTTACAAACCCGATTTTCTCTTTAATAATTGAAGACAAGGCTCCTTAAAAAAATTTAAAATAAAAATAAATAAAATAAATAAATAAAAAGTGAAGAAAGGCAATTCCTTTTATCACAGTTATATTTTCTCTTCTATTTTAACTTCTTTTTTTCTTTTTTTCTTTTTTTTTTTTAAGAATTCAATGGGGATCTCTTTTCCTTTTTCTTGTTTTGAAAGTGGAAAAAGTGTCAAAGGGTATCATATATATCATATCATATATATATAATAATAGAGTTTTAAAGTGCCACGTGTCAGCGTAAGAGAATTTTGAATTTAAATGCTACATCATAATGAAGTTATTTTTTTTTCTACTTTTAAATATTATTAATTTTTTTATTTCTATTTTCCTATTTATTGATTAATCAAATTAAATAATTTGATAAATATTAATTAGATAATATCAAATGTTTAATGTATTATACAGAATCATATCATATATATATATATATATGATAATAGAGTTTGATATTAAATATGGTTAAAATATAATATATTAATAACAAAGCAAGATGAATATAATAATAGCTTCTTTTTTTTTCTTTTTTTTTATCTAGATGATGAGTGATGACATGTGTACTCTTATTTAAAATTTATAAAATAATTATATAACATATTAAAAATAGTTACTTCTCATCCGGTACCACCTATCCTTATTAAATGTTTTTATCATATCATCATATAATCATATATCATATGTAATGTAATATCATATCATATAAAAATAGCTAGAATATAATTAAAATGTACTGCGTGCACTGGAATTATATAAAAACAATGAACGTGTGGAATTATACAAACTATGCAAAGTTCTAAGGAATTATATAAATATGTACTATAATTCTAAATATATATATATATGTTAGGGGTGTGCAGAATCCAATCCAATCCAATACGATCCATTGGATCAAATCCAATTCATTGGATTGGATCGGATCTAGAGAGGTGATTGGATCGGATCTTGGATTTCTATTTGGAAATCCGTTGAATTCGCCAAATCCGCCAATTCGCCTAAAATAGTAGACCTTATTTTTATATTAGGCAATTTATTTTATCCACTACTTTCTAATGTAAAGACTTAACCAAAATACAATTTTTAATGTTACTATTTTGAGTTTTCTTTCTCAATTTCTTTATAGTCAACAATCCACCATCTTCTTCTCTTCTATTCATCTTCATTAACATCACGGTTTATTAAGTTTACATTTGGAGATGATGAATAATGTTTATAAACTTTTTGAATTATATAAAGTTTACTAGTTATGTCATGTATTTTTTTAATGTTAATTTTATTTGAGTTAATTAATAATGTTTAAATAATTTATTTGATTTTATTTATTTCAGATTATAACTTTTATATATTATGAATGACTTTATAATAATTCGATCCATCGGATCATATCGGATCGAATCAGATCGGATCGAAGTATTTTATAATCGGATCGGATCGGATTGCAATTTCTTTGATCCAATCGGATCGGATCGGATCTTCGATCATGACAAATCCATTGGATCCGATCTGCCGCACACCCCTAATATATATGGCATATGAATTGTCCATATCTAAGAATTGTCTCAAGGCAGGAGCTTTAATTAGCCTTAGATTCTATATATTCCATTAATATATAATAAAATCATTTCAAATAATCTATTACCTTCCATTAATTAAAGCCCTTTCAATTACAGGTCTATTATAGATTCTGTATGAATTTATATATTAAAATGATCATTTGTTTGAGTCGATAAAGGTTGGGGTAAGCTAATAGTTAGCAGCTTCAAAAAAATTTCAAAAAGATATTAATTCATTTAAAATAAGTTATGGAATCGAAAGTTTTACTTTAAATATCTTATTTACTCTTTAATTATTACTGGATAATAATACATTGTATTTATCTCTGCAGCTCTGCTACCTTTTCAAATCCACCTCTTCATTTTCGGAGTTTGGGACATCGCTCCAAATTCCAGATCTCTCTATATAGTTAGCCATATCGTATGGTGATAATAATTTCATCATTCTCTTTTTTATTGCAGGAAAACTCTTGCTAGCATGCAATTACAGATTCTATGATGGTAGGGTCATGGGGTGGCCAATCAAGCAAGTATTGGAGTTTAAAGGCCAAGGGTATCATTACTGAAATCACAATCAATTGTGGGGAGGTTGTTGATTCGATCTCTTTCATGAAATTTGATTGAAGTCAAAGAAGGTGAGTGATTGAATAGCTTACTGATCATTTATGTTAGCGAACAAACCTTTTCACTATATGCGCGGAAGCGTTGCCGGATAGAACACAAACAAACACAATAACAAAGAAAAGATAGATGAAGAGAAGTAAATCAAAAAATCCAAGCACACAACACAAGAATTTACGTGGAAACCCAAATCAGGGAAAAAACCACGGCTGTCAGGACGACAAGAAAAAGTTCCAATATGTAGTAAATTGTTACAACTACACACTCAGGATCTTTCTCTAAATAATACCCCAAACCCAATTACACCCAATGCTCACTTTGAGATCTCTCTAGTATTAGCTATTATGCTCCACCACTAATAACCTAGTTATTATGGTCTATTTATATGTATTACAGGGAGTTTAAACTAACAAGGAAATCTATCTCCTAGTCATACAAGATTTACTTATTCCACATAAATACTATTTCCTATTTATGACAAGTCTTTAATTCAAGGAGAAATCCTTTTCCCATTCGAACTCCAGAAGCAACATATTTCCTCTTCCATGCATATTTCCTGATTCAACGCGTGCTTGTGATTAACTACGACTCAAGTTGCAGTTGGCCACCTGCTTCCTAAACCGTGTTGAACTTGACCACTCAGAAGACCGTGATCCACGCGTCAAACCTTGTCGAACCGCTGTCGGACCGCTGTGAAAGGCACAGCGCTTTCCACAGCGTGAAACACTGGAATTGGAACCGCTGTTGATGCGCTGCTGAAAAATAGCAGCGGTGTCAAACCGCTGCGGACAGCTGCCGGACAGCTGCCGAACAGCTGCCGCACAGCTGCCACTACCGCTGCCTAAATTGTGTCACTCCGCTGCAAACAGCTGCCGGACAGCTGCCGAACAGCTGCCGGACCGCTGCCGGTACCGCTGCCAAAATGGCAGCTGCGCGGCAGCGGTTTGAGCTGTCCGTCGCTTCTCTTCATGTCTTTTCCAAGCCTCCCTCAAACATAACCTCATACTCCCAAACGCTCTCACGTCTCCAGGAAGTCTCCGCATTGGTAAATCATGTTTGGTAACCATTGGAAATACGAGCCATATCCAACAATTTAATAAGTTCATTTTGATAAGAATGAAATGAATAGTCTCTCAGCTGATAAAATCAAAGAAAAATTAAAAGTTTAGTTGTTTAAAACTAATCGATGGAATAAGGTCCCACAACTAAAATTAAATCAATAAAAATTTGAAAGTTTAATAGTATGTTTTTAGCTTTCATTCTTCAGAAAAAATAAATAAAAACATTCAATTGTTCCCTAGATCTTTTACGTGGAAAGCTTAAACGATTTAGCCATCTTTGACTCTCTTTTTTACTCAATCACTATATATATATATATATATATAATTAGGCTACTTACCTGTGCTTTATGTAAAAAAATTATAGTTTTCGTACATTAAACTGGGTTTCATTTACAAAGATCAGGGATTGACCTTTTTCACTTTTATCAATTTGATTGGTTGCAAAACATTTTCTTTAGTAAAATATTCTTCCCACCAATTGTAAGTATTTTGTATTTTCCAGTGTACTAATTTCTAACACACTGATTTTGTTATTTGCAACCATGTTTTTTCTTCCATTGCTTAGGGTTTTCAGGTTTCAAAGACGAGAGAGATCAATGATCAAGAGCACCTAAAATATAATTCAAAATTTTCAAGAGCATATTGACTCTCCAGTTGATAGGAGCTATCCAAGTTGGAAGAAATTAATTGTATACCGTTATCATATCCTGCAAATAAAAATCATTGACTCAATTTCATTACCGATGTCCCAGTTTTCTAGGTTAATTTCAAAATATCGTAGCCCTATATTATCTTTGTACTTGGTTTGTTGCCTTACTTTTTTTCCTTGAAATTCTTCATCTTTGTTACTTTTTCTTTCTTTCTTTTTTAAAAAAATTTCATATCAATTAAATGAATTTAGTTTGTGTATACTTTTTATGTGTAGTGTCGTTACTAACCATTTTGGTTGAAGTATATAAGATAACCCAACAAGTGATTGTGTCCGGCGGCTGAGTTGAGATTATTTACCTATGTTTTGACTTTGTGTAAGATATTTTAATTTAAGAGTATTTTTGTATTATTTTATTTATAACATTTCTCCTTCATAAAAAAAACACCTCCATAAATACAATTTCTTTTATTTATTTTATAATACTTGTATGATAGTAGACCAACTTATTTTAATTTTTTTTTTTTTTTTAACAAAGGCCGTGCATCGCACGGTATGACACACTAGTATTAATAAATATTCACGATTACATGATTTGGGATAAATTATGGGCATTTATCAACTCACATCATATCCTTCTTGGAGGACAAAGTATGTTTAGCTAAAGTATGAGCCACCTTATTTTTATGTCAAAAAATAATCATAAAAATTGACTATAACTAGGGATGACAATGAGGCGGGGTGGTCCTCCCTACAACCCGCCCCATTTATTTTTTTAAAATCCATCCCCTTATAAAACCCCACAATTAGAGGTGGCACCGGTTCGGTTTGGTTCCGGTTTCGGTTCCAAACCGCCGGTTTCGGTTTGGAGGGCACCAAAAACCGAAACCAAAACCGGAAAAACCGGTTTGTTTCCGGTTTCAAACCACCGGTTTGGCAGTTCCGGTTTTGGCCGGTTTCGGTTCCCATTTTTTTTTTTTTTTTCAAATCCCAATCAAATAATCATTATTTTAATTCTTCCCAATCATAATTCCAATTTCCAATGAACAAATTATTAAATAAAAATACATTTACAACCATTTTTTCTTTTTTTTCAATTTTTTTTTCAAATCCCAATCAATATTAATTCTTCTCAATCATAATTCCAATGAACAAATTATTAAATAAAAATATATTTACAACCATTTTTTATTTTTTTCAAATTTGTTTTCCTAAATCCCAATCAATATATTTACAAACATTTTCCATTGAAGTATTTAAGTAGTTCACAATGTTTAGAAAAAAATAAATTGACATTTATTAATAAATACAACTTTACAATTTCACAAAAAATAAAATAAAATTAGAAATTGGCTTTGAAGGCTTGAATTCAAATATACAATATTACAATGTAATAAAGTTAAAATTAAAAAAAAAAAAAAAAAAAATACCGGCCTTGCACTTAATTTTTTACCATAATTAAGATGCCTACGTATCCTCCATCATCCTCCATCAATGTAGAGGAATCAAAGGCCACGTAGTTTTTTTACCTTTAATTAGTTGCTCGGTGTTCGGTGTTGGAGGTTGGATGTTGGAACGGAATCTATTCACTGTCTTCCGTTCCCGTCGTTTGTTCATCTTCGAAGAAGTCGTTCACTATCTCCGGCTGAAGTTCTTGTTGTCTATATTTGGCATTTGTCCAATCATCAACACACGCTTGGATTTCAAGTGATTGTGGACACATAGATGATCGTCTTGGGTCCAAAATATTTCCACCTGCACTAAATTCTTGTTCCACAGCAACTGTAGAAACCGGCATTCCAAGAATTTGTTTGGCAATAATTGCCAAAATTGGATAATCTTGTTGATGACTCCTCCACCAAGCCTGGATACTAAATTCTTTATCTTTAAATTTATGAGTGTCTTGTAAATACCGGTCAACCTCGGATTCCGTTGAGGATGAAGAAGATGTTCGTAATTTTTTGGTTCTTTCGGAAAATAGTCGATCCCCTAAACCCCTTAATGTAAATTTTTCAGAATTACTAGTACCACCAGATGTGGGTTGGGGTTGTGAAACCGGCACATTCAAAGACGGACCATATATTCTAAGATATTCATTGTATAATTCATAAAGCAATTTCTTATCGGAATCACAATACTGAAGAACATCAACTTCTAAATCTAAACATTTGTAATAATTAGCTAAATAAACCTGCAAATATTCAAATTTAAAGCGTGGATCTAAACACAGTGCAAGCAAGTAAATATTTGGAATCTGCCCATAATACTGTAACCATTTTCTCCTCATGGCATCAACACATGGACTCAGTTGAAAATCAACATCATAATCATTGAATGTACCAACAATATTAACACATTGAATAAGAAATGAATGAGTAGTGGGATAGTAAACACCAGATAAAGAGACGATAACATCATTAAAAACACGTAATAATTCAAGAATTTTTATACATACATCTCAATGGTTCAATTGAAGAGAAATTGAAGGAACATTATAAGTAATAAAAGAAACTAATAATTCCCTATATTCAACACTTTCACAAAACAACTTATAAGTTGAATTCCAACGAGTGCTAATATCTCGAGAAAAATTTTTGGGACGCATATTAATCAGAGAGCAATGTTTTAACCATTGTTTCTGGATTTTGTTATATCTCCAGATATAGTTAATACTATCTCTAATTGGTCTAATAAAAGTAGAAAGCTCTGCTAATCCAGCTTGAACACACAAATTTAAAACATGACATGCACAACGTTGATGAAATAATTTACCCCCAAAATAGGGATTGCACAAATCTTGTAACATAGGAATAGATGCAGTATTGCTTGCAGTATTATCAAAGCCAATAGCAAAAATTTTGTTTATGATATTATACTCTTGAAAAATGATTTTAAGGAATTGAAAAATATATTGAGCTGAATGCGAGTCATCAAAAACACGAAATGCAAGAATTCTTTTTTGCATGTCCCAGTTATTGTCCATATAATGACATGTGACACCCAAATATGAATGACTACCAAAATTGTCGCTCCATATGTCGGCACATACGGAAACGTGACCTTGAAATTCAGAAAAATATGTTTTCAATTTGTTTTTTTCTCTTTTGTAAATGTCATTTAGTGTACGTGTGAGAGTGGATCTAGGAACACGTTGCATTGCAGGATTTAATGCATTTTGACAATAATTAATAAAACCTACTTTCTCACCAAAACCAAAAGGTAAGTGTTCAGTTGCAATCATTAATGCTAATTGTTCTCTATTGTTTTCAGCCGTGTAATGAAATAATTGATTAGAAGGGGTTGCGTACCTGGAGATTTGGGATTGGTTACTCGCTATCGTGTATTCAGATGGGTGATTTTTTTTTTTTTATATGGGACCATAACGTGCCATATCCGAAGTTTCTTCCAACCTTATATTTTCTGCCGCAGTGATTGCACTGGATTTGGAAACCATTATCTACCTTAGTTTTCTTCATATGCACTTTGAAGAGTTCGGACTTCATCGGCTTTTCTTCTTCACCTTCACCTAAAAAAAAGCATCCAAAGAGGCTGTGGGGTTAGAATTAGATAGATTTTCAGAGGAGGTATTTTGAGCGGGGTCGAGTTCGTTGAACTCGAGAATTGTTACAGGAGGATTAGGAGTAGAAGAGGGATCGGATCCAAACCGATCTTGAAGGAATTGGTGAAAATTCAAATCGTCGTAACTGACAGCTTCACCAATATCTTCCAACAAGTTTCGCATTGGACCCTTTCCTTTGTTCACATTTCTTGAACTATCTCCCCCACTTGCCACTGAAAAATATGAGTAAAAAATATAGAGTAAGCAAGTAAAAAATAATAATAAATATTTATTATAATAAATAATAAATATAAATAATAAAATATAGAGTAAAAAAAAAAAGATGATTGAAAGAAATATATATTTGAAAATATATATATATGAGAGAAAAAATTATATTGTTGGAAAAATATATATATAGAAAAAATTATATTGTTGAAATAAATATTGTAAATCAATTTGATGACTGAAAAAATAGTAGATAGTAAAAAAAATAAGAAATAATTTATATATGAATGAGAATTAAATAAAATTGTAGAGAGAATTGAGAATTTGAGAATTGAGATTGAGAGGAGTTGAGAGAAGTTGAGAGAATGAGAGTGGTGTGAAGAATAATGAAATATGGGGGGGTATTTATAGTATAGTAGAGAGGGGTGATTATGCAAATAAGAGAAATGAAGGGGTGAAAAAAAATAAAAATTTGGCCGTTGCCCAGTCAGAAATTCAGAACTATCAATTTTTTTTTTATATGCTGCCACATGGCAGCGTGTGATTGGTGGATAATTTTTTTTTTTTTTTTAATACCGGTCAGAACGGTCAAAATTAAATCAGACGCTGCCACGTGACAACGTCTGATTGGTGGACTATTATAATTTTTTGAAATCATGTCAGAACAGTTTGATTTTTAACATGACGCTGCCACATGGCAACGTCTAATTGGTTTTTTTTTTTTTAAATATGTAAAAAGTAAACGGTAACTTTTTTTAAAAAGACGCTGCCACGTGGCAGCATCTGATTGGTTGATTTTTTTTTTAATAAACCGTCGGTTTTGGGCAATGAAACCGTCGGTTTTGGGAGATGAAACGGCCGGTTTCAAACGGTGAAACCTTCGATTTCGGTCGGTTTGGAGGAAACCTCGGTTTCCTCCAAACCGACCGAAACCAGAATAGGAACAATCGGTTTCCAAACCGATGATTTTGGTTTCGATTTCCTATTCCGATTTGGCCAATCCGGTTCCGGTTAAATCGGAAATAAAACCGACGGTTTAACCGAACCGTGATCACCTCTACCCATAATAGATGGGGTGGGGTGGGGTGGGTGGGGTGGGGTGGGGTGGGGTGGGGTGGGGTATGTTTTCCCCATCCCCACAACCCACCTAGGGATGAGAATTTCCCCCAAGAGACCCCACCCCCATTTGGGGGTAAATTTTGCCCCCAAATGGAGTTTTGGGGTGGGAGTGGGGGTGGGGGCAAATTTTGCCCCCAAAACCTATATACCCCCATTTCCCCATTCTCCCGTTTCCTAAATTGGGGGTGGGGGTGGGGGTGGGGGTGGGTGGGGCCCCAAATCCCCCATTTCCACCATATATTTTTAATTGAAATTGTTTAGTTTTTTGTGCCTTCTTATATTTTGGATTGATCGAAGGCTTTAAATTTGTTTAGACTTTTATGTGTAATACACTAATACTATATTATTATAGTTATTTGTATTAATTTTGGATTAAATTAAATCAATTATATATTTTAGATTGTATATTTTGTTAATTATTGGATTGAATATTGAAACAAGGTAAAACAAAAGTTTTGTTCGATCGAATTCCGAATTTAGAATTCTAAATTCCAGATTTCGGATTGAAAAATTTTAGAATTAGAAATAGGGGAAATGGGGGTAGGGGGTAGGGGCAGGGGAACCTCCCCTCAAACACCCCCATTCCCAGTTCCCTCAAATGGGGATTAGGGGCGGGGGCGGGGGAGGTTTTAGGAATGGGGGTGGGGGTGGGGGACCCTCCCCCGCCTCATTGGGCCCCCACTCCCATCCCTAATCCCACCCCATTTACTCTATTTATCAAAATTACTTATTAAAATCTTATAAAAAAAATTATTTATTAAAATAATAAATATATAACTCAATGAATATAATATAATATATAAAGTAATTCCGAAAAACAATTGAATATCATCTCATAAATATAAATCTCAAAACTAAACAAATAAATCCAATCATTTTAAAACATAATCATTGAAGTAAATAAAAATTATATTTTAAGCAAGGCGGTGATTGTAAAACTAATCCCCACCACATACTCATTATGGGTTTTACTATCTATCCTCATCCTTGTCTCAACCTCACTCCAAAAGTGCAGGTTTCCGTGGGACCTTGTCCTCGTAGGTTATTTTGCCGTCCCTAACTATAACAACTAAATATCATCAATAACAAGACTTATCAAAGTACAAGGTCTTTAATGAGTAAGAATCTAAATCATCGTATAAGAGTTGATAATGTTAATTATTTAAAGTCTTTCCCTTCGGTTCTCTAAACCCAAGGTGAAAGTTTGTAGGGGAGGGTTTTTCTTTTTCTTTAGGGTTCCTTCTAGCAAGCTTTTCACCCATCTTTTCTTTCTTTTTGATGGTTTTGACTATCATGAATGCAGAGGAGATTGCTTCCTTATGCAACGCTCTTTCTATTGAGGAGAAAGAGGGACATGTGCGTGTCCTAGATGGGAGTATGAAAGATAAAAGAAGTCAGAAACTTGCTCTTTATTTATTGGGGAAGATAATGGCCACAAAATTGGTTAACAGAGGTGTGTTCAATGATGTTATTTCAAAGATTTAGTGTGTGAATGGAGGAGTGGAAATTGAGCCAATAGAAGGAAACGTCTTCATTTTCTACTTCCGTGTCGTATTTTAACGGGTGGCCCATGGTATTTCGATAGGGCAATCATCATTTTTGAGAAACCTATGGGTTTTGGAGATATTCAACACATGAAGTTCAACCGATCTGAATTTTAGGTTTAGATTCACAATGTTCCAATGATATGCATGTCAGAGGAGATTGGAATATATTCTTAAGGATAATGATTGGAGAGGTCCGGGACGTTGACTTAGACACATGTAAGAGAGATTCTAGACGTTTCTTACGTGTTCGAGTGGTTATTGCTGCCAATGAGCCATTGAAACGGAGTCTATGGGTGGATGTAATGGGCTTTGGGACGATTACCACGATGCTTCTAAGATAAGAAAGATTATAGGACAACTGTTTCAAGTGTGGCCGCTTGGGACATACAATGAGGGAATGTCTTGATGACAAAGAGGATCGTGATGTAAAATCGGAGGAAAGCATTCGCTTATGTCTTTGGCTTCATACCACCAGCCCTCCGAAACGATCATTCTTTGGAGGTGGAGGTCTGGCCAACGTAACTAGCGAAGATCTAAGGGGTATTCCGAAAATACTTTCTATCCACCTACGAATAGCAGGTCTCTAGGAAATTGGAGAGGGAAGGAAAAGGTGATTCCGGAAAACGTTTCTAATAACCGATAAAAGGGAAATCAACAATTGTCTAGAGAGATGGAAACGGAAAAGTGCCTCGATTTTGGAGTTGTACGCATGGTGTCTGACAAGGAGTGTAAAGTTAGTAATGGAAAAGTTTTTCTTGAGAAAATTAATGGCAACTTTCCTATGGCGACAAATAATGATAAAGGGAAGAAAGTTGGGTCAGGACTTGATAATGGGCTTGGGGCACCTGACCCAAACTAGGGTATGATCGTTGAGAAGTCTATGGGCTAGGTCTGAATATTGGGCCTACCCAACTGGAGAGGCATACTAAGTTGAGTCCAGCATGTAGTAATACCTCCTTTATGGCTGAAGCCTTTTTTGGTAAGCCTGGCCTGACAAGTTTGGGGGCCTTATACTGACAATAAAAATGCCCGTAGATCGGGTTATTAGAGAAGGATCGGGTACAAAAAGAACCAAATAAGTGATAAAATTGATTTAAGGAAAAATCTAGAAAAAAGGTCTTTTTGTGATTCTACTGAGAAATGGTGTCTAGAAGCTAAACAAACCAAGGTGATCTTGCAAAGTGGGGATGATGGATTGTTTAAGGTTGACGTACATCTCACAACTGGTGGTACTAACCAGAGCGGTGAAAAACATCAGCAGCCAACGGAAGATTTAAAGATTTCTAAGGTTGTGGAGAACAACGAAAATGGGGAGAACCCGGGGAGTGAGGGTAGAGGTCAATCTTCTGGAAAAATTAGTGTGCTTATCAGAGATGGTGAAAGGGGTGAAAAAGCTGCAGCTCAAAATTCTAATGAAATAGAGATATTGGCAAGTCGGTCTCTACCTGCTTGCCAGAAGCAATAAGAACAATTGTCTGGAATGCTCGGTGCTTGACTAGTGGCTGGGCATTCCATATGATGTGTAATTTAAAGAAGAAACACAACCCAGAGGTTATGTTTTTGATGGAAACTAAGGTGAATCATAGAAACTAAGGCGATTATCCAAGCCATTCGTACTTATTGGATGAGCCTGTTCAGACTCCCTAAAGGCCCCATTATGGATATCTGTAGGCTCTATGCCCACTTCTAGTAGGGAGGTATAGATAAGGTTAGAAAGATGCACTAGGGTTCTTGGGAGAAACTCTACACTAGCAAGGATAAAATAGGAATAGGATTTCTGGACTTTGAGACTTTTAACAAAACAATGTTGGCAAAATAGGGCTGGAGTCTTCTGGCAAATCCCTTTTTATTGGTTGCCAGGGTGTTGAAAAGTCGTTATTACTGCATTACTTCTTTTATGAATGTCAAGAAAGGCGCCGCAGGTTCGATGGTCTAAAATAGTCTCCTTTAGGGGCATGGAATCCTGGAGGCTGGCACTAGGTGGTGCATTGGTCATAGGTTGACGGTTTCCATAAATAATGACCAATGGATTCCGCGGCCCTCTACTTTCCAAATTATTTCTCCTCGGGTGTTTGGTGACCGTGTGACCATGAATGCCCTCATTTCTCCATCTAGCGACTGGAATGTTCCCTTGATCTACTCCTCATTTCTTTAGGATGATGTGAAGGCCATCTTGAGTTTGCCATTTGCTTCTACTAGAGTAGACGACTCTCTGATTTGGCACTTTAATAAGTCGGGTGTTTACTTGGTTCGTAGTGGCTATAAGGTAGGTGGAGAGATGGAGGTTTGTGTGAGTTCTTCGCAGTCAAATAGTCTAGAATGGTGGTGGAGGAAGTTGTGGAGTTTAAAGCTTCCCTTCAAAGTGAAAATTTTTATTTGGAGGGCTTACCCAATTGGGTTCCTGCTACAGTTAACCCGTCGAAAAGGGGGGTGCTTGTCGAAACTCGGTGCATGATTTGTTTGAAGAAGCCGAAATCCACCTTTCATGCCATCTGGGGCTGACCGAAAGTAAAAGAGGTATGTTTGGCTGCTTCGTACCTAGGAAACATGAATTGGAATGACAATAACCCGACCCTAGATTTTCTTCTCTACTGCTCTAGAATTCTGGTTTGTGAGGTCATTGAGGTATTGTGTGTCATTTTGTGGCATTGTTGGTGGCGAAGGAACCAGCTGGTTCACAACACTGGAACTAGAGGAGACGAGAATGTAGTTAGTTGGGTTGTTAACTTTATGGATGAGTTTTGCAAGCCTAGGGCATAGATGTTGTCAATGAGCCGGAAATTTGTCACCAGATTAAGTTGGTTACAAAATAGTGCAGCCAAAAGGTGGACATGTACAAAGGAAATACGGAAGCGGCGGTTTGTGTTGAAGGAAACAATATCGGCATAGGAATTGTGGTGAGTGATCATAAGGGATGCGTGATGGGCTATTCTACTCAAAGCCTGACTGCGTATGGTTACTGAAGCTACCACCCTGCTCCGTGGTGTTATCTTTGTCGTGGATTCTAGCCTTCTTCCTACAAAGGTCGAATCTGATGCCAAATCTGTGGTCGGTTTAATTAACTCAGGTAATACCCTAATCGCTGATGTTGGTATTGTCATCTCCGACATTCTCCAGCTTATCAAGTGCCGTAATATCCGGGTTTCTTTTGCCCCTAAGATTTTTCCTCCCTCGGAAGACCAATTTTATCTTGAATCCCTTGTGTGGAGAATCTTGTACTGGCAGACTTGCCTGATTGATTTCTTTCGTGTTTTTAATGAAATCCAGTTTCTCAAAAAAAAAAAAAAAAAATCTAAATCATCGTAAGAGAAATTGAAAATTCAAAGTTCAAATTAACTCTTAGAGCTATAACTTTTGGGAGTAAGTGACATGATAATTCCTAAGAACAACCCTAACACCAACAGATAAATTTGTTTTATACGGTAGTGTGGTCATAACTAGTATAAAAAGAACTTTAAAAATATAGGGTATGTACAAGAGAATTGTTATTTATTTTTGTTTTATACTACGAGATTCTATATATTGATCGAACGGATATAAAGTGATACAGTTTTAAGATGTCTGTCTTATTGTAAGTCACTAAAATTGAAAATTATATATCGAATTGTTATCCTAAATGTATGTAAATAATGTGATAAGAATATGTGTATGGATATATTATTCTTTAGTGTAGACGTTCTAGAAAATTTGTTTGTCTAATCTCGAATTTCAAGCTCTAAGAACACTAAAATTTACTCATCCAATCGAAAATTTCAATATGCATTAACAACTAAAAATCTATAAGATGGAAAAATATAATCGTTATTTCTATTTTGGATATAATATTATATATATACATATATGTATGTATGTATGTATGTATGTATGTATATGTATTTTTTTTTCTCATCTAATCTACATTTCTATAAGTACAACTTTCACACTTGTTCTATAAGTTGGTATACTTGTGTAGAGGATTTTGGTATACTTGTACAGTTTGACAAGTAGTATTTGAAGTGTATAAAACTGAAATTATATTGAATCAAATGAATAATTCATTTTCTCTATTGAATGAAATTTTATTGTTTATGATTGCTTACTCTATTTTCCAATAGAATATAGATGTACATATAATGACCATTTTAATACCAATTAAGCAAATGGATGGCCAATAGAGTAATTCTAGAGAGAGTGGGACAATTATAATGGTCATTTTGATACCAATTGATCAAATGGATGGTCATTAGAGTAATTCTGAAAAGAATGATTATAATGGTCATTTTGATATTAAGTGAACAAATTGATGGTCAACGGAGTAGTTCTAGAAAAACTTAACAGTGTTATAACGGAATGGCCATTAGTATAGCAGTGTTCGTAAAAAATGGTCATTTTGAAACTAATTCCCCATTTAATAGTCGTTTTGATAGTAGTGACCCGAACTTATGGCCACCATGATAATTATCTCTTTTAATAATTTTTAAATTCCTCATTTATTTGAGCTATTAGATTAAAATCTAATGGATATTAAACAAATCTGTTAGTAGTGAAATAGATTTTTTTTTTTTTTTTTTTTTGAATTACAATTACAATTACAATTACTATCGGGACCTGATGAGATTAGACTCTATGAGCACAGCCTAGAATACTACAAATGGCTTATTGCCTTGGTGGTTGGAGTCTTCAAAGGGAACCAACTTATTTTATTCTGAGTAGTATTCTGAGTAGTGTAATTGTTCACTTATTTTATTCAAGTTGTTGATATAAACATTATTTATGTCAATTATTATATAAAGGTAAGTGCTCATCCAAAACCCTTTAATTAGTTCCTCACCAAAAATCCAACATCAAACCATAATGAATATTAACTATTGATTTCAAGTAATCTTTTATTTTTCCAAAACTATTGTATCATAAAGATATGATTCATAATATGAAAGAACAACTTTAATTTGGTTTTTTCCTAGTAGTAAAACTATGTTAACTAGATGCTACTCTTTTAGTCCTTCGTCTTATAATTCACTTTTTTGGATACCTATACTATCAGTTCGTCTTGATATAAAATATATCAAGACGAAGAATGTGGATTATAAATTATGGAGAAGATTTGACAAATACATATAATTTAAGTCAAAGTATGTAAATCCAATGATCCACATTCTTCGTTCTGATATATTTTATATCAAGACGAACTGACAATAGAAAAATTGCCTATAGTATACGATATCAATGTATTGTAGTATTCACTTTATGAATAGGGAAAATTGCACAAACTTCCCATGACGTTATGCAATATTGCACTGAGTGGTAACTTTTGTCAAAATGACACAAATTTCTCCTGAATTCTTTTGACTAACTATTGACTTACAGTTTGACTAACCTTTGAATTAATGGTCTAAGGGTAAAAACATCATTTTCCTCAATAATAATAATTAAAAACTTATAGTAATTTATGTAACAACCCCAAAGAAATCTATAACTACAAATCAATCAAAATAAAATTACCAAATATACCCAAAAATCTTAAAAATTAATTGTGCAAAAATCCAAATAGAAGAAACCTTCCTAATTCAACTATTTTTTTTTTCTTTTCTAGATAATATTTGGAAAAAAAAAAAAAAAAAATCAATTTCCTTCAATCAAATTGAACTTTCTGTTTTTAATTTTCTTTAGAACTCCAGAATCCAAAAAAAAAAACACCATAATCCAAACCAAAAATTGAAAATCAATTGAAAAAATAAATAAACTGAAAACATTTTTCGAGATCAACACCAGAAACCACCATCTTCTAAACCAAAACCTACCACCATCCATCTCAATCATCAAACCTTAACCCTCAAATCCAACCTCCCCACCAACAGCAACACCAAATCCGAATCCAAACCATAATGAATATTAACTATTGATTTCAAGTAATCTTTTATTTTTCCAAAAATATTGTATCATAAAGATAAGATTCTCATAATATGAAAGAACAACTTTGATTTGGTTTTTGCCTAGTAGTAAAACTATGCTAACTAGATGCTACTCTTTTAGTCCTTCATCTTATAACCCACTTTTTGGATACCTATAGTATACGATATCCATGTATTGTAGTATTCTCTTTATGAATATTAATTGGTTCTTCTTACCGGAGAATGTAAATAAAACTTGCACACCAAAGTATTTATAACTTGAATGATCTTTTATAACCTTGATCGAGATAAGTGTGCCAATTTTCCTTTTAACTTTACCCTCTGACTCTTATCTATGTAAAATCTCTCACTTCAATTCATTCATATGGAAAATCTTGAGCACTATATTTGCATCCTGATGCGAAGTCTTCACACTTTGATGCAGTCACACCATAAGATACAAGGTCGGGGGCGGACTCCCCAGCCCACAGAAAAAAAAAAAAAAATTCTAGTTAAAAATAGGGATGTCAAAATTACCCATTGGTTCAAAGATACGTGGAGACCCGTCCCGTTTAGAACGGGTTTAGAGCCTACCATTTATGTTGCGGTATGAGTTTGGTAATTTTTTCGATCCCCGATTTAATTTCGGGATGTTTTGGGATTTTCAATCCCCGCCCCAACCCACATCCGAACCTGTTATATATATATATATATATATATATGTATGTTTGGGTCAGGCTAGAGTAACTTAAAATTGTGACTTAAAAAAGTGACTCGATATCCAACCGTTTAGTTGTTTTTAATCCAAGGGTCAGGATAATTGCTGATATGGAATTAAAACACAACTAAAAGTATGTGTGGCATTAAAACACAATTAAAACAATGAGTCATTTGATGGTATGGCAATTATTAAAATAATTAAAATTATTTTTAACTCAACATATCAATTGAGGATTAGGGATTTCATCATGATTCTTTTTCAAAGCTCCGGTTACTTTGAATTTTTTTTATTTTCTTAGGGTTTTCCTAATTTGAAAGAATCAAAAACTCAAACTTACTTTGATTTGTTTCATTGAACAATAGAGGAGCAGTAACGACTGTGTTTGGTTTTTCATGATCTCACTCCTACAGATTACAACAATAACAAGGTACACAATAGCGACTTTTGATTTCTTTGAAAAAAAAGAAGTATGTAACTTTCTCTGAAAACAAAGAGTTTCGAATTAGAGATTCGGGGTTGGAGAAGATGAACAGAACATAACAGAACAGAAACAGAGGAGCACAAAACAACAACCGGAGTCTCGAAAAGCAATCACAAAGTCTCGGAACACAATCACAAAGTCTCGAAATCACAAAGTCTCGAAAACACAAAGTCTCGGAACACAAACACAAAGTCTCGGAACACAATCAGAAAAGTCTCGGAACATAATCACAAAGTCTCGGAACACAAACATAAAGTCTCGAAACACAATTACAAAGTCTCGGAACACAATCAGAAAAGTCTTGAAACATAATCACAAAGTCTCGGAATACAAACACAAAGTCTTGAAACACAATCACTAAGTCTCGGAAATAATATATTGTTGTTCTATACTCCTCTGTTTCTGTTCTGTTGTTGTTTATCGTGTTTAACAATGGAAGATTCAAAACCAAAACAACATAGAAATAGAGAGAAAAACCACCGCGAGCTTAGCGGGGAGCTTGACCCCCGAGTGCGTCAGCGTAGTGCCACTAAACTAATCCAATGAAGATGCATTGATAATGTTATGAAGTTGATTTTGAGCTTGTTTGGTTGGGCTTTTGAAAAACCTCTATTGGTAAAAGATCTACTTGCAGTAGATCTATTAGAAATAGAGTTTTTGAAAAAAAAAAATCATAAATGTTTGGTTGGTAGACTTTTTTTAAAAAAAGGTCTATTTGAAGAAGCACCTCCCTATGAGCTTTTGCCCAGTAGAGGTTTAAACTCTACTAGCCTCTACTCAATTTAAAATAGACAATCTCAAAAGCCCAACCAAACAACTCTAAAAAAACTCAAATAGACGTTGGTAGACCTTTTGAGCCAGTAGAACACTCAACCAAACAAGCACTTTGTTCAATTTCGACCTCCATTGGAGGTCGATTGCTCCCTATTTTTTGTAGAGTTAAATGCACGGATGAGAAACAATACACAACTACTGAATGCTCCAAATCTCATCATTGTTATGTAAATTGGATACTATCTTATACCATTAAATCCGAAAACTTTTCATATAATAGACTTTCGATGAAAAAACAACAACTTCTAATATAAAAAATCATATTAGTGATAGTAAAATATATACGGTCTGTCAATGTTATTGGAAATTCTATAAATGGAGATATTCATAACTACAAAAGCAACAAAAAATAATAATAATAATGATCCAAATCTTGAAAAACTGATAGCCTGATGTTCCATTTGACAACTGCACAACAAAAGACAAATAAACATTAAAAGTTTAGCTCTAATTGAAGAAAAATAGAAATAAAATGACACAATGGATATTTATTTACCTTACTATATAATTAACATTGTTTCTTAGTTTTGTTGCATCAAAAGATACGGACCCCCAAATTTATAAAAGTTATAATTTAAAAGAAAAAATTATAAAATAAATAGAAAGAACATTAGTATAAAATATAAGCATAAACTACTCGATATCCAATTTTAGTCAAAATAATGAAATGATACTTACTTGACTCAACAATTTTTATAAGGTCATTCGAATGTTGTATACAAGTTCGTTTATCATGTCCTGACGATCCACACATAGCACATGTCCTTTTTTTTCTACCGGAAGACACCTCAATGGAGCTTTTTAGTCTACCATTGCTACTGATATTTCCTTTCTTTTTTTCATCCTTTGGCCTGCCTTTTGTTTTTATTATAGGTGTATCTTGGACAGATACTTGGCTAGACTTGTTAGTATCAGCACAATGTTTCTAAGAATTTGAGGTTGACACTTGATTTTCATTATGTTGAATGAACTTGCTATCTTCCTCCAAAATCTTCGTGAAAAGTACTTCAATGCCTTCAAGTGCCAGCTTGTATAATTTTTTGTTCCTTGAAGCACACACCACACTTGTGTTGATCTACGACATAAATGACTAAGTCTATATGCTTCAAAACTTTCATATTTTTCAACTATAACCATTTGATCCATTACTCTAAAAGAGTTGGTCCCCCTCATCCATCTTTTTAAAATAAAGTACAATGGAATTACATCAACCTCAATTTTATTGAAAACTCTCAACACGTGTTTACATGGCAAACCCATAAACTCAAAATATCGGCATCCACAATGCCCTTCATATGTTTCTTTCTTCAATTTCACAACACATTGCTTAGGCCAACCAACCTTAGCTAAAACTAAGTGTCAAATTCATCATCTTTTTCACCCTCTTCAGACATGAAACAGATTGAATCCGTTAGTTCACGAAATTTTTGGAAAATAGTCCGTGAATAAATGTTTGTTGCATGTTTTAGTATCAAATTGTTTTCATCAATAAGTCTATCTTTATGTTCTGATAAACAATCTTCATTGTTTTCTCTTTCAACAATCTTCTGTAAAGCCTACTCATATCTAACCACAAATTCTCTTAAATTTATTTTTGATGAAACAAACTCATTGAAAAATGCATTGACACCTTCACTACAACCTATTGTATTCATTCCCGCATAAAATGTATCTCGATGGAACACCGGTACCCATGATTATCGAATTTCATATAAATGCCTAAGCCATTCATTACTATTCAAATCAAAATCACAATCAAATCACTCTACATCTTTTCAAAATCTTCTACTTTGTATGTCTTATGGATGCAATTTTTCAATGCACTATTAAATTTTGACCTTTTAAAAAAAATATATATGAGTAACTTCTCCCCAAATTTTTTCTTTATATGCCAAAGACATAAATGATGACATGTGTTAGGAAATACCTTTTTAATGGCTGCTCTCATAGCATGATCTTGATCAGTGATGATTGATGTTGGATGCTTTCACATCATAGCCTCAAGCCAAATACTAAAAAGCCAAATGAAAGAAACCTCTCATTCATCTTGTAAGAGTGCACATCCAAATTGTATGGTCTGATAATGATGGTTGACCCTAGAAAATGATGCAAATGGCAACCCATATTTGTTAGTCCTATATGTGGTGTCAAACGTTACTACATCGCCAAACTTTTCATAGGCCACACGTGATCTAGCATCAACCAAAAAAAAAAACTAACTACTCTTCCATCGTCGTCAACTTGAATGGCATAAAATAACTGAGGGTTCTCTCGTTGCATCCTTTGAAAATAATCAATAGCTGATTGAGCATCTCCTCTTGCTAACTCTTTAAGCCTAATTAACTGTAAGTGATTCCAACAGTCTTTGTTATTAAATCCCAAAGATGCACCACCAAAGATCGAAGGAACCTTTCCAACTTGTATATTCTCCCTATTGAAAGTTTCAATCAAACCTTTAGTTGCGTCTGGCATGTGTCTATTGCACCGCATACGAATCCGCTTTGAAGGAGTCACAAAATATGATTATGATCATTCGAAAACCTAGTTACAACCCATTTTTTTAGTTCTTCATTGTAGAGAACTCTCATTTGCGCTTTGCACCCATTTACAATTGTGTTGCAACTTCGCGATATTTCGTCTACCCCGTCTATTTTTTTTTTTTTTTTCTTTTCTTGCCTTCGCGTGAACATACAACATAGATTCCCGTCACTTCATGAACATGGAACGTGTTTTGTTAGTTGATCGAATCCGTACAAACAAACCCATATGTCGACCATAATCAGTATAATAATATCTTGCATCATCAAAAGAACTAAAAGTCATTCCTTCATATGGTTTCTTTAAAATGTCAACATTCACATTTGGTGTTGAAGTTCCGCCCACGTATTGTACAGCCTCCATATTCAATCCTACATGAATTAATAATAACAACAAAAAAATTCAGTCTAAGCATTAATGAAACCAATATAAAATTTTAGTTTATAAAATAAAATTGTAGGAAATAATCGAAAAAACTACATGTGTGTTTATTAAATAATTTTCTACTGCACTCGTACTACTACAATTTATATAAAAACTTGTGAATAGAATTTGGGTTGAATTAGAATCAAGAATGGAAATTTGGGATTTGGGTTGAATGAGAATCAAAAAATAGACTTTGTATTCTTTCTAACTTGTGAAATCCCTAGTTTTGAATGAAATAGCAAAGGAAGAAAACAAATAAGAATGCTATGGTGAAATCCTTAGTTCTCGTTGAAGAAGCGGAAGAAGAAAGAGAATGAGTACCTTGTTATTGTTGTAATATATAGGAGTGGGATCATGAAAAACCAAACACAGTCGTTACTGCTCCTCTATTTTCCAATGAAACAAATCATAGTAATTTTGAATTTTTGATTCTTTCAAATTAGGAAAACCCTAGGAAAAAAAAATTCAAAGTAACTAGAACTTTGAAAAAGAATCGACGGTGAAATCCCTAATCCTCAATCGATATGTTGAGTTAAAAATAATTTTAATTATTTTAATAATTGCCATATCATCAAATGACTCATTGTTTTGAGTGCATTTTTGCTCACCCCCTTTCAAGGGGGGTAACCATTACCCCCTCACATACACATGACATGTGTCTATGGAGGGGTAAAATTGTCTAAAAATTTACTCCTCTATGACACATGTCATCCATGCAAGAGAGAGGTAATGGTTACCCCCTTGAAGGGGGGTGAGCAAAAATGTTCTCCATTGTTTTAATTGTGTTTTAATGCCATATCATACTTTTAGTTGTGTTTTATTTCCACATCAGCAATTATCCTGACCCTTGGATTAAAAACAACTAAACGGTTGGATATCGAATTTATTGTTTTAAATCACAATTTTATGTTACTCTAACTTGACCCTATATATTTATTTATTTATTTATGTTGAAAAATGTCATCCAATATTTTTTTTTTTAAAAAAAAAGTATATTTAAAATTACAACTTTTAGTGTAATTTTCTCTCTTTTTAAAGTTTGTTAATGAGTTGTGTTATGCTATAATTAATTTAGAGTTTGTCAATTTCTACCAGTTTTGTATTATAATTTTTATATTATATATTTTTTTACAAAAAAATCATTAAAAAATACATTAATAAGATGGGATGGTATAATACAATGAACCGATCCCCTAATGGAAAGTCACCGTACTCATACCGTTTATTATAAGGCAAGTATTCACCGGGGATAGTATTTCTCATACAAATTGAAATCGGGGATGATAATAGAAAACCCGTCCCCATACCTTGACATCCCTAGATAAAAGAAATATAAAAACAATTAAAAAGGTGTATTTTACATTTTTGTTCTACCAATTTTAACTTTTTATAATTTGACCCCCTCAACTCCAAACTTCCAATTCCGACTCTGGCTGCCATGAAACAAAGAAAACTTATTTTATTGGTTCTACTTGCCAAATGAGATGCACCCATAGGGGAAATGAATTGCATCGGGATTTTCTTTGAGATACGAAAAATGGAAAAAGTTATTTTGTCTAAACCCTCTGCATAAAAGGTTCACAAACAGAATTTGATAAATGATAGTAATATGCATTTTACAAAATCCCTCGAGAGAATTTTTATCTAATTATGAAACCACAGTTATTTTTAAAATTTGATCAAACCTAGGAGTTTATCAAATTCTCCCAAAAAAAAAGTCACTTGAGGAAAATCCGTTGTTATAAATTTGTAAGGGAAGAATAGACCATGGAGATTTTAATGAAGCAATATATACGTGTTTAAAAGGTCAATAAGACTTTCATTTCTCCTTGAAATCCAAATCAAACCAAATAAAAAAGCAAAAAACACATTCTAATCATTACCCTGTAATACCAAAAATCATATGGAGAATTCAACAATCTTAAAAATCTCACAAGTAATTTTTCATAAGAACCTCATTTCATGGTTGCATAAGACTGAAAATTAAATAACAATCTGATACGCAAATATGGGTTCAGTAAATTTAACAAAAGATCCGCCAATCGACATAATATCACAGTTGCGAATAACACCTAGTCTTTAGAGTTTTTCATAGAGACATTTCTAATTAAACAGTACACTCAAATATCTGGTAAAACTTGAGCCTCAAACTGATCTAGGCAAAGGCTTTGAAGAGTCTTGACTTCGGTCCTGGGGAATCAGCCACTACCAGCCTGAAACAAGAGACCAGCATCATATAAGATGTTGACAATGTTATGATATATGGCATGAAAATCATTTACTTGAGGTGGTGCTTTCTCAATGAAACACAGAGATAATTGATATTTATCAGGAAATGTAGCTGAGGATAATCGATAATCGATAATACGAAACACATAACACTGGATAAACGTGTGAATAGAAAATTCCTATCGTTACTTATTTTCTAGTTTCCTTATTTTGTTTTGTGGTTTAAACTACATAAAGAGTCATCACTTTATATATACTAAACAATCACTGAACCAACAAAAACATTTTGGTGATAATTTATGGGGGAGTTAACTTGTAATTCGTAAATTTATCTCACAAAAAATACTTCAAAGATTCACACAACACACATAGCTTATGGTACAACATTGACAATTTTAATATAAGTTGCACTACCTATATCAAATCATTTACTTGAGGTAGTGTTTTCTCAATGAAACACAGATAATTGCAAATAAAATTTCCATATTCTATCACTTATCATTTAGTCCAGGGCAACACCTAAATGTTCTAAAAAGGGAAGATAACTCAATTCAAACCCAGGTAAATACACCTCCAAAGTTGTCCAAGGCCATTTCTGGACACTAGAATAGTGTATTTCTAATAGAATCTAATATGTAGACTGTCATCAATTTTACCCAAATGTCTTTCCCAATAAATTTTTCTCGAACATGAAAATTCACCGGCAAAAGTAAAAATTTTAATCACTATTCAAACAAAAGTTAACTTGCCTTGCGGGGTGATGCAGACCTGGACCTTGACATTGACTTTGACTTTGACCTTGACCTTGATATTGACCTTGATCTTGCCCTGCAAATTTAAAAATTTTGTACTAAAATCAAAATATTGTTCTTAAAGGTCCAAAAAGAAGACAAACAAAAGTAACCAAGTTACCTGGATGGTTTAACAGGAGATGCAGATCTAGATCTTGACACTGATCTAGAAACAGATCGTTCTAATGATTTACTGTAGAAAGCACGACAAATCATCAATTGAGGAACAGTAAAACCATGTAAAAGGCATTATATACTTTGCAAAAGAAAAAGAAAATATACCTTCTATTTCTTCGAACACTTCTGCTTCTGCTGCGGCTTCTGCTGCGGCTTCGGCTACGGCTTCGGCTTCTTGATGGACTACGATCCTGTCTCTTCACCTATCTCAGTTGCCAAGAAAACACAATACCACAGGCTCATAAAAATATGGACCACTATTCCCATCAATCAACATCATCTCTTTCTCATGTATCCAAACTTGAGTAGACATTGGCCTCTCAACAAAGCTTTAAGCAGCACATCTTCATTACAATAACTAGAATAATAAGAGCAATATGGTTTCTGATTTTCACGCCCCAAGTAGATTGTGTGCTTATTTTTGTTAAGTTTTTCTTCTTTGGTTTTCATGGGGGGCTCTCTGCTCATTATACTTTTGTATATTTTGAGGATTTTAGGAGTTTTTCTGTGGATCTATAATCCACCCCTTGTATCTTCCTCTGTTGTCACTAAAAAATTGTTTCTAACAAAATAATAGGGACAATGACTACTGACTACCAAGTTTTACTTGTACTAAGAAGTTGCATGCCCAACTACATAGTCTGCTCTCTATGTAGGAAACTAGGAAAAACTTTAACAGTTTCCCAAAATATAAATATATATGCTCTCAAAAGTCAAAACTATAGCTAAAGGGTTCTAATAGCATTAACAATTCCAATTAAAAGTAGATGATGATAATAATAATAAAAGAAAGAAAGGTTACCGTTATTCGCCCTCTTGCCCAAGGATTTCTAAATTCAGTGTCATCAAGCTTCCGAATCTGAATACAGAAGAACATCAGCTCTCAAAGTGGGGAAGGAAAGATAGATGCTCAAATCACAAGACAAAGAGGAAAATAATTGGAAAAAGGAATTGCTAATTCTAAACAACTTACAGCATATTTCATGTCGTCAGGATTGGTATAATCAACAAGACCATAAGTCCCTGAATACAAACAGAAAGTTCATGGAATCAAGACTCATCCAATATCATTAAGAATAAGGACCATAGCATTCCAACAAGAACATAAACAGCAGCTCATATTACTTAAATCTGACCAATATAAGCTAAATCGCAGCATACATGATGTAAAAGAATATGGTGCATAATAAAACTTCACAACAAAAAAAAAAAAATCTTGTAATCAATTGTTTCAAAGTACGAGGAAAATTTTCAACTTCGACAACATGTTTGTAAGAATATCAAATTTAGCCTCCAACCTTGTCCAAGTTAAAAATTATTTTTAAAGCAGAGTCATAATAAGGGGGAGGAGGGAAAAGAAAGCCAGATCCTCATTATTCTCAATATACAACTTTAAGCATTGCGCATCTTTTGTTTCTGTCCAACATCAACAATCACATCAGTACACTTCAAAGCTCCAAGCCTCCAATACTTAAACAAAGATATAACTAAAACATTTAAGGAAAATGCTAATCAATACATATTAAGGGCATACCCTCACTGTCTCGGGAAACTTCGGCAAAACACACATCACCTGCTTTTCTCATATGATCCTGAAACAATTTTACAAATAAACGACCAGTACAGCAAAAAGGACAAATTTACACATTGCTTGTAAGTATTACAAGTTCTCAAACCTTCAAATCTTGCCATGAAGCAGAAGAAGGGAGCCCACGAACAATAACTGCACACAAAACAAAACTGTAAGCAAAATACTAGTAGGCCTCTAAAATAAAATAACAAATAAAAATAGTACAAAGAATGACGAAATTCTGAATACAGCAAAGTTCATCAGTCTCCAGATCATAGACACACCTCGATATTCAGAATGGCGCGAGATACCAAATCGACCAGAACCAGCACCATCGCCGCCACCTCCTCCTCTGCTGCCGCCGCCACCTCCACCACCGCCGCCGCTGCCACTATAGCCACTACGACGATCACTTGAAGATGGACCTCTACCACCATGGGCAAGCTCTACCTGCATTAATGACAATTGGAAATAAATAACAAGAAATCAACAACCAAATACACGTGAATAATTTGAAATTTCTCATTACCCTTAAACGGCAACCATCAAAGTTATACCCATCACGACCTCTAATTGCATCTTCGGCGTCACGAGAGTTCTCAAACTACCAGTCAAGCAAACACATATTAAGTCCAAAATAATTCTACTCTTTTTCTAAACATGTACAAGAAAAACACTGAGATGATAACTGTACCTCGACAAAACAATAACACGGAGGGCGGGGAGGAATCTTCAACTCAATATCCAATATACGACCATACTGCAAACCAAAAAGAACAAAATGATTTTCTGTTATGTAGATATTCTGATAAAATTATTAAACAGATTACTTCAGATAAATGACTAGTAACAACCATAATTAAACTCCCTCTAGGTCCACTGCAAAGAACCATTTATACTTTCACCATGGATTAAACCAAAATAATCATTACAAAGTGAAGTACTATAATTAAAGGTTAAAAAATTTAAGAACAATCAATATCAACCAAAGAAAGCAAAATGAATAGCAAACTGTGAATCAAGTGGTGATCCCAAATTTCAACCCCCATAACAATGATCAATTTAAGGCATTTGTCATTTGCATGCATTTGGTTACAGTGCTTTAAACTGCACAATCAGAGACTGAGGAATGCAGGAAAGTGAAGACTAATACATAAGAGTATAAGAAATACTCTCACAGAAACTTTTATGTTAAATACTACACAAGTTCTATAGCAGGTGAGAACAGTGACTGTTCGCTTGTTTTCTGTTTTAACAAAAAGAAGTCGACGATTATTTACTCAAAAAACTAAACCTTACATTTGAAAACCAGCAACAAGAAATTAACAAAAACCTGTTGAACAAACCTTGTAGAAAAGATCTTCAACTTCATATTCTCTTATATCTGAGGGCAGGTTGCCAACATAGATTGTGCGAGAAAAGCGACCACTCATCTCTGACGGTAGAGTTATGTAGCAAATGTTTCACTGCATACAGGACATGGAACAGCATAAGTAGTGAACAAATTCTCTCAATCCAAAACAAAGTAAACTCTATCGACTTTGATATCCTCTTATCATCAGTATGTACTCTGATGATAATAAAAGTATGGCAAAACCAAAACTATGAAGCAAACCAAGTGAGCAATCCTCCATGTGAGCGGTGCTGCACAAGCTCCATTGCTCAAATGCTCCAGGATGCTCCAAAGCTATAATAAATTTGAAATTTAATTTGGTCTCCTCATCCTCCCAAGAATTTTTGCAGACGTATAGATCTTCAAAGAGTGAGCAAGAATCTCCAATTATAAAAAATAAACCCATAACTCCACCCAGATTCTCCCACTCCCTTTCTATATCACTATGTATGATTGCAAAGCTCATATGTGTCCATGCGCTTGATATCTATCATAAAGAAAGCATCTGTGTCATGAGATCAGGTAACACTTACATATATTCAGGCATTTACCTTACTCAGCTCTCTTTTTAATAGAAAATAAGAAGAAAAAAAATGAAGAAAAAAACACCTCGCAAAACACACTTGATAACGATGGAGTGGGCACTGGTCTTTAGTCCTAGACTCTAATTCAAAACAATCATACCTACATATACAAAAGAAAAAGAAAAAGAAAAAAAAAAAAAAAAAGCTAATGGAAGTATCATCAATGAAACTCCATTTCTAGATGCCCCAACTTCTAGTGAAATTGTGTCGAGGACAAGGAGTACAAAATATGACTCTATTTACATTCACAATCCAAACATAAGATAAATTATAGTAAAACATAAATCCTTTTTCTTTACAATCAAGGAAGTAAATATCAATTTCGATGGATATAGCCACTGTACTTATTCATGAAGATATTGAAAACATCACCAGAATTTCAATATTTTTATGATATTTTTTTAAATCGGTACCCCAGAAATCTGAAAAATATCACTAAAATTCTAATAATATTATCGATATTTACTTCCTAGTTTACAACTCACAACAACAGGAAACTATGTAATAAAAAAGGTTACGTTCAAACATAAGAAACCAATAAAGCCCTTTTTTTCTTTGACCATATTTTTCTCCGCTTGGCTAAGTCCACCACTCCACACTTTGCTATGTAAATCAATCCCCAAATCACTCTAACTAATAAGTCCTCTGTTTCTCGGCTATCGAAAGTTTCCTCTGTTAAGTTTCAAGGAGGAAGACCAAGTACAACAACAGTTAACACTATTAATTTAAAAAAGAGACCCGAAAACGAAACTGTAAACACTAAATTACCAAAATTAAACACCAATAAGTATCTCAATTGAGCAAACCTGGAGCTAATCGATAAGATGATATCAATTAGCGTAAAACAAACCCTAAAAAGAACAGAAGTCATGACATTGTACCGAAGATTCAAGAACTGATGGACCGCCGCAGACCGACCAAATGACTCGCCGTCCGTACGGTGAAGCGACCGGTGGTTGACAAGGACCTCGACCACGAGAGCGAAAGAGAGAGAGTGAGAGACAGAGAGAGAGAGAGAGCGCCAACTAGGGTTTGTATTGTGAGAGAGAGCTTGATTGATTTTTCGATGCAGAAATTTTGATTAAAAAGAAAGAGAATCCTTACCATAGGATTCGTTTTGTAATAAAATCGATTGGACGGCTGAGATGTGGGTATATTTGAGTTGGACCACCTGTGAATCCTTAATTCCTTATAAAATGGATTTATATTATTCGGGTCCCTGGTATCATGAACAGTTGAACACTAATGCTACAACCCAACAATTTAATTCAAATTTCAATCCAAATGTTGTAGTAAGTGATTTTTTCATTAACCACACCATCTCATATTGTGTGTGGTTATAACAACTCATTTGTTATATCATTTGGATTGAAATTTGGATTAATTATTTGAATTGTATAGCATATTTGGGTGGGACCACCTGTGAATCCTTATAAATGAATTTATAAAAGTCAGGTCCCTAGATATCACTAAACACTAATGCTAGATTTTACATATAATCACATGTTCTATGATGAATTGATTGGTTATATAATTTGCATTCACATGATCACACTAGGAAGTCTTTGTAAAAGACATGAAGTCTTGGCTAAGACTAGGTGTCCGAATAGTCAATCAAGGAAGTCTTGGTTAGGACATGAGGTTTGGATAACCAAGCAAGAAGTCTTTACTAGAGTTGGGATGACTCGGATAGTTACGCAAGGGAGGCTCCCTAGAGGCATGAGTGTCTTGGATAGAGAGTTGGCTACATTATTGGTAGGCCCGGGCGTTTGGTATGACATAGACTCCAATAGAGTGTGGTACATGTGATATGTATGCATGATTGAGAAATTTCTAATCATCCAACGATATTGGTTTGGTATGGAGTCCAATATATAGTGGTTTTGCATCAATGAGGGATTTTGTATCTTCCAATAGGGATTGGGTAGACATAGACTCCAATAGAGAGTAGATCATAGGTTGGTCACTTTTAAGGAATTTCTAATATATCATCTAATATATATATTACCCAATGGTTATAGTTCAACCCGTGGATGTTCCCTCCTTGGAGGTTTTACCACGTTAAAAAATCTCGTGTTAATTCTTTCTATCTCTATCTCTTATAATTGTATATGTATATGTTGTTATCTTGTTACATATTATTCTTTTGTGACGTATATTGGAACGAGGTTTTGTAAAGTGTGATTTGTAAATAAATACATTTGATCATTTTTATACTTATAATTCTTTTGTATAGTGTTACCTTTGTGGTGTATTGTTATATTAGTTTAAACTTGTAATACATGGAACATATATTGAATTGCAAGTATATCTTGTTATTGAGTTTTTGTGTTATTATACCTCATGCAACTAATTGATATACTGAATATGCTTAAATGTTCACATGTTTATATTGTCTATGTATGAATCGTTGGTTTATGTGTTGTATGTAAGGCTACCTTGAGGGACAAACGTAATTTTGTTCAAGGGATTGAAAACGGCGTAAAAACCTATTCACCCCCTCTCTAGATATGCTTTAAGTTATTTAACTACGTTTGTATACTTTCAATTGGTATTAGAGCGGGTCGTCGGACAGCACTCGACGAGATTCCGGTTATACTTACTAGTGAATTGCTTAGGTTTTTGAAGTTTGGTTTTCCAAGATGATGTGATGACCAAAGGGGCTTCGAATTCTAGGCCTCCTCTTCTCAAGGGCCACAACTATGAATTTTGGAAATTGAGGATGAAGGCTTACATTCGTTCTATTAATGAGAGAGCTTGGATGACCATGGAAGAAAGTTACCTTGCCCCCAATAAGAGTGAGAATGGAGTGACCGTTTCCTAGACTATGAGTGAGTGGACTACTAATGAGTTCGAGTTAGCAAAATGGTATCATCCAGTGGTGAATGCTATTTTCGGAGGTGTGGATAGTAGACAATTTAGCTACATCAAAAACCTAGAGACCGCAAAGGAGGCATGGGATGCTCTTTGAGTCACCAATGAAGGGACTAAAGTGGTAAAGAAGTCTCGTCTTCAACTGCTCACTTCCCAATTTGAGATTTTGCAAATGGGTGAGGAAGACAAGTTTGTTGACTTCAAGATAAGCTACTAAACATTTCTAATCAATGCCAAGCTCTTGGTACTCCTATCTCCGGTGAGAGACTCAATTGGAAAATTCTAAGGTCTATACCAAGAAGGTTCAAAGCTAAGGTTACCGTCATTGAAGAGAGTAAAGACGTTAACGTCATGAGCTTAGATGAATTACTAGGATCTCTTCAAACCTTTGAGGCGTGCATGAAACGGAAGGCTAAGAACAAGGGTTTAGCTCTCAGAGTTGTCTAAGAAGCTAATAGTAGTGATGATGATGAAGATATGGCTTTATTGGTTAGAAAGTTTAGGAAGTTTATGAGTAAAGGAGCCAAGCCAAGTAGCAAGTACTCAAGAGACAAGGAAGTCAAGAAATCATTTACTCCACCTCATGAGATGAGTGGTCATGTTATAGCAATAGAAAGGTCCAATGCTTCAAGTGCAAGAAGTTAGGACATTATGCTTCGGATTGTCTAAATGGTGATTCTAAAAGAAGGGAAAAGCTATGGTGGCCAGATGGAGTGAAGATGATGGCTCTAGTGATGAGAAGAGCTCAAATGATAAGTCTTCTAGTGATAAAGAGTTGGTGAGCAACTTTGTTACCTTCACAGCCTCTTACTCTATCCTAGAGGATGTTTGTCAAGATTCGTTGGATAAGGAGGTTGATACAAATCATCAAGAGTGCTTAAGTGAGAATCCTACCTATATTGATCTTTTGGCTAAGGTCAAATGTCTTGAAAATAGTTTGAAGATAGCCTTAAGTGAGGTGGATGAGAAGAATGATTTGATCAAGATACAAGTGGATGAGTTTGTTTCAACAACTTGAAGGCTGTTTGGTGAAAAGAATGTTCTTGCCAAGAAGCTTAGAGAAGTTTAAGGGATTGTTCTTGAAAGGGATAGGATCATCTCTAGTTTGTCTTTAGGAGGCTCAAGTGACTTGGTAGTTGAGGAGAAGCTCATATAAGCATCACTTCTTACAAGCGAGGATAATGTCATTGTTGACATGAAAGCTCCTAAGAAGAGACGTTCCAAGACC
This sequence comes from Acer campestre, assembly GCA_954870605.1. Lineage (NCBI taxonomy): Eukaryota > Viridiplantae > Streptophyta > Magnoliopsida > Sapindales > Sapindaceae > Acer > Acer campestre. Next base: position 33,051,650 of record OX940808.1, on the reverse strand, counting down.
AAGAACAAATTGAAGAACAAGGTACCCCTTGAAACTCCCATTTGTGCTTCTTCAATCCCGGAAGGTAAAATCTCTCATTTTGTTCCCATATGTCATTTTTGCAATACCGTAGGCCATATAAGCCCAAGTGCTTTAAATACATTGAACATTGCAAATTAGGAAATGCATCTAGGAAGAAAGAGATTGAACTTCATTTTAACCATGCTAAAGCTTTTGAATATGGAAAGCATGATAATGTCACAAAGTATGTTAAGAATGTCTGGAATATAAAGAATGCAAACCTTGTGAAAAGTGACAATGCATGTGTTGCTAATAATGTTGAAAAGAAAAGTATCAATTATATTATTGTGAATCAAGTTGTGGAAGAACTTTACTCTAGATTCAATATTGTTGTCAAAAAGAATCTTGATAGTATTTGTGTAAGTTCACCCAATACAAAGTTTGTCAAAGGTGGGTGCTTTTACCAATAGTGTAAGTTACACATGTGAGTTAGCTTTAAGATTACTGTTATGTTGTTAAGAAACTTAGCTTGTTTGCTTTGTATCTCTATAACATGACATGAACTTAGCTATCTCACAGTATTCTTGTTATGATAGTCGAAATCAATTAATTAACTTTTGAGAATTTGTTTTATGAAATCTATATGGTGAAAATCGTGTTAAGACTTTTAAAAAAAGTCATTTTTGTTGTTTAAGTTGAAATGCATAGTCTTTAGTCTCTTGGAATTGACACATCTATAACTTGTAGTCAAGAGGACATACAAACCAAGAGGACTCATAAAAAGGGTGAAGGCCTTGCATTTGATGAAAATAGCTTGCGAAGGTATCTCAATATCATATTGCATGCTTTCTCACATTTTCATCTCTCAACTCTTTGTGTGTACCACTTCATGAAGCATGTCATAATTGAGAACTAACATAGTGTTTATATGGTCATCTTTGACATTTGCTCTTTTAAGATCTTTTGGTGATAATTGTTCACATTGATCTTAATCATAATATGTGTTATTGTTTGTATGATTGTTGAGTGACAAGTTTTGAAAAATATGTTTCATATTCTTTGAAAGCTACTCTCGTGAGAAGTAGAGATCTTAAGTAAGTCTCTTTACTTGTTTTTTGATCATGTGCTTTTAAGCCATAAAACTTGGTTTCCAAAAAAATGCACTTTGCTTCTCTTAAATGCTTGGTTAAGTGTGTTGAGTTTGATTAATGTAAGTTTTGGATACAACTAGAAGTCCTAAGGACTAGTACGTTTAAAAATGACCAATGGTTGGTATCCATTTGCTTCGGCAACATAAAACTCAATGAGCACCCTCATGGAAAAGGCTACACACATTGGTTGTGCAGCCGCCGCCCAATGTAGGAAAGGGCTACGCTATTGTGTTGAATGGAAGTTGCTATAAGATATATATGTTTATGTTTGAAAAGAGTTAAAGAAGTGTTGAAATGAGTCATTAAAATAAAAAAATAAAATAAAATAAATCTTTGGTTCAAGCCTAAAACAAAACATAAAGGCTTATGGAGTATAGTTGAATAATCAAATTAGCTCGGGTTGTAAAAGAAATGGATTGACAAGCCACATGCACACACAACACTCATATATTGAGATCTATTCTTTTTAAAAGCAAAATTTCGGATGATAATCGGTTTGACATTTTTACGGAAAGTCTTGAGATGAATAGATGTTAAAAATGTTTACATGTTTGATTATCAAAATACTTCTTTTTATATTTTTGAAGCAAAATCTTCACACACTCACATTTGCTTATTCGGTATTTTTGATACTCTAGCAATTTTTGAAGACATATGAGAGTGATTGAAAATCATGGTGGAACTCTCGTTGTTATTTGAAGCTTATTTTGAAAAACTATGAAAATTGCTTGAGATGTGAATGTGTGGTGATTCTTGTGAACAATTGTCTATCTAGATCTTAGATGGGGCATTTATCAAGGGGGAGCATTATATGCTATGTTTTTGTTCTCTTTTGCAATTTGTTCACATGATTCTTCAAAATTGTTGTTTATTGGCATTATTCTTGTTTTTGATAAATCTTAAGATGATATGCTTATTATTGATGTGCTTATTGATTTATTCAAAAATAATGTTTTTCCTTTGTATATTGTTATTGGTCACTAACTTTGTTTTTAGTGTTTTTGTGATACAAGGTCATGGGAAAACCTAAAAAGGTTAGAGGTAGCAATATTTCAAATCTCGTTAACAAATCTAAACCTAAATCTTCTTCCAAGATATCCAAAGCCAACGAGTTGAAGAATTTGGGGTTTTTGGGTGCAAAAAGATCATTCAAGAGAAAGGTATAGATTTGAGTTCTTGTATTGATTCTTATGTTCATTCAATCATAGTTGAAAGAAAGTGGAGTACTTGGATTAAAATGCTAGGAATAGGGTTGCCCAATGATATTTAGTCGAATTTCCTTGATGTTGACGTTTTGGAAATCCTTGATTTGATGGGTAAAAGTCTTTGTGATGATATTGATTTTAAGTGGGGAAAGTGTGCCTTCATTAGGCAAAGTGAGTTTACCAAGGTTAGGGCCTTTTGACATTTATTTGTTTGTGCCAATCTTGTTGTCTCTACTAATACTACCAAACTTAATAGAGAAAAGATCAAGATTGTGTATGCCTTAGTGACAAACAAACCCATAAATCTTGGAAAAGTGCTTATAAAACATATTGTGATTGCGGCTTGTGCAACTTGTTTGGACAAGAAGTTGGCATTTCCGGGGTTTATCTCTCGATTGTGTTTAGCGAGAGGTTTGAAGGAACAAGATGGTGATGTGATTCTTCCTCCCTTAGAATGTCTCAATGAAAAATGTGTGGCAACCATGTCATACAAGGATAAGGGAAAGGCAAATGATACATTTAGGTTTTTTGGTGAATCTCATGATTCAAGCAATGTATCTAGCACACCTATTCTTCCTCTTTGGGCTTTGCAATTGAAGAGTGAGGTTGAAGAGTCTAGAAGGTTAATCAAGGCGTCAGAAAGGAAAATTGAAGAACTAAATGCTAAAATAGTGCTTCAAGATGAGAAGATCAAGCAATTGGAAAGCAATGCATCCACTACAAAGCAATATGTGAGATCTTCAAATCGTACAACCTTCCTTGGTGGCACAAGTGGCTAAGAAATGAACTTTGAGGTATATTTTCTTATTCTTTCTTTTTGGCTTCATATCATGTCAAAAAGGGGGAGAAATATAGAGAGATATATGGAGAAATATGATGATATGTTTCTAGCTTACTTAGTCTCATCTTTATTTATTATTATTTTTTTTTTTGGTGTATTTGGATATCGAGTTTCGAACTATATGGCTTGTAATTTTTTTTATTTTTTATTTTTTGATAATTCTTGGCTAGAATATTTTTGTTGGATAGCATGTATTTAGGGGGAGCATACATGATCCATTTGAACTTTAAATGTTTTATTTTCTTGCCAATGAATGTATATTGCCATATGTGTTGTCTCTTGGATATTTTTGTGTCTTCAAGTTATTTTTAGGAGATATCAAGAGAAGACCAAGATGAAGTTCAAGACTTGTTGTTGGAAATTTTGTCTAGAAATGTGTAACTCATTGTACTCATTGTGACCAATTTTTCTTTGTAATTGTTTTAGTATATATATAGGGGTTTTGACATGGAATTTGCCAAATGGGGAATTGTTAGGTTTTTGGTTTGTCTTGGCATATATTCCATATCAAAACGATGTTTTTCTTGTATTTGATTAGTGGTCTTAGAGTTGATTATTCAAAGCTTCAAAGAAAGACGTAGCCACAAAATCATGCAAGAAGGTGTCTTCGAAGAGGAATGTGTAAAGGTAAAATATACCTCATTCCTCTTACAAGGTGTAGGCACACACACACAAATTATTCATATGTGTCCCTGCATCAATGTGCACCATTTATATAACACATTCACATATTTTTATATGCTCATGCATTGAACTCAAATTCTCATACATTGTAGAATTGCATGTTCTAAGACTATGTCTAGGAAATGGCATACATATGTGATCTTGTGTTTAATTGTTTGTGTGTTCTTGTATTTTGGACTTGAACATGATCTCATTTGATTCCTTCTTGAGTCCCGGTCATTTCGGTTAATCATTCATTAGGTTTCGAGTCCAAACGATGTAGTTACGCTACTTTTCATTCTCATTTGTTGAGTTGTGTTCGTCGTCGTTTTTCGAGATGAATTCTCAACATTTTGTCAAAGTTTCATAGTCTTCGTTGTGTGTGAGGGAGTCAAAATTCGTAATCTGAAGACGGATTCGAAATCGGAGTTCGGAGGCCCGGATATGGTTGAAGAACGCGAGCGGAGCGTGAGAGAAGCAAGCTAGGCCAACGACCAAGCTTGGCACACCATGTGTGGAGGCTGTGTGCCACACAGCCTGGGTAGTGTTGGGCTTTTTGCCCTAAAGCTTATAGTTTGTAAATGTGAATTGAACAAGAAATAAAAGAAATAGTTTATTCATTCAAATTGTCTCATACATTTATTTATATCATGTGTACATAACATCCAAGATTGCCGGATGTAATTTCTAACTGAGTATATGAGTGTCATATACAGAGGTATTCAATTTAGATAGCAAATAAAGTTGGGTACTTTAATTGCGGCTAATCTACAACTGCGGTCCGTTCCGTAATGAACGATGGTCCTAACCTATACTATTCATATGGTGATATGAGAATGGAGGCACCTTATATGATGTGATCATATAGGACTGTGTCATGATCTATATGAATCTCTCACCAAAATCCGTTACAAGATGAGATTCATATATATCAACAAATGATGGCTATATATGGGTAATCTTAATCCTGATTTTCTTATCGACTCCTTCAAGTTAGATTGTGGTTTTTGATATACCATGGGTGAGATCGGAGTTGCATTTCCGATCATTAACCCCGTATGTTGAAATCGCGGTTTAACTTGTGGCTGGAAAGGTTTGCACACAATAGTGGAATCTACTCCTTCTTGTGAAAAGTAGATAGTAGTTCCCTTAAGGATTGATTCGGGGCTTGAATAATATGAGCGCTCTCCTAATTCCGTAAGGAATGTAGCATTTATTGTTCATTAGATAATCAATGGTACTTAATGGAAAGATATAATTAGAGTGGTATAACGGGCATTATGACCCAGTTCTAATTATGAACTACATGTGGAGGATCATACCATATGTAATAGCTATATCGATGGACGCCAAGAGTTATTGGTTTGTGTAAAAACGTCTACAGTTAAGAGAGTGCAGCTTCGGATTTTTAGTGGAATAACACCGAAGTTAATAATCATGAAATATTAATTAAAGAGTTTAATTAATTATTTATAAGGATTATTGGAGCTCAAAATACTGTGGGTCCATTAGGTCCCCTTGCTAGCCCGATCGATTTAGGTAACAAGGGTCACTGTTAATTAGTTGGATTGTCCAATTTATTGTGTTACGAAAGTGACACGTGTTTAATCAGGAATTAGTTGAATAATGAGATTATTTAATTAATGGAAAATGATAATTATGTTAATTAAATAATTAGATTATTTAATTATGTAATTAATCATAATTGGAGGTTGTTCTTTGATATTTAATTTTGAAAGATAAGATAATGTGATTATTTTATTTTTTAATTAAATATTAAATTTGAATTTAAAAAGGTTTAAATTCAAACTTTATTAATATCTAATAACAGATATCAGATATCTTTTAAAAAGGATTTAATAAAAAATTGATTAATTTATCTTTTAATATATATATATATGATATATGTGTTTTAAAAGTTTTTTTGATAAAAAAACATACAGAGAACACATGAAAATAAAAAAGAAGAAAAATTGTGAAGAGTGGTGCGGCAACCAAAAAAGAAAAAAAATTTAAAGAAAAAAAAAGTTTATTTTGTTCTTGTTTTTAATAGGGTGGCAGAATTCTTCTGGAAACAAAACAAGGGTTGTTTTGTGTTTCTTTCTTCTACCTCCATATAGGTTTCTGAATACCGTGACACGCTCACACGTCGTTACCAGTTTCAAGAGATAGCGGGGAAGATCAAGTGGTTCAAATCAGGAGCATATTGTATTAAAGTGAAGGAGCCTACAAACGTTGGTATGAAATAGTTTATTCTCCTTATTGTTTTCGATTATTAATGTACAAATATGTTTATTTGATGATTGCATTTAAAAATTTTAAAACCTTTCTACTGCGCAATTTGTAACCCTAGGTTCCAACAGGTAGCCCTCTGCCTACGTGTGGCACATGCGCCCCACACTGGCTGCTGATGTGGCAGCCCGTGATTGGTGGCCTCCTTCTCTCTCTCTCTCTCTCTCTCTCTCTCTCTCTCTCTCTCTCTCTCTCTCTCTATCTATCTATCTCTTCCTTTTAAATATTTAAATCCCTTCCCGTTTCATTCCAAGAAGAAAAATTAGAAAAACTCACATTAGATTTTTCTCTCAACTATTTTTTCTCACCTTCCAAACACCATAACTTTCTCATACGAAGTTGGAATTGGTTGATTCAAGTTGGAGATTGTTCGTAATTGAGTTTTCTACCTTTTCCAATGGTCTTGCAGCTGTTTGATCAATTTTTCTAGTGGTTATACACAAAAAACCGAACCAGCTCGTGATTGAGAGATAATGTTAATATCTTTGTGATTTCTTCTTTTATAACCTTCAATTTGCTTGGAGTTTCTTCTTCTAGTTGTATGTATATGTATGGTAAATGCTATTGAGAAAGATAGCTTCATAATCAATCTTAATCAAAAGTCTAATTAGAGACATATGTGAACTAGTTTATTTGATTATAGGTTTTTCACATATTTGAGAGTTGTATTGTGATTAATTAGATTGATATCTAGGATTATTTGTGACTTGATTAAATCATTTTATGATTAATAATCCTTGAAATGTGTTTTAATCCTTTGATTGATAATATCTAGGATTAGAGCTTATGTATGTGTTTTTAGAAACATCTAGGATTTAATTGATTTATCATTATATCCTTGCTCTAAATCTTTGGCTAGAATATTCATTAAATACATTTTATGATTCTAGAATTTTTGTGTATGTTTGTAACATCTTGAATATGTGCTTCATGATAATGATTTATTCAAGTGTTATTTGTATGAATGATGTTGGAACCCAAGTTTACAGATTGCGCAGCGGAAGGGTTTTAAAATTTTTTAAAGTAATCATAAACTTAAACCTATTTGTACAGTAATAATCGAAAACAGTAAAGAAGGAGATGAAAACAATTTCATACCTACGTAGGAGGCTCCTTCACTTTAATTCGATCTGCTCCTGATTTGAACCACTTGATCTTCCTCGCTATGACCCGAGATTGATAACGGCGTGTGGGCGCGTCACAGTACTCAAGAACAAGGAGGATGTAGAGACACACAAGCAACACCTTGCTATGTGTATTGAATGCGGCCAGACTCTTTTCAAAAGCAAGAATTTTTTTTTTCTTTATATTCTTGTTTGCCGCACACTTTTCTCTCTTTGTGTTTTTTTTTTGTTTGTATGTCACCAATACAACACTAAAATCAAATTTTAAAATCACATATATCATATATATATATATATATTAAGCTTAAACTAATTAATAAAATCCTTTTAGATATCGAATATCTTTTAAAGATATTAATTAATTTATTTGATTTAATTTGAATTCAAAACTCTTTTAAATTCAAATTTAAATATATAATTAAATGAAAATAAATTAATCAAATTATCTTTTCTTCATTCAAAATTAAATATCAATCAACAGCCTCCATCTAATGATTAATTACATAATTAAATAATCTAATTATTTAATTAACAAAATCATCAATATTCATTAATTGAATAATCATATTATTCAATTAATTCCCGAATAGACACATGTCACTTTTATAACACAATTAATTAGACAATCCAATTAATTAACCGTGACCCTTGTTACCTAAATCGATCGGGCTAGCAAGGGAACCTAATGGACCCACAGTATTTTGAGCTCCAATAATCCTTAGAAATAAATAATTAAACTCTTTAATTAATATTTCATGATTATTAACTTCGGTGTTATTCCACTAAAAACCCGAAGTTGCACTCTCTCAACTGTAGACGTTTTTACACAAACCAATAATTCTTGGTGTCCATCGATATAGCTATTACATATGGTATAAACCTCCACAGGTAGTTCATAATTAGAGCTAGGTCATAATGTCCGTTAAACCCCTCTAATTATATCTTTCCATTAAGTACCATTGATTCTCTAATGAACAATAAATCCTACATTCCTTACGGAATTAGGAGAGCGCTCATATTGTTCAAGCCCCGAATCAACCCTTAAGGGAACTACTATCTACTTCTCACAAGAAGAGTGGATTTCACTATTGTGTGCAGACCTTCCCAGCCACAAGCCAAACTGTGATTCCAACATATGAAGTTGTTGATCGGGAATGCAACTCTGATCTCACCCATGGTATATCAAAAACCACGATCTAACCTAAAGGAGTCGATAAGACACTTAGGATTAAGATCACCCATATATAGTCATCATTTGTTGATATATATGAATTTCATCTTTTAACGAATCTTGGTGAGAGATTCATATAGATCATGGCCCAGTCCTATATGATCAAATCATATAAGGTACTTCCATTCTCATATCTCCATATGAATGATCTAGGATAAGATCACCGTACATTACGGAATGGACCGTAACTGTAGATTGACCACAAATAAAGTACCCAACTTTATTTGCTATCTACGGACTCTTTAGATTGCTCATTTCAAACTGAATCCATCTGTATATGACATTCATATACTCGGTTTGAAATTACATCCGACAATCTTGGATGTTATGTACACATGTTATTATAAATGTATGAGACAATTTGAATGAATAAACTACTTCTTTTATTTCTTGTTCAATTCACATTTACAAACTACAAGCTTTAGGGCAAAACCCCCAACAAATGAAACTATGAGCTTTTGTGTTAGGTGTTTTTCACATGCTCTAGGTTTAATTCTTTTATGCATCTAGAATATATTACTTGTGTTTTCACATGTTTAGGTCTAGTTATTCCATGGAATGTATTGATCACATGTTCTACGATGAATTGATTGTTTGCATTATTTGCATTCACATGATCACACTAGGAAGTCCTTGTAAAAGGCATGAAGTCTTGGCTAGGACAAGGTGTCCGGATAGTCAAGCAAAGAAGTCTTGGTTTTGACATGAGGTCCGGATAACCAAGCAAGAAGTCTTGACTAGAGTTGGGATGACTTGAATAGTTAAGCAAGGGAGGCTCCCTAGAGGCATGAGTGCCTTGGATAGGGAGTTGGCTACATTATTGGTACGCCCAGGCATTTAGTATGACATAGACTCTAATAGAGTGTGGTACATGGGATGTGTATGCGTGCTTGAGGAATTTCTAATCATTCAATGATATTGGTTTGGTATGGAGCCCAATATATGGTGGTTTCACATCATTGGGGGATTTTATATCTTCCAATAGGGATTGAGTAGACATAGACTCCAATAGAGAGTAGATTATAGGTTGATCACTTTTGAGGAATTTATATTCTATCATCCAATATATATGGTACCCAATGATTGTAGCTCAACCCATGGATGTTTCCTCCTTTGAGGTTTTACCACGTTAAAAAATCTCTTGTGTTAATTCTTTCTATCTCTATCTCTATCTCTTATATTTGTATATGTATATGTTGTTATCTTGTTACATATTATTCACTTGTGATGTATATTGGAACAAGGTTTTGTAAAGTGTGATTTGTAAATAAATACATTTGATCATTTTTGTACTTATAATTCTTTTGTATAGTGTTACCATTGTGTATTGTTATATTGGCTTATACTTGTAATACATGGAACATATATTGAAATACAAGTATTTCTTGTTATTGAGTTTTTGTGTTATTATACCTTATGCAACTAATTGATATACATAGACTATGCTTAAATGTTCACCTGCTTATATTGTATATGTATGAATCGTTTGTTTATGTGTTGTATGTAAGGCTACCTTGAGGTACAAACATAAGTTTGTTCAAGAGATTGAAAAAGGCGTAAAAACATATTCACCCCCCCCCCCCCCCCTCTAGGTATGCTTTAAGCTATTTAACTATGTTTGTATACTTTCAGGTACATTTGTGATTGTTTGTTGAAAGCATATCCTAGAATATCTCTAAGCATGTTCATAGAGCTTGATTGATCATCTTACTTTATTTGTTTGTGATTTGCATCATTTGCATCACTTTGATCATTACCTTGTGAAAGGTTGGAGTCTCTTGTCAAAGTGAGTGAAATTTTGATTTGAGCTAGAAGTCTTGGCTAGGAAAGTTTTCCAGATGGCCAAGCTAAAGTTTTAGCTTGGAGTGTGGTACTCCAAATGGTTAAGCTAGGGAAGCTTGACTAGGATCTTGGTGATCTAGATAGCTAAGCAAGGAAATCTTTCCAGAGGCTTGATAGTCTTGGATAGGGAGTTGCTTCCTAGAGGTGTAGGACACACCATGGATAGAGAGTAGGCTAGGTGATTCACTTGGCCTTAAGGGTAGACTAGCAGTTAATAGCTTAGGGTGAATATCATTTGTTGATAGCCTTGAATGTGTAAGTCCTTTTCATATAGTAGATTGCTTTACCAGTGGTTGTAGTATCAACCCGTGGATGTTTCCTCTTTGAGGTTTTACCACGTAAAAATTCTTGTGTCTCTTTTCGCTTTACTTTTCATTATCTTCCATATCATGTAGGGGTGTGTAGGATCCAATCCAATCCAATACGATCCATTGGATCGGATCTAGAGAGGTGATTGGATCATAAATTCTAAAATCCATTAGATTAGATTGGATCGGATCTTGGATTTCCGTTTGGAAATCCGCCGAATCCGCCTAAAATATAAGGCCTTATTTTTATGTTGGACAATTTATTTTATCTACTACTTTCTAATGTAATGTAAAGGCCCAACCAAAATACAAATTTTAATGTTACTATTTTGGGTTTTCTTTCTCAATTTCTCTACGGCTAATAATCTACCATCTTCTTTTCTTCTATTCTTTTTTATCAACATCACTTATTAAGTTTATATTTGGAGCTGATGAATAATGTTTATAAACTTTTTGAATTATATAAAGTTTACAAGTTATGTTTATTAACTTGCTTATTAAGTTTATATTTTTTTAATGTTAAGTTTATTTAAGTTAATTAGTAAATTTAAATAATTTATTTGATTTTATTTATTTCAGATTATAACTTTTATATATTACGAATGACTTTATATTAATTCGATCCATCGGATTATATCGGATCGTATCGGATCGGATCAAATAGTAATCGGATCGGATCCCCCTATAAAATTGGATCGGATTGGATTTCAATTTCTTCAATCCAATTGGATCGGATCGGATCTTTGATCATGGAAAATCCATTGGATCCGATCCGCCGCACACCCATAATATCATGTATTGATTGTATCTCTTGTATATTGATTTTCTCATATATTGACTCATACTATACAATTGTTAAATCATATCAAGTGTACATTTCATTCTTGTAATCCGCATTTTTTGAATTGAGAAGATTTTGGGCATATACCTATTCACCCCCCCCCTCTAGGTATATTCTACACTATAACTAAAGGTAATTAATTTCATTTGGTATCAGAGCGGATGTCTAGAAGTAATTAGATAGATCCATATTATAGTGTTTGTGTTTTGTTTTGTTGTATTTTTGAGCCATGGGTGATCCTAGTGCTAGACCTCCACTCTTAGATAATGGTAACTACACCTTTTGGAGAAATACAATGAAAGCCTACATTAGAGCCATCAATGATAAATCATGGATGAGTGTGAGTGATGTAGTAGAGGAAGAGAAGTCCTTGAATGATCGAGAATCTACTAGCAATTACATTGCTCACATGGCTATATATAAAGGAAGATTTGAGGATAGTAGTGAAGACTCCTCAAGTAATGAGGAAAGTAAAAACTCTTCAAGCAGTGAAGATAGTGAAATCTCCTCCAATCATAAAGAGTTCAAAGCCTCCTTAAATCAAGATTATATAAGCTTCAATGACAAGATCCTTCAACAAAAAAATGAAGAGAACAACAAGTTAAAGTTGATCAATGCCAATTTGGTGGTGATAATTGAAGCTCTTGACAATGAAAAAGAATGTCTTTGGAGAAGATGAGCAAGCAAAGTGAAGTCATCAAGGAGTATTGAAATACCATTAAAAAGTATTTTTCAAAGGTAAAGGAAAGTGCTCAAGAGATAGATGATCTAAATGAAGACTTTACTATGAAGTTGTTTGCCATAGAAGGAGAGATTAAGCAGAAAGAGAACATTTTGACTATTGTGAAGTTAAAGAACTGTGAGCTTAAAGATGAAGTCAAAACTCTCAAAAAGTCTATTAATGGCATGAAGATTGAAGCCATTAAGCTTGATGAAGTAATAAAGCTTGGAAAGTATCATGGAGATAAGAGTGGCTTGGGTTTTGTAGAAAAAGTTAAGAAGACTCCTACAACCAAAAACAAGTCAAGAAAGTTCAAGAAGAAGAAAGACTTAACTACCATTCCTTATAATATCAAAGACAAAGGCAAGAAGAGCTATGGAACTTCTCAATCGACTTCTTAACCAAAGCATGCACTCTCAAAAGGTAACTTGTCTCAATTCATTATGGTTTGTCATTATTGTAATGTGATTGGTGGCCTAAATGTTATGAATATATTAGACAATGCAAACTAGGAAATGTGGAATATGATAATATGAAAAAGTTACCTAATCATTCTCCTAAGCATGAGTCCAAGTCTAGAGTCAAACATGACATCTCCAAGTTTCTCCCGGTTTGTCATTTTTGCAATGTTGTAGGGCATATCAAACCTAAATGCTACAAGTATATTAGACAATGCGAACTAGGGAATGAGATGCATGCTAGTGAGATGAAAAGACTTCCTTTGGTTGTTTCTAAACATGTTAGGGCATTAGAGACTATGCATGAAGAACATGTTAATGAAAAGAAATCAACAAGGAAAGTTCGGGTTAAGAAGAATAATGTGCATACTTGTGAAATGGATAAATCTTTTTTGAAAGTTTCTAAACATGATAATAGCTTTGATGTTTTGAGAAATGTGCATATTGATCATATTCATGTGAAAAAACCTACTAAGGAGATTTGGATTGAAAAGAATGACATGCATGTTAATAATAATCATGACAAGATGAATGTTGAGAAAAAGTTGGTTAAGAAGAGTGTTAACCATGATCATTTGAAGAGTCTTGACGAAATATTTGTTCGTGGCAATAATGATGAGTTTAATATAAGTCGATGTTTTATCTTCTAGATATACTATTGCCTTGAGAAATGATCATGATGGTTTATGTGTTGGTTCACCTAAGACTAATATGGTCAAAGGTGAGTGCTCTCATACTTGATTGAGTAGCACATATGAAAATATTTTTTGTTCTTGTTTGATAAGAGTTCTAAGTTTGATGCTTGACTAAGCTATTTGTAATGTGCTAGGTCTAGTATTCAAACTTGGTGTCTCTAATCAATTCATGAACTTAATATTCCCATATTCACTATGATAGTCAAAATTTGTTGATTAACTTTAAAGAAGTTGAATTTTGAAATCTAATTGGTGAAAATTTTTGTTAAGACTTTTAAAGAAATTCATTTTCATGTGATTATTTGAGTTGAAAGTGTTTGGTCTTTATTCTCTTGAGATGACACACCACCAACTTATTGTCATGAGGACAAACAAGCTAAGAGAGCTTATAAAAAGAGCGGAGACCTTTCATTGGTGATAAAGCTTGCTAAGGTATTTCTATACTCTAAAAGCTTGCTTTCTATTTCATCTTTTCAACTCTATGTGCGTATGTCACGCACAAAGCACATTGATATTAGGCATCATTTTATTTGAGACCTAGTTAAACATTCTATTGTTACTTGTTCACCAAGCCCTTGGACAAAGAGATTCAAGTCTCTTCGAAGATCCATTGGCATGATTTGTGTTAATTATTGTCTATGTGTGATTGTGAGTGGCTTGATAAGCAAAAATCTTTATTTTAATTGATATCAATATCTTTGAGAACTACTCACTTGAGAAGTAGTGATCTTAAACAAGTATCTTTTATTGTTTTTAGATCATACACTTGAGCTTGAAAAATCTTATTTTTGAAAAGTGCACTAATGCTTCTCTTATATATTTTAGTTTAGAGTATTTGTGGTTGAAAATGTGTAATTTATGGATGCATCTAGAAGCCAATTGCTTAATACATGATAGATGACCTTTGGTATGTATCCATTTTGTTTCGGCTCTACATAGTATTCAACGAGCACTCTCATGGAAAGGGCTACACACCTTGGTTGTGCAGCCGCCCAATGTAGGAAAGGGCTACACCATTGTGATGAGTGAAAGCCGTCATGAGGTGTATATGTTTATGTTAGAAAAAATCAAAGAAGTGTTGAAAAGAATCATTAAAAGAAAAATTTTGATTCTAAGCCTAAAAGAAATGAAAAAAATAAAAGGTTTAATGGTATATAGTTGAGAATTGTGAAATGCTCGGATTGTCAAACGAAAATGAGTAAACGAGCCATATGCACACACACGCTCACATGTTGATATCTATTCCTTTTAAAAGCAAAAAATATGGATGAATATCGGTTTGACCTAGATTGAAAATGCTTTAAATGGATAGGTGTTGAAATAGCTTGCATGTTGAAATCACAATTACTCCTTTGTATATATGTGAGAAGCATTCACACACACACACACACACACACACACACACACACACACACACACACACACACACACACATACACACACACACACACACATTTTTGCTTATGTGCTTGATTCATTAGCAATGTGAGAATATTTTTGAGAAATAAATGAAAATCTATGATTCTCTCTTAGACTTTGAAAAGTGATGAAATATTTTCTCTTATTGGTTGAATGTATGAATGTGTGAATGTGTGGTGTCCCTTGCAAACAAATCTACTTGGTGATCATAATATGGAGTATATGTTAAGGGGGAGCTTAGTTTATTCAACTTCACTTTCTATACGATTTGTTTGTTTAATATCTCGTTCTTTATCTCTTGTGTCCTTTGTCTATTCCTTGACAAAAAGGGGGAGAAAATGTATACCTCACCATGTTTGATATGGGGGAGACCATATTTGATATAGGGGAGAAAGAAAAAGTATATCTCACCATGTGTGGAGAAATATTCTAAATGTGTGAGTTTTTGTACCTCTTTGTTCTTTAATGGACAATTTGTCTTAAGGGAGAGAATTCTTATCTTAAGGGGGAGAAAAGAATTCTTGCCTAATTGGGTTAAGGATCTTAGGGAGAGCTTTAATGTGAAAACATTCATACGCTTGAGATAATGCATTTTTGTTTAAGATAAGAGAAGTTTCTTATTTGTTTATGTGATAATATCTCATCATTCTTCTTTGGAAGAAGATCTCTTGTTTGGTTGCTATTGTTCTCATAGGTACCTTAATGTTCAAAGAAGAGATTCTTGAAGACTCATTAAGACTTGAAGACTTAAAGACTTTTTAATCTAGGGATCTCTTTGTAATGTGATGATGAGAGTATGCTATCAACTTGAGTTTATTGGAGTGAAAAAATTGTATGGTGAGGATGAGGTTTTGCTATGGAATAGCCAAAGGGGGAGATTGTAAGGTCCTTGATTTGTATTGGCTTGATTACATTGCAAAACTCTCTATATTTGTAAAAGTTGTTGCTTAGGTGATTCTTGGAGAAAAGAAGCTTCAAAGGTGAAGAAGCAACATCTTGTGCAAATATCGTCTTCAAAGGGAACATCACATAATTGGATGCTAAGGTATCAAAATACTTTTTCCTCTTTTAAGGCGTAAGCACACACACACACAATTCATACATGTCTGTCCCTGCATCGTTTTGCAAAATTTGGTATAACACATTCACACTCATTTAAGTATGCACATGCATTGATCTCATATTGTCGAACATTATAGAATTGCATGTTTTATGACTATCTCTTAGATATGACAAACTTGTGTGATGTTGTGTTTATGAGTGATTCTGTTGGGCGGAAATCAACCTCTTTGATCACTCAAAACCTTCTTGGAGGTCATGGTGATGGTGGTTTTGAGTATGTGAAGAACAACTACTGGGTGCTTTTGGATTTGGATTTTGATTTGAAAGTCCAAACTGGGTGGGATAAGCATTTGGATTTGAAGGTAAAAATATTAATTTTGATTGTATTTTCTTACCTGGGTCTGTCTATTTGTTTCCTGGGAAAATATTGTAGAGAAAAAAGGATGAAGTCAATATTTTCATTTTTTTCAACTTAGAATTCCCATATTTTTTTGGTTGTGTTTTAATTTTTTATGCAAAATAAATCTTTGGTTTTAAAATTTTCAAAACTCCAAGTGTTTTTTTTTTATTAAAGATTGATTCTTTTGAATTTGATAGTTTTTGATATATTTTCTGTTTGGTTGCTAAGAAATTGGTGGAAAAGCCAATATACAATTGTTTAACACTTGCTAGCTTTTGTTTTTCTTGGAACCAAACAGAACCATTGATTTTCTATCCAATCCATTGACTCATGCAAATATATTTTGTTTTTATGTGATCACAATTTAATTATTAATAAATTATTATATCCGTTCTATATTATTAATATTTTGTTTATTTATTTAATTATTTAATTTTTTATTTTTGTAGTTGAGAAATGTATATTTACAAAAATGCAATTCATCAAGCCCAACCTCGTCATCAGATCACAAACAACAAACCAATCAAATGGTGACAAAGCTTCAAGATTTAAATTTCATGCCGTCACCCTTGAAACCTTTGTTAAATCTTTTCGACAAAACTAATTTAGATTTAAAATTGGTTTCATGCTCGTCATTACCACCGCCACCACAATCATCGACCAATTACCAAAGTGTGTGCACACTTGATAAAGTAAAATTTGCCCTCGAGAGGGCCAACAAAGAGCCTAATTATAAGAAACGATCAACAATGTTGTGGAACAACAATAACGCTATATCCCTATCGCTTTCGTATTCATCATCGTCTTCATCAATCAAGGACATGAAGAAGAATGAAGAGATTGAAGAGAAAATATTATTGTCTCTTATCGCAGCTGGGTGCTCGGAAAATATGTGTTATGTTTTGATAATGAAGAATAACCCCAACTTCCCTAGGTACAATTCAATGGTTCCGATACCAGCAATGAAGAAACCAAAGATTGATCTTAATCTGTCCATTTAATGAGAGTTTGAACTTTGAAGAAGGTTTGATTTTTTTTCCTTTTTTTTTATTACTAAATGTTTTTGAATTTGTAAATAATAGATGGATTAGGGTAAAATATTTTAATAATAGGTTTCATTGGATGTTGATTATTAGATCCTCTAAACCAAGATGTGTATTTTTTTGATCCACTTGGAGGAGATATTCGTCTTGATATTAAAGAAGTTGAAATGTAAGTTATTTTTCTTCATTATAACATTTTACTTTTGTCTATTTGTTTGTTAATTAAATTGAACAATTTTTTTTTTTTTATCTCGATTAAAATGGTTTTTATATTGTTCGTGGTTCATATTGGAATGCATCCGAAAGAATCCATCTTGGCAAAAAAATAGTGGTAATGA
Source organism: Acer campestre (assembly GCA_954870605.1). Taxonomy (NCBI): domain Eukaryota; kingdom Viridiplantae; phylum Streptophyta; class Magnoliopsida; order Sapindales; family Sapindaceae; genus Acer; species Acer campestre. The sequence continues at coordinate 33,034,016 of OX940808.1, read as the reverse complement.
ACTAATTTTGCGAATAATTATATTTAGAGTGTGGATATTATGTAATGAGATATTTGAGAGAGATAACTTCAAATCCAAAATCATTGAACTATATAAATTTGGTAAGTTGAGGTTATAATTATGTTTTTTTTTTTTTTTAATATTGGATTATTTCGAAGATTTTCTTTTGTTTAAATTATTATTGTTTACGATGATATTGTACAGTTTCGAGGGAAGAGTTCATACACCCAGCATGATATTGACCTTATACGAGGTGAATGTATTGACTTTGTGGGAGACTTTATGTAAATATCTAGAAAACATTGCAATGTTTGACAGATGTCATGAAGATTGTGAACTGCAATTTGTTGTTTTTAATTAGTTTTGAGATTCTTAAGGATATAAGATTTGAGATGTTATAGAGCTAGATGTTATGGATTGTAAGGTCTCATTTATTGATTGGCTTATTTCGTGGACAAACCACGTATTGGGGTTTGAGTTGTAAGGGTAGATTAGGTAAGGGTGATCAAGCTTTGACCCTTTCAAGCCCTTAAGATTGATAAGCACCAAAGGTAAATTTATAAGTGCTTACTTGCTTTGAAGAGGTTAGGTTCACACACTCACAACTCATGCATAATTCCTATTCTTGTATGTTGTGTGTGTTTTGATTTGTGCACATTCATGATTATTTATACCTCTTCATGCATGTTTGATAATTGCATCTTGCTTGTTGTGCCATAAAATGTTTAAATTTTAGGATGCATTGAAAGGACATTTCGGCAACCTGTTCGGCGGCCTAGGCCGTAGAATCCAAGTCGCCAAATTAAAACCAGAAGCTCTGGTCCCTTTTCGATGCCCTTGGTTTTGTGATTAGTGGCCGCAAAACAATCAGGTGTGATTCGGTGCCCTTGGTTTAGCAGCCAAGGCGCAGAAATAGGCCGCATAATTCTAGTCAACACATGGTTGACTATATTATGCGCCCTTGTTCTGCGGTCCATGGCAGCATAATCAAGGGTGTAAAAACTCCGGTCTTTTACATTTTTTCAAAATGACTCCACTTCACTTTGGCACTCCATATATATGCCACTTTCATCTTAGGTCGTTTTTATGAGTTCATAAGTCATATTTTTACTCAATAACATTTTTCAAGAGAAAAAAAATCACAAGAACTCACCTTTAAACACTCAAAACATTTCCTTTGTTCATCAAAGTTCATCTACGATCATCCATGACCATATAGGATGTATCCATGCATGGTTTTGCATCATCACATCTTCATTGGTATGTTATTCACTAATCTCATCTAATTTCAGTGTTTTTCATATTAAGGCATCTCTTTAATTACTTGTATGTTTTTAGATAATACGTTAAATATAAGATAGAGATTGTTTATGATGTATTAATTGAGTGTTGTATTGTGATAGCTATCTAAGTTTTCATAATCTATGTTTAACTAAGCTTTTTGACATGTCATTTAGCTATTGATATCTAGGATTATTTTAATTGCAATATTATCATCCTAGATAAGCATATAGGGTTTCCTAACTCTAATTGCATTTTTGATATTTCACATATTCACATAGGCATTTTATCTCTTCGTTGAGAAGTAAGACTTGTGTAGCTTTCGGGGATTAGGTTGCGTAAATCATAAGCAATTGGACTAAGTTCACTTATACCGGGATTAGGTAGGTGTGTAATTATATACCGGGATTAGGTTGTAATCTTTAACACATTTAGTGGATTCGAGGTTCGAGTGTGGCACACTTATTAGCCCATGGTTTTTTCCTATGAGGGTTTTCACGTAAATATCAAGTGTTATTTAATACAAGACATGTTAAAGCAAATGCCAAAATACAAGGCATGTCTTTGCATACAAGACATGTTGCATTCAAGTCCAAAATACAATGGTATTTGGCAAAGCAAATGACAAAGGTTTCCAATAGAATTCAAACCAATTTCACCATTTGTCATGAGAGAAGCAATGATATAGAAATTTAATTGATTTTAATTTTAAGAGCAACTATATCTAACTTTATAAGCGAAACATGGCATGAGTGACTTTGCACCCTATTTGATTTTTCCGGGAATGAAACCCGTATGATAGTAGCCATGTTCAACAAATAAAGAAAGAGAGACATTTGGATTGTAACATCCTTTGAATGGATACAAGATCTTTTATTCATTTTGAGTCTTATAAGCTTTTTCACACATTGTTTTCCATTTAAGAAATTGCAATCATCAATTCATGCTTTTTCAACTTAACATGTCATTTGAATTTCACGCTTTTCAAAATTCATTAGCATGTCAATTAAGAATCATCATGTCATGGAGATAACTATAGGTCATTCAAATCATACTTTCTATGTAGATCTCCTAGCCCAAAAATACATGTTTGAACATAAATATGACATGGATTGTAATTAAAGCATGGTTCACACTTATTGAAATAAAAGCATATATACATATGTGCAACCAAGCTTAGTTCAAGCAATTAATAAAGAAGTATAAGATCTTTCAAATATTTTGCATGTATCAAGTATGCAAAAACTCTCTTTGCTTGAGTTCCTCATATGGGGTCAATCACCAAAACTCATCACTCCACAAGACATATCCCAATAGATATACTAAGTGTTTTAAATTGAGTAGCATCTAAAGGTTTAGTAAATAAGTCAGCTAGTTGATCATTAGTACCTGCATGTTCAAGTACTATGCATTTATTCTCAACTAGTTCTCTAATGAAATGATGTCGATTTCAATATGCTTAGTTCTAGAATGTTGAACCGGATTCTTGGAAATATTAATAGCACTCATGTTATCACAAAAGTGAGTGAGTGTAGTCTATTAGCATTTGCTTTATCCAAAGGAGTTGTATGCATCCACTCCCCGCGACTATATACTTGGCCTCGGCCGTAGACAAGGAAATTGAGTTTTGCCTATTACAAAACCAAGAGACAAGGTTGTTCCCACGGAAGATGCAAGCGCCCGATGTGCTTTTCCTATCATCGTAATTTCCTGCCCAATCCGCATCACTAAAGCCTACAAGACTAGCATTAGTGTCAAACGAGTACCAAATCACATAGTTGGAAGTCCTATTCAAATAGCGAATGATTATCTTAACGGAATAGAGATGGGACTCCTTAGGATCCGATTGGTACCTAGCACACACATCCACACTAAAGGATATATCGGGCCTACTTGCGGTCAAATAAAGCAAGCTTCCTATCATGCCCTGATATAGCATTTATTCCACACTTTTACCACTAGCATCCTTGCTAAGCTTCAAAGTGGTACTCATGGGTGTATCACAATGTTTGGCTTTTTCAAGACCAAACTTCTTCACTAGGTTTTTGGCATATTTGGCTTGGGTTATAAAGATCCCATCATTTAATTGCCTATTTTGCAAACCTAGGAAGTAACTAAGCTTACCAACAAGACTCATCTCAAATTCATAAGACATAACATCAACAAATTGTTGGACTTTGGTGTTGTTGGTAGAGCCAAACACTATATCATCAATATATATTTGAGTTATAAAAAGCTCATCATTGTCTGTCTTGATGAATAGTGTCTTGTCAAAACTACCCCTTGTGTAGTCATTATTGATAAGGAATTGAGTAAGGCGCTCATACCAAGCCCTCGGTGCTTGTTTCAACCCATACAAAAACTTTTTGAGTCGGTAGACATGGTTGGGGTGGTGTGCATCCATAAACCCCTTGAGTTGTTCAACAAACACTTCCTTTTATAAGAAGCCATTGAGGAAGGTACTTTTGACGTCCATTTGGTGCAATTTGAACTTGTGCATATAAGAGATGGACAAAAGAAGCCTAATGGACTCCAAACGGGCAACGAGAGCAAATGTCTCCTCAAAGTTTATACCCGCAATTTGAGAGTACCCTTGTGCAACAAGTCTTGCCTTGTTAAGCATTATTTTGCCATCCTCATCGGATTTGTTCATATATATTCATTTGGTGCCTATGACATTAGTGGTCTTAGATGTAGGAACTATAGTTCAAACCTCATTCCTTTCGAATTGGTTTAGCTCTTCTTGCATGGTAAGAACCCAAAATTCATCATTTAAGGCTTCATTAACCTTTTTGGGTTTTATTTTAGAGGTGTAGCATGTAAAGCTAATTAGATTAGCTATTTGACGCCTAGTCCTAACACCCTCATTAACATCTCTAATAACATCATCTTTGTTATGAAGTCTTCTAACCCATGAAGCGGGTTCATTAGAGTCCAAGTGAGGAACTCTATTAATAGGTTGTGTGTCATCATCAACAACATTAGTAGTCACAACAACCTTCTCCAAAGGAGAATCATCATCAAAAATGACATCCTCCTCATGATTACTAGATTTGAACCTTGTATCATCAATGACAATATTGGATGATTCCATAACGGTTCGAGTATTTAAATTGAAAACTCTATAGGCTCTACTATTTTAGGCATAGCCAATAAAGATACCCTCATCACTCTTAGCATCAAATTTGCCAAGTTGATCACGGTCATTTAAAATGTAGCATTTGCTTCCAAATTAGTAAAAGTAGCTAACACTTAGCTTTCTACCTTTCCATAACTCATAGGAGGTATTTCTAGTTCCAAACCTTAGGAAAACTCTATTTCCTATATAGCAAGCCATATCGACGGCTTTGGCCCATATGTTCCTAAAGACATTATTGCTAAGCAACATCACACGAGTCATCTCTTAAAGGACCCTATTTTTCCTTTCAACAACTCCATTTTGTTGAGGTGTCCTAGGAGCCGAAAACTCATGGGAGATGCCAACACAATTGCAATAGGTTTCAAACATGGCATTCGCAAATTCCCTCCCATGGTCACTTCTAATCTGTTTTATGCTTTTAATGTTTGAGTTCATTTCATTTTGAATTTTAGTACAAAGCATTTTAAACTTGTCAAAAGTTTTGAATTTCTCAACAAATTGAGTGCTAGAAAGTAAATTTAATTTTAGTTATCATACACCTATGACCTATGTACTTTTAAGTAATTATATAAAAGGGTGAAATTCATTTTAGTCCCTCTAGTTTGACCTAATAGCCAAAGTGGTCCCCCAGTTTTCAGTTTTATCCCGTTAAGTCCTTCTGTTAAATTTTTCGTTGAAAAAGTGCTTTCTGACAGGGTCAGAGGGTCAAATGACCATGCTGCCCCTGATTAAAAAATAAAACAATAAAAATATAAAGAAAATCTCAAAATTAAAAAATTAAAATGCATTTAAATTAATAAATTAATAATACTAATTAAAACTAATTAAATTTATAAATAAAACTAATTACATTTATAATAAATTAAATTTATAAATAAAACTAATTACATTTATAAATAAAACTAATTAAATTTATAATAAATTAATTTAAAAATAAGACTAATTAAATATAAAAATAAAAACAAACCAAGATCTAATAAGTTCTGATTTATCATCTAAGCCTGATTTCGATCAAAACCCCAACCACTTGTTTTTTTTTTTTTTTTTTTGATAACCCAACCCACTTTTAATTAGTCTTATTTTGATTTATCAAAAACCCCAAGCTTAGACTTTGAAATCACGATCAAAACCCCAATCCACATTCAATCAAACACCACCACCAGATTCAATACAACCCAAATTCAATTAAGGTTAAAAAAAAAAAAAACTTGAAACCAGATCTTTCTTCTTCGTTGTTCGTCAATTCAACACAACCCAAACCCAGATCTTTCATCTTCCTTGTTCGTCTTCTTCATCTATTGTGTCGGCGAACCCCAAGCTTAGACTTTGAAATCACGATCAAAACCCCAATCCACATTCAATCAAACACCACCACCAGATTCAATACAACCCAAATTCAATTAAGGTTCAAAAAAAAAAAAAAAAACTTGAAACCAGATCTATCTTCTTCGTTGTTCGTCAATTCAACACAATCCAAACCCAAATCTTTCATCTTCCTTTTTCGTCTTCTTCATCAACTGTGTCGGCGAACAAGTCTACTACAAGCTTATTGCTCATAATCCTTCTCACCACCATCACCAAACTGCTGATGCTTCTTCTTCTCAATGATCTGCACGCATCTCAGGTCTGCTTCTGGCTCGCTAATGCTCACAAAACTGCTGATGCTTCTTCTTCTTATTGCGGTTTTGTGGATGCTATTGGGGTTTTTGTTGATTTTTGTGAAGTGGGTGTGTGTCAAGTTTAGGTTTTTCTGAGAATTTTGAGGTTTTTGTAAAGTGGGTTTGTCTAAAAATTGGGATTTTTGTGAGATTTTGGGATCATTGTGGTTGTTGTTGTGATTGAAGTTTGGTCAAATGAGTTTGTTTCTGATGTTGTTGATTGATGAAGATATGGATGTGGGAGATGATGATTTTGGTCGATGCTGCCTCTGATTTAGGTCGATGATGATGATTTAGTATTACTTATTTTATTTCGATTTGTTGTTTGTTTGTTAATTTGGACTGGGTTTCCAGATCGTGATACTGATGGTGATATATATTCATTTGTTTTGTTTTGTTTTATTTTATATTTATTTGTTTTGTTTTATTTTATTTTATTTATTTGTTTTTTTAAATCTGTTATATATATATATTATTAAAAAAAATTAATGTTTATTTTTTAATTCAAAATTTTAATTTTTTTTAATTGAACCTATTAATTTTAACCTTGCTTTTACCATTATACCCTTAATGATCTAACGGAACCCTAACAGAATTGGACGGCAGGGACTAAAATACAGGTTTTTGGAAACTAGAGGGACCTGTCAAGAGAAAGCTGAAAACCGGGGGACCACTTTGGCTATTAGGTCAAACTAGAGGGACTAAAATGAATTTCACCCTATATAAAAGGGAGAATCGCAAATACCCCCCCGACTTTTAACCAAATGGCAAATCAAACCCTCTGGTTTGAACAATCAGCAAACAACCCCCTACCGTTAAGAACCCTTGCATTTTTTGCTGCATGTAGGGGGTTATTTGCTGATTTGTAGGGGGTTATTTGCTGATTGTTCAAATTTGTAGGGGGTTGTTTGCTGATTGTTCAAACGAGAGGGTTTGATTTGCCATTAGCTTAAAAGTCGGGGAGTTATTTGCGATTCTCCCTATATAAAATGATAATTTAGTTTTTTATTATTTTTTTATTTTTTTATTTTTTTTTTAACGGCAATAGACCATAAATCCATAATATAATTAAACAGATTAAAAAACTAAGAACACTCTCTCTCGCGCGCGAATCCTTCTCTCTCTCTCTAAACCATCTCTCGCGAATCCGTCTTTGGGGTTGATTTGGTGGTGCGGTCGTGCGGGTTTGGCTGCCGTGGAGCTGGTTTCTGGTAAGAGTCGATTTGGCTGTCGGCGAGATCGGCACTGGTGGTTGACAGTGGGGGCGGTTTCTGGTGCGGACTGTCGCGCCACCTTGGAGGAGATCAGCGCAAGCAGGTCCGGTTTTTCTCTCCCGGCGCAAGGTCTGGTGTGGTTGTCAATTTGTGAATGTCAAGTGGTTGCCAATTTTTTTTTTCTTTACAATATTGTGTAGGTTAAGTCTCTTTATTTCCTACCAAATGCAACTGGAGACATAAAAATCATGGATTTTTTAATTTTAATTTTTATTTTGGGATGAAGTGGGGATGATTTTGTTTGTATGGGTTTTCGGTTTTCTGGTGGTGTTTGAGATTGATGATGTAGGGATGATTTTTTGTGTTGTTTTTCTGTTTTATTGCATGATTTTTCTGGGTTTTGGTATTTGAGATTGATGATGAAGTTTGGATGATTTTATTTTCAAGTGGTTTTCTGGTAAGATTTTATTGGGTTTTGATATTTGAGATTGATGATGAAGTTGTGATGATTTTTGGTTTCCAGGTCTGATTTTTTCTGGGTTTTCTGTGTGTTGTGTTTGCATTTTTTTTTTTTTCCTTCTTCTTCTTTTTGTTTAATAAATTTAGATTTATTTATTTATTTATAAATAATTTTGATAAATATATTGAGGGTAGAACAGTAATGTTCAGGTTATATTGAAGGCAAAACAGTCTTTTAACGTGAGGATTAATATATAAACCTCTCACTTCCTCCGCCACGACTCGAACTAGGGTTTTACCCTCCATATACAAAATCCGATTTCCCTCCAAATTTTCTCCATCTTCTAAAAATCACCCTTCACAAGAAAATCCTCACAATCTCTATATAATTACATTAAAACCAACTAATCAACAAAAGGAACCGGAAAGAATCCTACTTGATAGTTTGTGGTATTTTTTTAGTGATTTAATTTAATTTTTAGTATTTAAAACAGTAATTGAAGAGCACAAGAATGGCTTCGCGGTTCCAGGTGGCAGCACTGGTGGCCGCGCCATCGTGTCCAAACGCTGTCGTTTGGTCTGAGGAGAACTTGATTGCTGTTGCGTCTGGTCATCTTGTCACCATTCTGGTACAATTTTTTGTATTTTGTTGTTGAATTGGAAATTGAATCATTATTGTTGAATTTTGAATTTTTGTTGAATAATTTTGTTTTAGATGATATACAAGTCATTAAAGTTTTTTAAAATAAAATAAAATAAAATTTGTAGAATCCAGCTTTGCTCTATGGACCTAAAGGCCTGATTATGCTTCCTGCTGAATGTGAACCATATCAGATTGGTGTGGTTAAAAGAGAAGGTAAATAATTTATTACAATGTGAAGTTTGCTTTTAATTTGTGTGTAATTGGGATTGCGTAGTTTTTAACATTTGGTGTGTATCGAAATCGGGTTGTTGACAGATTTACTTAGTAATTGCTTGTTATCCACCTGCCTGAATCGAGACCGGCGTCCTTTTGTTCGATCAGTTTCATGGTCTCCTATCGGAATGGCACCCAATGCAGGGTATGAGATTCCAACTACTTTATGATATCTTCCCGTTTGGTTTACCAATTCACGAAATGCTGCTGATTCGATTTCTTTCTTGTGAATGTGGACATTTGATGGAATTTAATTGCAATCCTGATTTGATTCTGTGCAGGTGCTTGTTGGCTGTTTGCACTACAGAAGGACGTGTGAAGATTTATCGTCCTCCATTTTGCGACTTTGGTTCTGAGTGGATAGAGGTATGTTCTGAGGAAACGTTCCTGTGTGCATGTGCCCTCATGGCTTTTAGTAATCACTGGTGTAACGATTTGACATTTTAATCTCAAAAGCTTATCATTGTTATAACTGTTGTTTACGTGTAGTCATTCCAATTATAATTTTTTCTTCCTCCAATTTTCCATAGGTCATGGATATATCAGACGGATTGTACAGATACCTGGAAAATAACAATTTTGGGGTATTAGCCATTACTTTTGCAGCTTGCTTTTGTTGTCTTGCTAGGTCATGCTATAGAACATTAATTAGCACGATATAGTTATGCATATGATATATTCACCATAGTTTCCGCATTATAATACTGTGTATTCTCTTACTAGGAGGATGCAACAGAGCATGCATCTGTTGATGATATACCAATCTCGGTACCGAGAAAGGAGCATAAGCGAAGAAGAGTTAATGTATCTGGTGTAATGTAAATAGATTATTTTGGTTTTAATTTCATCTAGATAGAAGTTAAACTAAAACCTTCTCTCTTATTCTATTATCTTGCATTTTCTCTTTTAATTAAGCAATCATATTAGTGATCAATTTAACATGTGAAATTGGCTTATCATTTCTAACCTGCTGGTTTCTAACTATAGATAGATGCAAGGAAGGACTAAAATTTTGATTGATCTTCCTGGTATTGACTTGGAAACATTTTAGTTTAAAAATTTGAAGGATGGTAGAGACAGGATGGTTGATGATGCAAGTAGGGTTGGAATATGCCCATTTTGATGACTACTTTGCATTCTTGAAATAGAAAAATTAGATGCTGCAATTTTCTTGAGAGTAGTAGTGTAGGTAATTGGATCTAATTGAGAAATTAGGTGATGATCATTGTTTTCATTAGAGAGCAGATCGTTCTGCCTCTGGATTTGCAATGCAAATTCGGTCTAATTGAGAAATTAGGTGGTGATTATAGTTGTGATTGGACTAGAATACTCTACGTCAGGAAATCTACATTGCAACTAGATCTAATTTAGAATTTAGGTGATCATTTTGGTGCGACTTAAAACCCCAACAGGTGGTTGAGTGATAAGGCTTTGGTATCCAACCAAGAGGTCCTCTTGTGACCTCCTACTTGAGACATTATAGCTTACGAGTTTGTTGATCAGTAATCACCAAGATTGTCTGGTCTGACATTAGTTTCTAGTTTAGTACTGAGTGAACAAAAAGAAGTTTGGCAGTAATTGTTGGACTAATCAGTTGCACACATGAATAATGAAGTAGATCTAGTATTGAACTGTAGGAAACTAGGAATAAAACAAAACTCGGCACCAAAGATCAAAGACAATTCTTTTAGCAGTATAAAAGTGGGTCCAAACCAAAGTTAAATCATATGTCTAGGTTTCTATCTGTTTTAATCGTCAATTTTTTGTCTGCATGGGATACTTTTGCTGTTGCACTTACTCGTTTTTCTTTGATGACTGTTCTGCAGCAATAACGATTCTAGAAGTAGCGTGTATACTAATGTTGGCTCCTTTGATCCGGCAAGGGTATGGCTTTTCATGTCAAGATATAATTTCTTCATTCCCCCACAACCTAAGCACACACATGCACCCTTTTTATCACTTGTTCTATTTTTTTATCACCTGTTCTGTTTTGTATAACTTTTAATTCTGTTTAATAATTTGCTTTTTAGGCTTGAAGAGGAGTTTGGTTTAAATTGATATGGGTGCTAAGTTCCTCTAGGATTATTTCCTTATATTTTTCAGGGTTTTGAGATTAGATCTGGCCAGCTGAGAGAAAAAAATTCTTGTCAAATAATCGATGTGTCTAAAGCTAAAGGGAAACCTGTCAACAAGATATCTAATAATTGCACTCTTCCAATGATAACTGCTGATCAATACGCTTCTCGCAGCGCGATTCTTCATTCGCTTGTTCTTGCCTGGTCACCAGTCCTGAAGTTACCATCTAGCAATTGTCCAGTTCCCCCAAATGGTTCATCCAACGGTTTTTCTGTTTTGGCAGTTGGTGGGAGGTCTGGTAAAATATCATTCTGGAGAATTTCCATGCCAGAATGCTACTCCATTGAGCATAGCAAGATTTCTACTAGTACAGTGCTCATTGGACTTCTCCTGGCACATAATTCATGGATCACTACAATCAGTTGGGCAATGATTTCTTCTGATTCTTCAAATCCTCTGGTTTTATTGGTTACTGGGAGTTCTGATGGGAGGTGAGTTAGGTATGCCTGTATACAAGTTACTGCTTCAAAATTATTTCTCTGTTACAGAAAGGTTCTATATATAAATGGGAAAGATGTTCTAAATTCAAAATTTCAGAAAGAAAAAGTAGCTAATTATTAGAAAGATTAGTCAATATAATAAATATAACAAGGTCAGAGGTGCTCTTCAGTCAATTCATTGTCTAATGAACACTTGAACATCTTTCCGTAGTGTTCAGTTATACTGAGACTAATGTGTTACCTTGGCACTCACTTTAGAGGAGAATGAAATAACAAATTTATAGGATGAAAACGAAGCTTTTAATGGAACACCAATATTAACCCTTTTTTTTGGGGAAAATTTAACCAAATACCAATTCTAACATTATTCCTGGCTATTAAATAGATGCATATTGATGATGAATGATATTGCCTTCTTTTTTGTTGTTTAAATTGGTGAACCTAAACTAGTTTAACATTGTTGGAAAGAAGAATATAATCTTTTTAATCCCATCAATATGTTTGGGCTTTGTAAGGCTAATTTCGTCAATTTATTTCTCATTTGGTTTATTCTCTTCTTTTGTAGTGTGAGGATCTGGAGGTATGGTCAGGAGTTGCTGAATCCAACAGATGTTGAACTTGCCCCCTTTTCCCTATTGAAGGAGGTAGCTCTTACTCTTTCAACTTATTCATCTGTGTACAGATATAATTATACTATTTATTAGATTTTACCAATGCTGACTTTTGATTTCTTTGATAGGTTATAACGGTTAATACTGTTCCAATCACGGTTCTTTCAATTATTGTGCCTGTTCAGTCCCCACATCAAATCCTCTTAGCAGTTGGCAAAGGATCTGGATCTTTTGAAGTATGGATATGTGACGTATCTAGCAGCAAATATGAGAAAGCTGGCTCATATGATGCCCATGACCAAGCTGTAAGTTTCTTCTTGTTGTTTATCTTCTGCAGTCTGCTGCTTTAGAATGGTGATTTATGTATTTTAGGATTTATCAGGTTACAGGTTTGGCTTGGGTTTTCGGCGGACGTTGTTTGTACAGTTGTAGTCAGGTACTAATTTCATGAAGTTCAGTTGTGTGATAATTGTTATTCAAGTCTGGCAGTTGTTCTGTCTTATGTCAATTATAATACTTTATTTCTTTTGATCTGTCTCTACATGTAGATTAGATAAAATACTTAAGCAAATTATCTATATAAAGTTTTTTATTTGTCGTATACATGGTTTTCCACAAGATACTAGCAATGTGGCAAAAAATTAGACTGAAGCTGCAGTAGGCTGATCCTTGATATGAAGAATAACTTGAGAAAAAAAGGGATTTTGGTTACTTTTCAAACTTTTCCTAAATTTTGATGGCTTATATTAGAATTGAACAGTATAAAGAAGCAATAATTGGTGTAGGTCCTGTCAAAGCCAGATCCTAGGAAGGCATATTTTCATATAGTTCTACCTTCTTTTTAATTGAAGTATCACTCTCAAGGACTCTAGGAACTGCTCTCTCTTGTGTTGTCCGCCTGAGTCCTCTTTGAGTGAACATGACAATGGCCTTTAGTGAGATCTAATAAATATGCCAAATTCCATAGCTGTCAACCTAAGAAGGATTTTAAATCTGAACTGAAAATTATCAACTTTGTTAGAATTCTAGAATAAGGTCTTTGTCGATGAAGAACCAAAAATAAATATTCATAAATCTTTTTGGCCCGCCACACTTAATATAGTTTCTATACAGAGTTATTATAAGTCATGTCAATGTGGATGCGAATAGAGGAGTAATTGGTACATTCCTAATAAGGATTATCCAAAGATTATGTACAAAAGAAAATCTCTGTAGAAATTCAAAACATAAGAGCTTGACCAAGTATTTTAATATGCTTCTCTTCTTCTTTCCTCCCTTTTCCTGTCAAAGTGTGTTATCAGCATAATCATTTAAGCTCTCTCTTCTCTGTTATCAGCAGGCCAAAGAAGGAAGTTACATCTTGAATTTGATTATTTAATGTTGGTTGACTGATTTAATGTTTTATAATTTTTTACCTTTTGATGGCGTTAGGATAATATTGTACGTAGCTGGATATTACGTGGGAGTTTCCTCTCCGACGTACCCATTCCCTCAATCACTCCTGGTCTGAAGAGCTCTACCGATGTATGATGATGTTATCCCTTTCCGTCTCTCTTCAGTTTTAATTTATTTCATTCTCTTTGAACAGTTTATGACAGTTCTCTTTGCAGCTTCCAGATGTATTCTTCTCTTGCCTTGGTGTGGCAGTGTCCCCGGGAAATCTTGTTATTGCTATGGTATGACATTTTATGTTCCCAGTATCTCTTCTTCTCTTTCGGCTATTAATATCAAACACCAACATGTTTGGCTACCAAGGTGTTACTTTGACTAAATTGTGGGCATATTAGTCTAAGTACTGAAGGTACCAGAATCTGTATACATACATGCATGTTTTGCTGTTGGGGTTTCTGAAGCTGACATCATTTGAACAATAATTGTGCATGTTGCCTTTACTGTATAGTTAGCATTGGAACTCTGCAAGTTTTTCTATGGAGATGTTAGCTTTTTACCACAATGAAATAGAAACGAGGTCAATTTTGAATTCAGTCCTTATTGCAAATCAAAATTTTGCATTTATTTTAACCGAGTATTCATAACTGACTCATTTAATTGCCATTGAAATTTGAAAGGATAATATTATATTAACTTCTGTATGGAAATGTAACAATTTTTATTAGTGGCTCTATGAAAAAGTATCGTTGTAAGCCATGCTGCAGCAGTTTAATTTTGTTGTCTAAACTGCAAAATGAATTGGTCCTCGTCTTCCTTTTCATCCTGGGTGTTTAAAGAATTCTTGAATTCTTGCATGTACTTCTTTTGCATTGGTGTCGCGAGTCATGACTCTTTTCTTGTTTCAGGTTCAAGTTCTATAAGAAGCATGAAGCTTTTTTATTTTAATTTACACTTACAAGAGCATTAAGGTCTAACTCCTTTCTTATTGCTTACTGTTTAGGGATTTAATTTCAATTAAATTGTTGTGTGAGTTTAAAAGAGGTGACACGTATCATGACTAATTATTTCATCCATCATTTTTAACCCTTTTGTTTATTGAATATTAAAAGAAGAGAGGAGGCAGGATGGAATATATAGTAGCAGACCTACTGTTTCTCATGTCTTTTCAGTGTTTTTATCTTTCCTGTATCCATTTATGATAAATTCTTTACAGATAATGAGGATGCAAAGCTGTATCAGGCAATCAAAAACTAAATAAGATTTGTACTTGATGCATGCAGGTTCGAAGTTTTGATCTTGATACCTTGGATCACATGTATGAGGCAAGGTGAATGACTTTTCCTACTAAATGCTTTATCAGAGCTACCCCTTGCAATAAGTGCATGTAAGAGTTAAGGAATGAAATATTTAGAGTGAAACATTAAACAGGAATTAGTGAAATGATGGAATACAATGCAATTACGCAAATAAACTTGATAAAGCCTCAGTAATACAAGCAGCAAAATAATGCAGAAGGGGAAATATAGTAAAATATTATTTTGTAACATTTGCAAAGATATGTAACAAAAGAATATATATTAATTTTACCTTAGAATGTCTATAATTCTTAGTAAAAAAAGAAAAAGAAAAAGAAAGTCTACAATTCTGGATATTATAGGATATGAAATTAATATGTATTATATACATTGTCGAGCTCTCCTGTGGATTTGAAACAAATTCGAATTGTTTAGTGAAAGCTTGATTGGTTTGCATCCTGTGCATGATCAGGGCTCAGAAGGCTGCTGTGGAGTTCCTCTGGATTGGTGGGCAACAAATAGATGCCTTGTCAGGCACTTTCCCAGAGTATGGTCTTGAAGCTTTTCCTGATTTTAGCAAGAAGGGATTGGTTAGCTGGGTGGACAATATTCTCTGGTCTCTAAAACAATGTGAACATCTAGATAAGCCTTTGGTTGTTTGGGATGTTATAGCTGCATTATTGGCTTTCAAGCGATCTGTACCAAAGTATGTAGAATGTATACTGGTGAAGTGGCTCTCGACATTGCATCCTGAATCCCAAGAGGGCCTTCCTCCAGAAAAGATTCTGTCACATGTCTCTAAAAATGTTTCAAACATCAGTTCTCGCCAATTGCACCTCCTCAATATCATCTGTAGATGTGTAATACTATCGGAGCTGAAGGCAGATCAAGTTAACAGCAAACTTAACAACTTGGAAGGATTATTTGGTTCCAGAGAGGAGCAATTGGATCTATGGATGGTGTTACTATCGAACAGTGAAAGAGAACTCCGTGAAAGGCTTGTCAGTTTCAGTTTTTCTGCTTTTCTATGCCTCACCTCTCATTCCGCCTCATCGTTTTCTCATCCTGGATGTTGGTATCCTGTTGGAATTGCACAAATGGAGCAGTGGGTTGCACGTAATCATGGACATATACGAAATGAACTGAAAGTCCTTGCATCAGAAGTTGTAGAGCACAAGACAAGGTATGCTTTTCTACTCTATTCCATATGGTTCAATATTCTTTAATAGTAAAATTACACTCAGACTCGGTTCTCAGCTGATAGCTCTGAAATTTGTTGGGTCCAAGAAATGAGACTTATAAGGTACTCCTGTAAACTGAGCTATCACCTTAAATGGTAGTACAAGTCTATTAGATCAAAATGACATTATTTCATGAAATCATAAATATTTCAGAATTCTAACCAGGAGAGTCTTGTGACTTGTCCGAGAATATGACATTTTTGTTGTAGTGATATTTATAACCTATTTGAATTACACCTTTTTTTTTAATATATGTATATTTTTATGGATGTTTCCTTGAACTACAGGATCCTCTCCAGTGAATACACAGAAGAAGAGCAATGTAGCTACTGTTCGGCATCAGTCCTTTTCGATTCTCTAGACTCCGCCCTTTGCCAAGGTTCAGAGGAATGCGTAGACGGAGTTTGTCAGACTCACAAATTAGTACGATGTGCGGTCTCCATGCAGGTTTGCCCTACAACCCCCTTATGGTTTTGCAAATGTTGTCATAGATGGAGTTACAGACTAGCACCAGAGTGTCTGTTTACAATGCCTAGTTACCCTCTAGATTTCAAACATAGAAGAAAATCTTCTAATGTTGAAGAAGAAATCTCAAAACCTTTGTGTCCCTTTTGTGGGATACTTTTACAGAGATTACAGCCTGAGTTCTTACTCTCTGCATCTCCAGTTTAGATTAGAGTGGATTATATTAGATGCTTTTCTGTAAATTATACTGTTGTATTTTAAGTTTTTTTTTTTCTTTCTTTTTTGGACATAGTTGTATTTTAAGTTATTATCTAACAATAAAAGTAGAAACAATGGAGTCCAATGAAAGCTTCAACCATTTATATTTTACCCATAAATTGAGTAATTGTGTGATATTTTATTTTAATTGCTTTTAAAAACTTGAAACCATTTTATCGATTGATTTGTGATCCAAGAATATATATATGTTTTTTTTATAAAAAAAGTTTTATATAATTTTGAATTTTGGAAATTATTTAAATACAATCTAAAACATTTTTTTTTTTTTTTTATAAATTCAATCAATAATTATTTCATTCCTCCTTGTTGTTGTTGTTGTTTTTTTTTTTTTTTTTAGAAGAAAATAAAAAACTATATTTAGATCAGTATTATTATTACCTATACAACCATGTGACTGTCAGTCGCCACTTTTAGGGACCAAGCATGGTATAAAATAATAATAATAATAATAAATGTTATACCTTATAGTGTGAGTAACATTACCACTTTTGAATGTGATTTGGAGGTGATAAATGCTCATTCAATCCGATAATATTTCTGATTCAAGTCGTTTTTTATCATATTTCTTTGAACAATGTTTTCAAACTACAAGAAGTCTAAAAATGTGTTCATATAGTGCAAGAAATATAAGAAAATAAGTGTTAAGTGTTATAAGTTATAACTTATAACATAATAATTTTGACTTTTTCTATCCAAACCTGTTTAGTCAATAGTTAGATGGGGTGTGTATAACAGTGGAAGTCAATTGTTGAAGGGGGTGGAACTTGGAAGTCGAAGTCAAATAATGTTTGTTATCGTAATTAACCCTAATCATGGGTCGATTCCAAACAAATCCAAACCCAATCCCAATTAAAATTTAAAAGAGAATTGACAATTGACAACAATGTCCAGTATATTGACATGCAAAAAACGGAGCATAAAAAGTCACAATCAGGTGGGGCCACAAAGAGATGATTTGAATTGCGTGGCAACAAGATGACCATTGCCCTGGTTTTAGGGGCTATTCTCATCATCCAACCAGATCAATGGTCCAGGACGTACCATTGCTTGATCATGATTCATGATCAAATCCAATGGATTCCATTGCCAACCAACAATATTTTACAGAATCAAAAGGCTAGACTTGGTCCCACTAAATTAGGGTGTTTATATTTAATGGATTAAGAAGAAACAATCAAAATTATTCAGGTTATTTATAATTGTCGTGCAGTGTCATTCACGATATCAGATAAGTTCTTTTGAATTCTCTTCTCTTGTAATTTAGATAGTTGGTCAAAAGAAGCATTAATTCCATCGTGAACCTAAAATTTTTGCAACCAAATTAAGAATTGCTTTCATGCTTTGAAAATGGGTCAAAAACCAATTCTTTTTTTCAATTGTACTGATTTTTCCGATTTATTTTTTAATATTTTTAAATAATAAAAGAAAAGATAAATAAGTTTTCAAAGGTAGTCTAGTCATTTCGAGATACAAATGTCGTTAAAGGTTAAAGATAACAAAAATAAAATGATGGTAGAGTATATTTATGTAATTAGTAGAAAAAAATGAATATTTATACAATTATATCTAAATTCAAGGTTGTTTGCCCACCAAAATAACCTCTCCCTTTTATCCAATGACACTATTGACTTTCCATACCTCAAGTACATTCCAATTGGAATTGTTTTTGTTTGAATATGACATTTATTTGAAAATTTGCTTTATTGGATAAATAGAGGGTATTGTTTGTGCAATTAACTCTAAAAAAAACCCAATTTTTCTCTCATATACATACATTACATATATATATATATTTATAGCATACTAATACATATCATTACACTTTTGCTATGTATACTTATGTTGTCATGTAGTATGGTAGTACCATCACCTAATCTATCTAAATTGAACATATCCATTGTACTTTTATATATATATATATACATAGTCCCGTACTAGTTAGTGCGTATTGATATAACTTCATCAGTGCATTACATGTGGGTTACTGATTATGGAAAAACATTGACAAGTGCATATACACTTGAGTTAAAACATATAAATCTAGTGGTCTACATGCAACGCACTGATGTAAATTATATCAGTGTGCCTGACTTGAAAATCTATATATATATATATATAATCTAATTAATTGAATTGGATCCAATTCAATCGGTTTATAGAAAAATAATGAGTATTAACTGCTCAATAAACATTTAAAAGAAAAAAATTCTCAATAAAAAGCTTTCCAAATTATTTTAGTTCAAAATAAAAATAAAAATTAACACTCGATAACAATTCACAATTTCACATCATATGCAAATAACATCACTTTGATCAATCTAAATCAAACGGACTGAGTTCCTTTTTAAAATAATTTTATTAAATTGAATTGTATCACTATATTGTATAAGTCCTGTATTGTATAACTGATCAACTCGATTCAGTTACTTGATAGAGATACGAAGAGCATTAACTATTTAACGAGATGATATTGGTCCGATGGTAAACCCCTCGTACCTACACCCTAAGATTGCGGGTTCGAGTCATTTCCCTTCCAAAAAAATCTTGAATTTATATAATAGTGTAATACTTAAAATGTGTATATATATATATATATATATTAACTATTTAGTAACCGTACATATTCTATATACAATAACATCACCCGATCTCCCTGTATTATATAACCATCCAACTGATTCAGTCAATACTCAATTTGTATACTAACAAATCAATTACATTTTCTTAGAAAAAAAATAAATTAAAAATGCTATGAATAAAACATGTGTTGGTTTATCTTCTAGGTTTGGTTTGAACCTCGTTCAAATTTCAATTAGATTGATTATCAATATCAATCCATTCAAAATCAAATTAGATTAATCTCTGAATTCAAATTTCAAAGAGAGATTAAACAGAAAATTTTATAAATTAATTAGACAATTTTAATTAAATAAATTTACAACCATTAATATTAATTATGTTTTTTCATTTTTGAAATTATCATCCATTTTCAAATCAATCATGTGATCTCCATTCTCCATTGTAAGCTTGTACTAAAGAAGAAAATTCTATTCAATATCTTTTTCCAAAAACCTGATCCCAAATGATTAATTTTATATATAAAAATTAATTATTTTTTTTTCCTTCTTATTTTAAACATTTCTTGATCAGATAATATACTTCTTGTCTTTTGACTTTTGTTTTTTTATAAATCAAATTACACACGTGCGGGATTATAACTCTTTGTCTGTAGTCTACAAGTGTTCATGTTTATCTATTCATTTTTCTTCTTCATCTTTCGCACGGCATCGTTTTGAAGGCTCTAAAATCTAATCTATGCACATTAAAACCAATAGGCTCTTTTTTGGTAAAAAAATCTAGAATACATCCTATTCATCGAATTATAATTTAATCTGATTCGATTGGTGATGTTAACGTTTAATAAACTTATAAGCTATAACTCGATTATTGTTTGAAAATATAAATAAAATGATAACACTAGGAGTGTGTGGCGGATCACATTCATTAGATTTTTTTTATGATCTATTATGTTATTCAATCTGATTGAATCGAATAAATTACAACACGATCTGATTTAATAAATTACACACATGGTAGTTGATGTGTCAGTGTGTTGACACATATTAATTGGTGAATGAATACATGGGTAAGAGAGATAAGTATCAATTAATGTGTGTCCACTCACCAAATGACACATCAGCTACCACGTGTGTTGGAATGAAAATGATAGGATTATAGGTAGGATTTTTAGCACTATTGTACATTTTAACTTGGTAAAATCTCATCAATTTATGTACTACATTAAAAGTTTTAAGTTGGTTGGTTGTTGGATAACATCGGGTATCGAAATCCGATTAGCATATGAACGGTGAACTAATATGGTCTTAAACTGACGAGATGAGATTGATCCGATGATAAACCTGTCATATATGAACTATAAAATTGTAGATTCAAGTCCTTCCCCTCTTAAAAAAACCAAAAAAATACGAACTTAAACATTCAGCGGGATATCGTAATGTGTAGAAAATTACATTGAAAAAAATGGTTTCAACGGAGCGGACACGTGGATCTCAATGAAGGCGAGTTGAAAGCATTTTCTTACAAATGCAAAGACTTTAATTCAATCAAGTTGCAAGGTCTAAAGATGAATATGATGCCCTTCTCAAGAAAGAAAATAAAAACTAGTGACTGTCACCGCAGTAGATAACGACAGCTAAAGTAACTCTATCAATCCACGACTAAGTACACGTGTCGGCAAGCTGTGATATTTATCATCCTGATGTGATGAAAATGCCACATCAATCAAACATCATCATCACCGTTGATCTAATCGGATGATGTCTCACATCCATCACCGATCATGCACATGCAGGACATTGTTTGATGAATGGTGGTTGGTGACTTCTAGAGAGAATCTCACCAAATTAGCTAAATCTGGTTAATTAATCTACCAAGGATTTTATTCAATTATTTAATTTAATATATTATTAAATAATTAAAGAGCAATGCTACGTTTTCCAAATGATATAACAACAATCTATTCCATTCATTTAAAGAGTGTTGTTACATCATTTGAGCACCAGATTTGAACACCAAATTTGTCCATTGGATTTGGATATCAAATTTGGACAAAGTAGCATTATTCATAATTAAATATGTTAACTCTCTTTTAAATAAAATTTAGTGCAACATTAACATCTACATTTATTAGTATTATAATTTATTTTATTTTTATTTTAAAAAGTAGATCACAAGCTTCTCATTATAATAATGTATTGCATTTTATTTATTTATTTATTAAAATTATACTTTGTTGCATTGAAGGTATATACATGGCAACAATCTAATAAGCCTCAATTATGGTAAACAAAGTTATATTTTGTTAGCCTTACCATAACATAAATTACCATAATTTCTCTCTCTCTCTCCCTCTCTCTCCCTCTCTCTCTCTATATATATTTATTCTTTTAGCAAATTTTGATAGTATGAGAAATTAAAATTATTTTCTTGTGAATTAAGAAATTAAGATTACAAGTATTCTAACCTAAAATATCATGCACACTTCATATTAGATACAAGTATGTTCTTTACCTTTTGGAAAAAAAAAAGTCAAGGAGGAATCCATATAATATTATGGTTATGAAATTGAAGGCCTTGCTAGTTGCAACAACCGAAAAAGATAAAAAAAATAATAATATTAATTGTGTGTAAATCACATTATTTTTTATATAATTAATCAATTAATTATATTTCAATATAGGTAGCATGCTCAACACAAGCCATTTTAATTTTATCATGTGATATGATGGTAAATGTAAGATTTAGACAAATCTTAAGTTTAAATTATTCTCTAATTGGTATGCTGGCTATGTATCATATTATCATGTATGCATGTAAATATTGAACACATCCATGGTATGTTGATGTATGATGTATAATGTAACATATGTATATGGAAATATGAAAAAAAAAAAATGGATTAAGAGGAATAAACTATGGGATTCTTTCTTTTACCCTAATGCTTACTTATATCTTGTCATGTGATATTAATATTTTATATGTATATGATTAGATAAACACATTGTTTAACACAATTTACGAAAAATTAGAAGGATTTACATGAATAAACTAGAAGAAAAGTTTCTATACCATTGATAAACTAAGATACATGTCTCTCGTATCTTGTTATGTGATATTGATCTCTCATATGATTGGTTACTAATACCATATGATATAATTTATTAGAAAACAAAAAGAATTTAGACGAATATACTAAAATAAAGCTTTTGTAGTCTCAATGTATACTCTATCGTATTCGTATTATGTTATGTAATACAAATTTCCTTATACGATTGGTTGGTGACACCATATGACATTATCTGTGTAAACTGGACCCATGCAAAATGAGCACATATTCCTTATACAATTGGTCAATGACATCACAAGACGTGATACGTGTAAGCCAGACGAAAGCAAAATGAGCATATATTTCTTATACGAATGGTCAGTGACATTATACGATGTGATATGCATAAATCGAACGCATGCGAAATGAACACATATTCCTTATACAGATGGTCAGTGACATTATACGATGTGATATGCATAAATCGAACGCATGTGAAATGAACACATATTCCTTATACGATTGGTCAGTGACACCACATGACATGATCTGTATAAGCTATATACATATACGAAATGGGCACATAAGCATTTATATATAGAAATGTAATGGTAAATTGGAAATGTATGATGGTATGGTACTATGGAACTATGCATAACATCAGTTTTGGGAGGTTGTGAGGTACCAAAAAGGGTCATTGTAGGCTCACTAACGGACGATCCGAAGAACACAACCCAACACAACACACCCACAACACCAACAACACAACACAACACACCACCAAACCCAAACACAACTCAAAACAAAATACCCCTTCTCTCGCTCTTTTCTCTCTCTCTCTCTCTCTGTTAAACCCTCTTCTCTCTCTCTCTCTCCCCCTTTGTTTTTATTTTATTTTGCAAAAGAATCATCATCAACTTTTATATCAATATCAAGTTATCAACACAACAATATAAATAAATAAATAAATAAATAAATAAATAAAGAGAAAAAAAGCTGTATTCTGTTTCACATATTTCGGTTTCTCTCCATCAAATTGCAGTGTGGTTTGTATTTTGTTTCTTACATCACCATCATCATCATCATCAACACCATTTGCAATCATCGAATGGGAAGGTTTTAGATAAGACGACGGGTGTTTGTGTTCTTTGAATCAGTGTAAGTTTCTGGTTTCTGGGTTGTTGTCAAAATTTTGTATTTTTGTGTTTTGGTTTTGAGAGAATCAACATAATCATAATCAGATCGTATTTTGATTAAAAAGAAGTGATTTTTACAGGGAAATCTGAGGAAAGGCACCATCTTTGATACACAACAAAGACTGTTTTTTTTTTTTTTTTTTTTTTTTTTTTTTTAATCATGGCGGTTGCTGAAAATGCTGGGGCCAAAATCGGTTCATCGAATGAGAATTTGGATGATCACACTGTAGTATCATCGGAGTCAAATGTGCCTAACGATCTCGAGAAATCAAAACCCAGAAGTGATTCAATGGTCAAGACCAAAGAGTCAAACTTTCAGACCCAGAACAAGAACGATCAGACGATAAACATGAACTCCAACAACAACATCAACAAGTATCATCATCAGACCAACACCACCACTGTCACTCCACCAAGCTTTGTTGGTAAGATTCAAAATGGGCATCAGATGGTGGTGATGTCAAAATCTGGTGGTGGGTATGTGAATAATGGGAGTGATAATCAGATGGATAATGGTGAAGGGTTCAAGAGTCATGAAATGAGAGATTTGGTTGAGATGTTGTCAAAGTTGAATCCTATGGCTGAGGAATTTGTGCCTCCATCCATTGCAAATGGTCACAACAACTTCAATCTCAATCCTGGGTATTTTGGTGGTAATGGGTTTGGGTATGCTAACAATTTTGTAATCAACACTAATTCTACCAACACTGAGGGACATACTCCTAGAAGGGTATGATGTGTTCTTACTTTTTTTCTATTGTTGGTTTTTGTTTTGACAATTTGGCCTCTGTTTGGTTGCTGAGAAAGTGGAGGAAATTAAGTGATTGCAAAGATTTGAGCTTTGACATACATACTTTATGAACACATTTGATTTTTGTAAAAACAATTTCCCTCAGAACCAAATGGATTCCGACTTATTTTCCAATATGTTATATGGTTATAAGTTAATTTCTGCATATTTGATTAAATGTACTACGTTTCATTTTGGTTGTTGGTTTTGGTTTATTGATGCTTTTCAGAAGAGGAATGGCTACAGTCAAGGAAGGAGAAGGATGAACAGTAGAACAAGCAATGCTCAGCAAGACGAAGTAATTAGGAGGACTGTGTATGTATCTGACATTGATCAACAGGTAAGGAGTGATAATCGTCTAACAAGCTTTTGTATTTTTATCCTTGAGAAGATTTCGCGTCTTAGTTTTTTTTCCTGGTGTACTGATGTTTTGATAACGGTTGGTGTATCAGGTCACTGAAGAACAGCTTGCAGGGCTCTTTCTTGCTTGTGGACAGGTACTTGGTGTTTTATTTTTCTCCCACGTTTCCTTTGTTGCCTGATAATTGTCATTTATGCTTGGGAATTATTTTTTCCTGTTGGGCTATAGGTTGTTGATTGCCGTATATGTGGCGATCCTAACTCCGTTCTCCGCTTTGCCTTCATAGAGTTCACTGATGAAGGTATTATGACAAGCTTATGCATTTTATGTTCATTGAAAACATGTGATTTTTGTTCTCATTGCCAATATTATGTGATTGCAGAAGGTGCAAGGGCTGCTTTGTCTTTGGCTGGGACCATGCTTGGATACTATCCAGTTAGAGTGCTGCCTTCAAAAACTGCAATTGCACCTGTTAACCCAACATTTTTGCCAAGGGTGAGATCTTTATTGTTATTGATAGTATTTACCTCTCAGTATTTTTAACATTCGTTGTTCATATATAAGTTTTATATTATATAAACTGAACAAGTTCTGGTTGAATCTTTTCCCTCACTTGGCCTTCTAATGTTATCATGCGTCCAGTCTGAAGATGAACGTGAGATGTGCTCAAGAACCATTTATTGTACAAATATTGACAAGAAGGTAGTTTTTAACGTTGCATATTATTTTAGAATGTATCAAGGATCAATAACTGGCGTTTGGTTGTGACGTTCATTTATTTGATGTAGATTACCCAAGCAGATCTCAAGCTCTTCTTTGAATCATTTTGTGGGGAGGTATATGAAAAACCTTATAGTTTTGGTTGTTCTTAAATTATTTGACTATGTCTGACCTATTTTTCCCTTGAGTAGGTTCAACGCTTGAGGCTACTTGGAGACTACCAGCATTCAACTCGTATAGCTTTTGTTGAGTTCGCAATGGTAATATACTTGGCTGTTAACCTTATACTTGCTTTAGTTGATTTCTCAATGGTAATCATATGCGGTGTTTGCTCTGAACTTGAATAACCTTTGTATTGAGAGATATCTCTAGAGTTAGTTCAACCTTACTTGAAAATCCCTTTTTTCTTTGTATTCTCTTGTTTTTCTCTAACCATTTGGGTTCTGTTGATATAACTTCTTACATTTATTAATTTAGGCAGTTAAAAGCATGACATTTTAGATGATCATTGACTCATTGTTCAACACTATCTTTGTGCATGTTGGTCTTTGTTCAACCCGTTTACATCCCTAAAGTCTCTTGGGCTCAATTTTGTTATTGTGCATGTTTTTTCATTTATTTGCTAAAGGATGCTTTATCGACAGTGGTTCTATTTCCACAATAAGTTTTGTTTTCATAGATCTATATTTGAAATTTGGAAAAAAATCAATTCAAAGTGTCATCAGTTATGGTTTTATGAGGCATGTATACAATGTAGCTTCTCAGTTTTGTAACTTTAGCTTCTATTCCTCTTTTTTTTCCCCTCTGGTTTATTTACAATTCTATATTTGGGTTAATTCATTTAATGACAATTGAACATTGCAATATTAAATTAAACCATTAGTGAATAGATAGTGGAAAATATAGTAACGTTCGTGCATATTTATTATTGTGTTATAACTTATTAGAAATTACATGTGTATATGAATTTGAAGATTTTAGTCTCTGTTTATGGGAGACTGCCAGTGTAGAAGCCATGGACTTGAAATTAATGATCATATCGGTAGTGTGTTTTCTATAACATTCTAGTCAGGCATAACATCTGCTCAAAATGAGTCAAGGATTTGGTGAATGTTGGTGAAATCAGTAGTTACATGCCTGCAATTGTTGATTTGTCAACACATGGATCTCAAGTCATGGTAGCTACTCATTTATTTTTTTGCATTTCCACTGAGATCTAACTGGTTTTAGGTTCAATTATTAATATGTAATGAAACTTGGTTGTTCTATTGTTTGGGGTTCAATCATTAGTCCTGGTTTCTTTTCCCACTCATTAATTTCACATTTTTCTTTTCTTATTATAGCTATTCAGTTAACTGTCATTATTGGATTCTGCATTACTTGCAAGTATTCAACAGTCACTGACTTGTTGTGCCTAAACTATGTGCTCTGGCAGTCCCAGACCCTTTTTAGTTGCTTGAATTTTCACATTGCTTTTGCTTGGTGACACTGAGTTTTGCATATTATCTATTTTAGTTAAGTCAACCTCACGGTATTGGGTTACTTGAAATTGTATGTGAGATATTGTGAAACTAGGAGGATTACTAATTCTTTTGTCTTAATTGAACTTTGAGGTTAAAGTATAGAGTGGTTAATCAACCTTTTGCCAAAGGCATCCTCTAAGGTTATGAGTCTCAACGCTTGCAATTTGGATGAACTATAGCTGGGAATGTAACCAAGACTATTGATTTCTATTTTTTTCCTGAGGTTAGGTTAGCTTTTATCTTCTTCGAAGTACAACTTGTTTAACTGAGTTGGGAGTTTCTTGCAACCAACTTTTCATTTGGCAGGAAAGACTCTCAAGTCATTACCAGGTAGGTAGTTGGTCAAGTTGTTGAGAGTTTATTGTTGATCAGCTCTTCCTTCGATCTGCTGCAACTGAGGATATCAGTTGTTTTAGGATATAGTGAATTGTAGCATGATGCTTTTCGGGATTGGCAGTTCTTGAGATGCCCAGCCCTTTTGTCATCATCCCATTCCGTCCTGATTCAAATTCAATTGGGTGTTGAGGATAGTTGGCTTAGTCGAGAATATTGTGCCATATTGGCCTGTGTTTTGATATTTTATGTATGTCTCTAATGTGTTTAATCTAACTATTCCTAGTTTTTACCTAGCCTTATGTACCACTAATTTATTGCACCATTGCTATTTTTGCCATTATGCTTTACATGCTGGAGCTAGCTGTGAGAGTAGATGGCTGATTGACTGCTTTTATTGTTTTAACATCTTTGTTTTGCTTTCGTGGAGTGGGGATGCATCGTTTTTACAACAGTGGAGGAACTATTCCTCTATTTGAACACCTCTCTAAAGATACCTTAGGCAGCAATGGCTGCTTTTTGCAAGTTTGTCGGCCCAAACTTCTTATATAGTATATATCTCACAACAGGACTAACTAACTTGGTGTCTGCAGATTAGGTCTTATCTTGTAAAAGACATAAAATTCTTTTAACAGTTATAAAAGAAATTGCGTGTTTCATTTTTTCAATCTTGTTTTATATATTTGCAACACTTAAGCCCCTCCTTCTATAATGTGGCTTGTGTAAAAGGGTAACATATTTGTTTTTTTGAGTGTGCATTTCCATAGTACAAGATAACAGGTGTTAAAGTTTAGAAGTTCTAGTGGTTTGTTGGATGAGTGCCACAACGTTTTGGTCAGAACTTGTTGGTAATGTAGAACCGCCGACTAAAAGTGCATAATATTACTATATTAGTTATGTTACTAGTGTAGCTTCTATTCTGTTTCTCATTATCAATATTTTTATTTCTAATTTTACATCCTTTGTATGCCCTTTATTGCCATCATTTACTTGGGATTTGATGTGAACAGAGCTGAAGAAAGGGATGTGAAATAGGGTTTGATCTGGTTTATGGTCAAGCGTCTATATTCTCTTCTCCTTCCTCATTTATGCCTTTTAAATCTTGGTTGATTTTGCCTTTCTTCTCGTCCTTTTGGGGTTATTGAGTATATATTTTGTTAGTATGAAATGTTTCCTGTTTTTGATTTTCTTTATTGATTATTCCGGCTGAATGAAATCCTGTTCGAAGCATTTGCCTTAATTAGATTCGTGAATATTCTTAAAGTTCTTGGATGACTTATGTAAGTTGTGGCATGCCCTGGTTTTCTGCTTTCCTTCCCTCGCTAAGTACATGTGTACTTGTTATTGTTCACTAAAAAAAGTTCAGTTTATTAATGTACCAAATTCAATTTCCCTTTAAGATGTTTGTTCACATGGGAATTTTTCTGCCAGAAAAGAAACATAAGATGCGGAGGCAATAGTTACATTTACACGTCTTTTCTTTGTTTATAGAAGCAAACGTTGTAGAGCAATTAGACTGCTACCTGTGTGTGTGCATGAACTTAGTCCATTCGTTTGGTATGATTTCCGGACTGATAACACCATGCATTGCTATGTATAAGAACTAAGTCCCGCGCTTTGATGTTTATCTTGCAGGCTGAAAGTGCAATCGCGGCTCTTAGCTGTAGTGGTTCTGTTTTGGGATCGCTGCCAATAAGGTAATTTTGGCTGACTCTTTCATTTGAGCAAGTGAACCCCCACTTTTTTGTTTTTGTTTTCGGAGTTATTTTTGATAAGTTTCTGCAAGGATTCATATATTTTCCTTATGCAGGGTAAGCCCCTCGAAGACACCAGTTCGCCCCCGTGCTCCTCGTCCTCCCTTGCACTAAGTGATCTTTGCATGCCCCCGGGATTGATCAACTGCTGATTATATATTACATACATATACATAGATACAGAAATATCTTTCGAGGTACTTGTGGCGTTTTATTTCGTCGTTTAGTCTTTTCTGCATCTCGGCCCGGTATCTTTTGTTTACCTCTAAGGGGTTTATCCGTGAACTTTTGAGCTTATAGAGTTGGGTCTATCAAATGGGATTTTTGAGGATATGAATGACTTAATTTATGTTGCAAAGCATCATCATCAACTCTCTGTAGGGATGGTCCCTGAAAACTGAAATGTTAGATCTATCTAACGAACTGAAGATTCGCTAAAGATGATTTCCATGAATCTTCTTCATCTTTTTATCATGTTTTATTTAAATTGGCTGCAGAAAATCAGATTCTCTGGTGCCTCTTTTCTTACTATTGTGTTTTGCTTAAATTTTTTTGGTTGAATGTTGCCGTTGTGTTGTTTACTATATAATTTCCTGTTTTCGAAAACTGAAACCTGAAATCTGAACGCTTAGATACAATTATAAGTACGTGCAGGATAATAAAAATATAGTTTTTTTTTTTTCTTCTTTCGGGAGGGATCAAGTCGAAATTATTTACGAAAAATCAAAACACTTCCTTACTTAAGGAAGGAAGATTTTGACTTTGTTCTACTTCTCTTTTGCCCCAACTGAATTTATAATGGTTGGAGTAGAAGCTGGATTTTGTTACATTTAATGTCTATAATGTTTTTTTTTTTTTTTTTTACTTTTCTAACATTATGTTTGTGATTTGCAAATTGTCAAATTTCTGATTGTTTCTGGTCAAATGTGTGTGTGTGATTAGTGCTTCAAAAATGGTGACTTTTGTTGGAGTTACATTATTGACTGTTGAATTTTCAAAAATGAAAACTCACTGGTTTGGTTTGAGCTTGAAGTTTCTGTTGAATTTTTATGTATATATTATCTGGTAGACAACTGCTTCACTGTTTAGACTTTTTCTTTGCGTTGACTTTGAAATATAAACCAAAAAAAGAAGAAAATTTTAAAAAGAAAAAGTCACTTTTGAGTGCAAAAAAAACCAATTGCAGTCTAATATGGTGTAGTAATACCATCAATATTATATTCTTTGTGAATAAGTATTGAATTTTAAAAACTTCCCGAGGTTTGACCAAAATCGAAAACCAACTTTACAGTTACGAAGGAAATATTATCTAATTCTTAAAATTGTAGTGTTGTTTTTCGATTTTGGTTAAATCTTACAGGTTTTTTGGAGTTCTTTATAAAAATGAATTAATAATAACTCCAGCTTGGTGAAATTGTAACATATATGCTTTCTATTTATAATTGGTCAACTTGTTTAGGAACAAATGTTAGATTTGAATTGAAGCATTGTTGATTATTTATTTATTTATTTTAGTGAAAGCTTGAAACTTTGTAGAAAAGCTAACTCTAGAAAAGATGTTGTCTTTTGGGTTGGTTGGGTACCCATTACCCATATTCGGTTGAGTTTTATATTCTCTTCTTATTAAATAAGTTTTTGATGCGTTTCAGAGTTTTTATTTTTTATTTTTTTATTTCTTATTATATTGAAAATCATTTTCGAATTGTTCTTTTGACCTAAAAAAAGGATTTTTTAAACATGTCTACATAAAGTATTTCTCTGAAAAAGTACTTTTAACTTTTTTTTTTTTTTTATCCAACTAGAAAAAGCATTTTGGTCTCATTCAATCAAATACTATAATACAATCAAATAACATTTTAAAACTATTTAATGATACCAAAACCATTTATTTATTTGTTAGTTAATTTTTTTTTATAATAACCCGCGTCGGTTCAAATCTGGATATAATGTGAATAAACGCTTCTCTATTAAGCCACATTGGGCGATTGTGATACTAAAACCGCTTACAAACGTACTAATAACCACTAGTACGGGATAAATGATATTTGTTATCCTTAGTTCTTCTAACCATGAGAGATTGGATAAGTATTATGGTTTACGGTTTGCTTCCACAAGGTTTGGGGTTGATTTTTTAGGGTCACATGTTGCCTTGACTATGTCACACGTTTTCTATTTCCCGGGTTCCAGGTTATAGAAGGAAAAAAATGTTCATTTTATCGTAATCATTACGAACATGGAGTGCCTCATCAGAAATTATAGATATCGAAGAATCACAAGAAAAAGTGAGATCTATTTTGTGTAGAAAAAAAAATATATATATACATGAAAAGTTTGCTATGCAAGAAAATATTCAGGAAAAAAAAATATATTCTATCAACTAGATGCTTTTATGGTTCATACAACATTTTTCTTTCTTCTGTATGGCACTACAATGAAGTTATATATATGGCTCTTCTTCATAATCATTTCTGTTGTTTCTATTGACCCTTTTAATTGTGAGAAGAACTGGTATATTTTCCGACGTTAAATTAGGCTGATGAATTCTGTTCGGAGGCAGTTCCGGGTACTGTTACAGTTGCTGTGGCAGGTCTAGCTGCAACACATGAATATGAGGAGGTGTTATATAAGATAATTACCAGTAATTGTCCCCAAAAGAAAACAAAATAGATACTTAACCAGTAGTAACTTGGAGTGATTGAGCATTGTATTGATGAGGAGGCATATAAGGGAATTGAACCATTTTGGGGTAGTGAGTTGGGCTACTACTACTACTACTCTGCTCATTCTGTGCATAAAATGGATAGTAATTTAGGTACACTCCAGGAAACCTGGATGCTCCAACTCCATTGGTGTAATAGGATGAATACTGTTGACCACCATATCCATTGTAATAATTCTGCAATGAAAAACATTCAATGATTTCATATCGGAAGTTGCATTTACTAATTGTATCGTATCAGGGGCTATAACATTCTTATATCGTTCCCATCTAATCATGTGACGCACTTGTTATGTCTGAACCCCACTCTTGGAAGTGAGAATAGAAGACATAACAAATAAGAAACCTACAAAACTATTTTGTTGGATTTGCAATCCTTATCCACCCTTTTAAGTCAATGATTTCACATTTAATGTTTGCATTTACTTATATCGTCCCCCATACGTGACGCCATTGTCATGTTTGGATCTTACTCTTGGAGGTGGGAACAGACATAACAAACAACAACCCATAAACTATATCTTATTGAATTTTGCATTCCTTATCCACCCTTATAAGTCAATGATTTCACATTTAAAGTTACAATGATTGATATATAATTGATTTATTTCTATAGACTATGAGTCTATGAAAATATTCTTATTTCGTTCTTTCTTATCCAATCATGTGACACCTTTATCATGTTTGAATACTTATTTTAACATGGAAGTGAGAACAGATAAAAAACCGGACCCACTTGTCAAGGACAAAACTTGCAATCAACCCACAAAACTAGCTTATTAAATTTCCAATCCTTATCCACTAAAGTCTAAAATGTATGCAATTTTGTTTCAGGTAAAAAGAAAGCAAAACTAACCATTGGATTCATGTGTTGTGAGTATGCAGGATACCTGTAAAATTGAATACAGAATTCAACAAGTTGAGTGTATAAGTAATTCATTTTCAATAAACATTGAAAAAAATTTCATTCGATTCGAAATATTTACCCATAAGCAGAATAAGAAAATGCATATTGAGGAACCGGTGGTTGTCTGATATACTTAGAGCTGCCATGAACGGTAGTTGCTGCCATAGGTTTAGGTGGTGGTCTAATTTTCTCCATTCCTGTTAATTTTGACAGAGAAGGTAAAGAAGCAAAGAACAAAGATAAAAAAATGTCAATTAAAGTGTTTTTTCTTCTTCTTCTTCTTTTTTTTTTTTCTTTTTTTATAGCTAAAAGTGCTTTTAAGTAGGAGGTGTATGTTTAGCATATATAGTGTGATATTGGGAATGTCTGTTTTGGTTGCTAAAAGTGCTTATAAGTAATCAGAAGCATATTTTTACTATGTTTGCAGTTAGTTGAAAAATAAAAGTGCTTATTAAGATTATAAAAAAGTGCTGAAAGTATAATCTAACTTGGGGAGTGCTTATAGATATGAGTGTGCATGTTTGAGAGTGTTTTTTTTTTGTTGCTAAAAGCGCTTATAGATAATCAGAAGCATATTTTTAATATGTTTGTAGTATCTAGTCAAAAAATAAAATTAGTTTTGGATAAACACTTAATAGAGATATATCCTTCTAAAAAGTAATTTTTCCTATATGCAAAAAAACACTTTTACTCAAAAAGCAACTTCTAAAAAAGCACTTTCACATGAGGAAATTAAATTACAGACCATGTTGAGGAAAATATGGACGATTCTTCTGAGCTCCAAGATATGCAAGATTACAATTAGCTCTCCTTCCATCAATCACAGGATTTGGATTTTCACAAGCTTTTCTTGCTGATTCTGGATCCTTAAAAGTCACCTAAAATCACCCAAATCAAACAACAACACAACATGATCAAAACCAACAAATCCAATCACAAGCACATATACAAAAAGGGTTTGTGAAGAAATGAAAAGCAGAAAAAAAAAAAAAAGTGCTTAATTACAAAGCCATATCCTTTAGATTTGCCAGTGCTTCTATCAGTGATCACAACAGCTTCATGAATCTCTCCAAACTGCTCAAAATAGCTTTCCATGGTCTCTCTCTGTGTCTCCCAAGCCAATCCTCCAACAAAAACCTTTGTGTAAGTTGTGTCTCCAAACCCAAAAGCACTTCTGTCACTCATCACCATCTTGTGTGCTTTTTGGCTTCTCAGACTCAAAGATCACACAAGAGTGAAGAATCCGATTAATTAAGGAGCCGTTTGATCAGGAAAATAGTTATATAGTAGTACAGGAATCAATCAACCAACCTATCACATCGATCACAAAAGCTAAAAAGCACTATTGAGAAAAAGCTGATTTTTTCTTCTATATATCATTCACTTTGTAAAACTTGTAGATTTTGATGGAAACAAGTTTCCTCAGATTCCAAACAAAGATACTCTCAACAAGAAACTATAACCGTTAGAGGGGTTTGAAAAATTGTCAAAAAAGCAAACAAATAAAGAAAGAAAACCAAACTGAGTCTGAGGGACCCCAGAAGATTAATTATAAGTAAAACTTAGTAATGAAGAGAAGATACATATATATATTTGTCCTAATATGGGAAAATAAAAACGTTAAAATTGAAAATGAAATTATGACAGGAACAGGAACATCCCTTTTCAATCAAAATAAGGAAAATTAAATTTGTAGTATATACAAAAATATTGTAGTATTTAAAAAAAAAAATGCTATTATTATCGTCCAACGTGACTTGGTGGTAAAGACGCTCATTCAACTTGATAATGTGATAGCTGTACTTATCAATTAATTCCTAAACTATAACTAACAATTAATATGTACAAATATCATCAGCTATTATTATGTTACAGGTTCGAATAGCTGCTCCGGATATGGTATTTCAAAAATAAGAAAAGAAAAAAATTGCTATTATCTTTATTGACATGTCAAATCTCATTCGTTAAATATTATCGCTCCATCTTTTTAAGTTTTTAGGTTGATTGGTTATTAATATAGTATTTGATCAGTTCCGAGAGTTTTTGCTTTCTAATGTTTTTTTTATTTTATTTTATTTTATTTAAATTTATTTTTTATAGTTATTGACAACATTGCACGGTAGAAAACGTTTTACATTTCCTTCATTTGTCACTCCCATTGCTTGTATTGAATGATCACCAACAAATCTTTCTTAGATGAAAGTTGGGGTGGCGAAGTGGCTTGCCTCTCACACTCAATTAAGTAGTAAAATTATGGGTTTAAATCGTAGCCTTTTTTTCTAACCATTAAATTTATAATAATTTTAAAATCAAAATAAAAAAAATTAAACCCTTTTCTACAAAATATCTAAAAATTTAAATTAATTTACATGATTTTTTATTTATATTTTTCATATATAGAATATAAAAACTAAGCATATGTGATATATAGTTTCAACGGGTCAAAAAATAGGTGCCTGGCTGTCACCAACTAATGTTATCCAGCTTTACATGATATTTATGTTGATAATTTGTTTATTCATATATTCGTTTTCTATGTTACATATCAATATATCATATTGTCTACTAGACAATATTTTATACGTACGTGTACAGGAATACGATTCGTTTTACATATTATCAAATTCTTTATCTTATCTTTTTTTTTTTTTTTTTTTTTTTAACTTGTAAGCTAAGGTATTTATTTTTTGTCTGTATTTTGCTATTTGTAGCAAGGTTAGGACCAATAAGAGGAGACAAGATTCATTGACCAGTGACCATCCTCTTGTTTCCATCACTTACAATTTGCCACCTACGTGTTTGTTTTTTGTATATTATCATATACAGCTAGACGTTCGCATATATAATCTATTATTGATATGTACTCGTCACTCAACATCAAACAAATTGTCGTAAATATTTATGATTAGTCGTATATAGCTTATTTGGTAGGGTGCACCGTATCGTATTAAGAGTTTAAAATGTGTTAGAATAATACAATATAATGTTTAGTTTGTTTTACACTATTTACTGTATTATATTAACTAATATATTAATTTAATTGATCTAATATAGTTGATGTCATGATTGTACCCATGATTTTTTACTAAGATGGACTAAAACAAAACTATATATATATAGAGAGAGAGAGAGTAGAACCCCTGTAAATTAATCTCCTATAAATTAATAACCTTTCTATATTAATAAAAAATATCGGTCTCGACTTGGGATAATGTAAAAAATTAATAAACCCCTCTATCGTAATAATTAATAATTTTTTTTTAAACGTAGTGTAAAATTTTAGTTCCGACTGTCGTATAAATTAATAATTTCATAAAAGTACAAAATATATTATATAATATTTAGGAACAAGAAAAGTATTTCAATGCTAATTTGCACAAGACCACTATGTTTAATATTTTTGACTCCATTCTTCATCTTTTGAATTGTCTTTAAGAAGCTCTTGTGATCACCTTCTTATTGTAGTCAAAAGGTTTAAACTAAATTTAGTCTTTCAATAGGAAATCTCCTTAACATTTTTTTTCCTAAACAAGGAATCCTGAACAAAAAAAAAAAAAAAAAAAACTTTCCTTGAAAAAGAAAACCGACTAAACAATGAATCATAAAAAAGAAACTTCTTGAAACAAGAAAACCGACTTCCACATGTTTTCTAAGACAAAATAATACTTTACAATGTAAAACCCTTCAAATAAATCACCCCTCTATACTCAAGAGCGGGTCCCAAGAATATTAATTTAGAGGAGTTCTACTATATATAAAGTGAACTTCGATTGTACTAGAAAATTTCATTAATTGAAAAACAAAAATACACCTAGCTAGATAAACGGACATAATGAGTTATACCCTTAAAAATGCATATATTAAACAACGTACATAAACTATAAGGGGGTTGCCTTGGTGGTCCAAGGCTTGGGATGAAACCCAACTCCTTGGTTCTACTTTTGGCAATTCCCTTGTGGCCAGCCCTGCTAGTGGAATGACGGATATGTGGCTAACATCAACGGTTCAAATCCTTCAAGTGAGTTCTGATTTACCCGCTTACATTCTTGTGGGGTTAGAGGTGTGGGCTGCGGGTCACGCGGTTGGGGGCCTGCTTCCAACATATAGGTCACGATGAGTCTCGCAGTTGGGGTGCCTGGACGAAGTTCGGGATCCTCGATAAAAAAAAAAAAACGCACATTAACTTTCAATAAGATCAACAACATTGTTTTTTATTCCCTTGAAAAAAAAAACGTAAATAAAAAAAAAAACATTATTGAAACTGTCTTAATCACGTTCATAATAAGGAGTATTAATATCCGATAGAGTGTCAATATTTTCAATTTCAAATCTTTGAGATGAAGAAGACAAACTTGAACCTCATCTCTCACATTTCATGTAAAACTTGATCCACTCCCACCCGATGATTGATTATTTTTTATTTATTTATTTATTTATTATTATTTTTTAAAATATGAAAGCATAGTTTTTCTTGGCTTTGATATATGGCTGTTTGATATTGTAATCTAAAATTATCAAATAGTTTGGTTAAAGCCATACTTTATAGGGTTAAAATTGAAACTAACCATATAATTAGTGGAGTTTTTATTTTTACCCAACATTAGTGTTTTTATTGTTTTTACCAAACTTTCCACCAATGAGATAAAAATACCCTTAATGATTTCTCAATTAAATACACCGCATGTTTTCTTAAATTAAAACCACCATTTTTTTCAATTAAACACACCACCACTTTTCATCTTTTTATCAATTAAACACACCACCCGTTTAATTCCTAACGTATTTAATTCTCTGTGTGTTTAATCTAGTGCATGAGTAAATTTGTCTATTAAGTGGAAAGTTTGGTAAAAACAATGAAAACAATAATTCCGGATAAAAATAGAAACCCTCATAATTTTTTGGTTAAAAAGTGTTATGTCCTCTACTTTATAATTTATAATAGATATAACACTAAATTGCAATCAGAAAATAAATTAAAAAAAAAAATCAAGATACTAAATTAAAATTATGAATAATAAATCCAAAACTCTGACTGCTAATTAGAAAAAATAAATTTTAACTAAAAAAGACCAGAGCTGAAGAACAGAATATGAATATTTTTATAATTGAGAATTTCAAGAATTATTAATCTGGACAAGAGAGATAATTAGGACCTGAAAGAGAATTGGGATTTGGAAGTGACTCGAGAGAGAGAGAGAGAGAGAGAGAGAGAGAGAGTGTATCTGGACGTGTGTGTTAGAGAGAGGGAGAGAGAAAGAGTAGATATTGATATAAATAAAAATTATAATGAATGTTGATGTG